>OZ024858.1:15388933-15433933 GCA_964017155.1 Oasisia sp. SBJ-2009
GAGTTCAATGTATGTACTATGTTGACGAGTCCCGTGTGTTTTTCAGCCGTTGCAATCCCTGGTACACTTGGACATCGGTGAGAACTCCGGCGTCGGTGAAATGCTTGCAAGTTTCCCGTCCATCTTTCAAAACTTGCGCAGTTTACGGAGTCTTCGTCTTTTTAAATGCGGGATCGAAACACTACCGGTCGGCATGTTCAGCAACACTACACAGCTCAGGAATCTGACTCTCGATTACAACGCCATCCAGTCGTGGGACCCGGAGGTGTTTACACCTTTGCGCCGGCTACGCAGGCTATATTTGTTGCAAAACAAAATCGTTTCTGTAAATGTCGCATCGTTTTCAAAGTTGACATCACTACGTTGGCTTGACCTACGGCAGAACCCTGTTGCGTGTAACTGCAACCTGTTGTGGTTCCTCGAGTATAAGCACAAAAACGGCATCAGTATGACAGCCTACGGGCAGAAGAATACGTATATTTGCGCCTCGCCGGAATCGCTGCGCCGTGTGCCCGTTGTACGTGCCGGACTGTCGCCCGTACATTGCATTTCCCACACCGACCTCGTTTTCATCTTGTCGACGGCGGCGGCCATTTTATTGTCGGCGATTGTGTTTGTGCTGGTATACAGAGACCGCTGGTACATCCGTTACTACATCTTCCTGATTCGGTCGCGACGTCGCCGCTACCTCGAACGGGCTGACGGCAGCTACGTCTACGACGCATTCGTCGCCCATAACAGTAACGACGCATCCTGGGTCGTTAGACATCTACTACCTCGACTCGAGACAGAAGGTCGTTATCGGTTGTGTCTGCACCAACGAGACTGGCCCATCGGTCGAGAGATCAGCGAGAACATCGTCGATCGAGAGCATCGAAGCGAGTCGCAAAGTGATCGTCGTTCTCTCAAACAACTTCGCCCAGAGTCAATGGTGCCGAATGGAGTTGGAGATGGCGAATCACCGTCGTCTTGGCAATTGGCGCAACAGCCTCGTTCTCGTACTGCTCGAGACGATCTCACCGGAGAACCAGAATGCCACCTTGCGGGGTCTGCTCACAACACAAACGTATCTGGAGTGGAACGAGAGAGCGCAAGAGAAGTTCCGGAGGGTATTGAAGAAGGCACTCAGACCGCCGAAAGGGGCGCCACCTACTGAAATGAGATCAGTGCATGGAGGGACAGGGGCGGGTAGAAGGGGGCAGGGTGGGGTGGAAGAGGTGACGAAGGGGTAGAAATGTAGGTAGCGAGGTGTGTATGTAGGAACGGATTGAAAACACGTGAGTATGTGTGCGTGCATGCTTGAGTGCGTGTGTATGCATTTTGTGGTGCGTACGTAATTAAATTATTACATTGTAATCATTTAATTATATATATATATATATATATATATATATATATATATATATATATATATATATATATACCTGCTACGATGAATGTTTAGGTTATTAGTCTGTTTCAGCGGATTGAACATTTTATTGGAAATTGCCCTTTATATATTATGTTGTTGTTATTATTATATTATCATAAATGAAATAATGCGAAGGTGATTAGATGAGACGAAATGTGAATGATCTATAGGTCTCTCTCTTTCTCTCTCTCTCTCTCTATATATATAATTATATATAATTATATATATATATATATATATATATATATATATATATATATATATATATATATATATATATATATTATATATATATATATATAATTATATATATATATATATATATATATATATATATATATATATATATATAATTATGTATATAATTATATATATATATGTTATATATCCATGTATATTATATGTCCATGTATATTATATATGCATGTATATTATATATCCATGTATATATATATATATATATATATATATATATATATATATATATATATATATATATTTCCAGAACCACCACGTTTACTATGTAGGGTAACCTGGGGCAAAACGGCCCCTGGGGGTAATACGGCCCCCCGTCTTATCTGCCAAACGAGTGAACACAAACTAACGTTGAATAGTGGAACATGATACTGCTATCTAGCAATTACTCTTAGCGATTGCAAGGCTAAACGCTACCAAAAGTAAGTTCACAAACCTTTTGTAAAGGTTTGCATACCCTGTGATCTAATAATCACTCTTCGGTCAAATCGATCCTAACATGTTCACCGTGTGAAGATAAGCCAGCGACTGGTACTAATGCACTCGCATATATGCACGTATTCAATGACTTTCATCGAAATAGGAGCGATATTAAAAGATTACATGTGAAGGTGAAAAAGACAGCACTGGTGTGTATGGGGTAAGACGGCCCTGTTAGAACCGGGCAAAACGGTCCCGGAAGCCGTCTTGCCCCGCCATGCAGAACGAATATGTAGTCCAGTTCCTTGTGTAATTTCGATCAAATTTTTTTGAGATTTGCAAAACTATATATTTTTGGAAAGTTTAGAACCTACTGAACCTGAAAAGTAATGTTTACATTTTTTCTAAACACTCTATGGCGGCCATCTTGGATTTTCAAAATGGCGAGTATATTTTGCTCACATTTTGCAATATCTCGGCTTCTAAGCATCTTAGGCTTTTGATTTTGGTGTCTAAACATACATTTTCACAGACAAGGAATCTAATGGGACAACTTATAATGAGAGATATATATATATATAATGCATGACACTATTTTGGAAATTTTGGAAAAAATACATAAATTCTAAGTTACAACCTGAGGCTCAAATGGTAAATATTAGCCAACTTTTCGAGCATTGAAAATAGTCTAGTTATTAAAATCATTGTTGTCTAGTCTAATAATTACATGTATTATTAAAATCATTGTTGTCTAGAATCCAGTGTCCCATTGTTGTTGTTTCAGAGAGACATGGAGTCGACCACGAATGAAGTCCCCAAACTTACTGGTGGACGGCCGTGCCAAATCACTCACTATAAACTATGTGTTGTGTGTCAAAAAGAAGCCGAACCTTTAGTGTTGCACCCAAGATTAACGTCATAACACAACCTCCTAGAAGCAGTGAAGGAGCATCCACCAGCTGAACTGCTTTCGCGTAGAGGGCCATGTCAAAGGTTATGACAGTGATGTACTCTTCTCCAACTGTCAACTCCTTTAACTGATGTGCCTGCTTCATCACTATTAGCAGAGGTGACCACTCGTGTGCCACTTCTGGGAGTAGGGGCAGGGCACCAACCTGGGTCAGCGGCTTGCTTGTTGACACTAAGGAGTTGTAGACAGCCCAACCTGGAATTTGGCTTGACCTTTCATCCTTCATCCTGGAAAGAGTTGAGGCGACAACCCATCCAAGTTGTGTAAGTTGATAGCTATCTGTTACACCAGAGTTGTTGATGCTGAACTCCCTCGCCCGCTGCTGCGGTGCAGTTGCTTTTGGCTTCTCATACGGTAGCATGGCTGTATGGTATGGAGTCACCAGGAGACTTTTTGACTTTGTGTCACCAATGCGTAGAGAGAGGGGTGTGATTGGTTCACCAGGTGCATCAGCCTTCTGGTAGATGGCAGTGACTCTCCCATGTGTTATACCCTTGCCATCAGCAGTGTCCTCGGCAAAGTCTGTGTTGTCTGAGGCAAAGAACATAAACGGGCCCTTCTTCAAGAAAGGTGGCACATACAGCCACTGGCACTGCTTTGTGTTCTCCACTACAGCATTGGCAAGGGCTGTTTCCATTATGAGGGCACGGCTGTAGGACGCACAGTGACCCTGTGCATTGAGGAGATTCACAAGTTTCTTGTTTCTTGTGTCGTGATGGATGGTCAGGGCCAATCCCAGTACTTGGGGGTTTTCCCTAGCTTGTTGAGACCGGAATCCAGCACCCTCGTCACTCGGTTTGCACGTGACTTGGATTTGAAACCAAACATCAGGTTTTGGCTCAGGGTTAATGCACCCCTGTCAACAATAGTTGTCCGCACTTCTGTTTGCAGTTTGTCTGCAGGTCCCGCCATTATCCAGCGGATCATGGTATACAGTTCCACCGGTACATCTTCCAGGGTACTGGTTACTATTATGGAACTGGACGTCTTCATTGTCTTGGTGAACTGCTCAATTCGTTGGCGAAGGAGTCTGGCTGATTGGTATAGGTTTTTCATGCTTTCAGTGTCATATGCAGTTCTGATAGCAATCTGGAGCATGTCTACATCACAGGCCTCTGGACAGTACAAGACTTCGCATGTTTCTCTGTCGGACTGATGTTACGTGTGGTAATTCAGAAAGGATTCTGTCTTTCAACCATTGCCTGGTGAAGGCAGGTGAATGATTTTCCAGGGCCTCTGTTCCACCCAAATTTAGCATGCCGACATATGTGTTCTCGATGTCTTGGATTCAGAGGTATGCTCCATCTCTGGTCTGTGTATCTATGATGTTCAGCAGTTCAATGAAGCTGGATCCTTGTGTGGGACTTTGTTTTGTCTTGGGTGCTTGGATGGTGTCATCCCGCAGAACGTGGAACACGTGTTTGGTCCAGCAAGCTTTGTGATACTGGATATCCATAGCATGGGCATCACCATCATCAATGCAAGTACTATATCTAGTTTTCAGTTCTGGATCTGAAGACGTTTGCACTGCTTGCTTTAGTGATTGCCCGGCATTCCCTGTTCTGACACTGAAGAGTTTCTGGTCATTGTCTGTCTGGCAAAAGAAACACATGTCCTTGTTCAAAGGTCGTGTTGATGATCTGGTATATGGTGCGTTATTCACGTCACGTTATTGACGTCATCAGCACTTCTTGATCTGCTACCTTTCACCCTGGGAGTGTGTGACCCAGTAGACATGGAGTGTTGCTGTCGGTCTCCTGCACGCTCTCTCTGGACTGTGTTCGTCATCCTAGCAAGTACGATGCCAAACAGCATTCTCTCTTTGCAGTGTTTCTGCTGTGCAGTCTTTAAGCCGTTTCTGCACTGGAACACAATCGGTATCATGCAAGCTGGCTCGCTCCTTCACTGTCTCTATGAGGTTGTGGTATGACGTTAATCTTGGATGCAACACTAAAGGTTCGGCTTCTTTTTGACACACAACACAGTTTATTGTCAGTGGTTTGGCACGGCCGTCCACCAGTAAGTTTGGGGACCTCATTCGTGGTCGACTCCATGTCTCTCAGAGCCTGAAACAACAACAATGGGACACTGGATTCTAGACAACAATGATTTTAATAATACATGTAATCATTTGACTAGACAACAATGATTTTAATAACTAGACTATTTTCAATGCTCGAAAAGTTGGCTAATATTTAACGTTTGAGCCTCATATTGTTACTTAGAATTTATGTATTTTTTCCAAAATAGTGTCATATATAGCTCATAATAAGTTGTCCCATTAGATTCCTTGTCTCGAAAATGTATGTTTAGACACCAAAATCAAAAACCTAAGATGCTTAGAAGCCGAGATATTGCAAAATGTTAGCCAAAAATAGTCGCCATTTTGAAATTCCAAGAAAGAAAAAATTTAAACATTACTTTTCAGGTTCAGTAGGTTCTAAACTTTCCAAAAATGTATAGCTTTGCAAATCACCCAAAAATTTGAACGAAACGATTATTCGTGACATAGTGAACTGGACTAATGGTATGTAAACGCAATATAGCTGTAATGTATTTATAGCATGCACAATATTTGAAATAAAAAGTGAAAGAAAGTCGACGAAAGCAGCGATGAAGAGGAATGGCCTTGTTTTGGTGCGCGGAGAACCATTCAGTTGCAGTCGGCCACGATATGTCTGGGTTCAATTCCAAGAATGCAAGAATTTGGCTCACAGTGAGTGCACACCAGGGCTCCCGTATTTCGTGTGTCCCAACCGCGAGTCAGAGTGTGATTAGATAGTAGAGTGTCTGCATGCCATTCGTTAATATAATATGTTAATGATTTTTTTCCCATTGGAGGCCATATTTTTGTCAATTATAAAGAAACTGTACCAGAGAAATGTTATGTTATGCTCATCGCATTTCGCCAAAATCACATACCTCTAGCTCTTTTGAAATGCAAGCATGTGCGTTGCCCGTCAATATTGATCAAATTTACCACGTATTTCTGCACCCGCAGGGTCGTATATAAAAAGGTTAAAAATCGCTATGGTAATTAAAGACTGCCTAACATGCGTCATTACATTGCAGATACATCGTAGCAATTAATATACTGGTGTGTCTGCTTTATTGTACTCATTTCGCTTCATAATGGCTATTCAAAATGTTAAATAACACAATTCTTTTGGCTAGGCCTAACACTTTCACATGAGTCAGACCAGGAAGTCTAAATCTCTTCTGACCCCTCGTCGTAGTCGGTCAATGGGGTGCAACCATGTCACGGTGCCCGACACATTTCTCGCATCTAGGAGTAACTTGGCAGGAGATCAAAGAATAGCTAGTAAGGTCGTCGGACGGACGACACCTGCAATTCGCTACTGGCATCACTTGGCTCAATACTATTTCCAAACATATTTTGGTGACAGTTACTTATTTATTCCAATATGTGATTAAATAAACTTATTATGGGCAAGGGGAAATTACAGACGATCGAGGGAGCACACTGTCCCTGTCGTCGCGTGTCTATACTGCGCTACCGATGTGATGCTCTGTTGGGGTGAAGTCATTCCGCTGTGACACGTCGCAAATAATCAGCGGGCCTTGTCGCCAGCCAGCTATGACGGATATAGCCACACTCTCGATCTGTTTCTCGTCCGACACATGCTTATAAAATATGGCTGCTTAGAAGTGTTCGTGATTGTCATTGTAACAACTGGCTGCGGGAAACAATGGGCTTCACTACCACCGACATACCGAACTGGTCATATGTGGCGTCTTCGTCGTCAACAATCTGCATCCCAAACCGAAAAAGAAAGAAGTCTCAATCGCCACACGGAAGATCGTCGACCATCTTGAAGTATTGCATGCATGTGGTGGTGAACCGTCTCATATGATTTTTTGGCCCGAATATGGTGATAACTGCCAAAAAAATTATTATTATCTAGCAGCTTATAAAGTATCGTATAGTTTATTTTTATAAGTTGTTCGATAATAAATAGTTTCAATGATATCTAATAGAGCGATCGTCTCATCTTTGATAATTTTTATTTTCGTTGGGAGTACCTGAACGCACTAACTATGCATACATTGTCGTAAATGATCAATCTGCATCCCAAACCGAAATATATATATATATATATATATATATATATATATATATATAATAATAATAATTTGTGCACACATGTTATTACAACTGCGCTATTTTACCCAAAATAGCCTTTAAATAAGGCTATTTTGGGTAAAATAGCGCAGTTGTAATAACATGTGTGCACAAATTATTATTATTATTATATATATATATATATATATATATATATATATATATATATATATATATATATATATATATATATATATATATATATATATATATATATATATATATATATTACGCATGGTTATATCAGCGTTTGGCTTGTTTGCAAACACGATCCGTTTGAATGAGTGTGGTGTGAATAGATGCGGCCGGCCGAAACAAGAGACAACTTGCTGCGCCGATCGAAGCGACATCGGTCGCTGGCGCTCCAGTACATGTTGCGTAATTTTGTACCGGGCGACGGTCATGGGGCGTGGCAGAGACTGGCTGTCCACGCACGTGTGACTGTCTGTCGAACGATCATGGGATGTGCCGATTTAATGTTGCGGGGAGCAAATCAAACTCGAAAGAAGCGCACTTAACATGTTCTAAGCAATGGTTTAATTTGAAAGAAATGAGATTACTAATAACATTGAAAGTTTTCGAAAAGGCATCGATTGACGGCTTGTCTCTCCGACTAGATTACCCGGACGTGAACCAGCACCATGACATTTAAGGTGGGTAAAGGCGGTGCAGAACTACATACTCTTTAAGGGGTATACCTAGGCAATACACTGCTAAGAAGGTCCACTTGGCTCTATGCTCTTTAATTAATTGCAGAACTTGTTTGACAGATAGAGATTATATTTTAGTTCTAATATCTACAATGTTAAGACCTCCGTCAGCAAATGTGTTGAATAGTGATTCTCTTTTCAAAGCCACGGGTTTACTGTTCCAAAGAAATGGATATGCCATTGTTTTCAATTTTTCAACCTTTTTTAATTGTTTGGTAGTGAGGTAAGACTCCCTGTGTACCAAATGGAGCCGCACAGCACAGATTGCAGGGTGATACTTTATAAGTGGACACATTTTTCTGAGGAATTTATACTGCGCTATATAAGAAGTTACCTTTACCTTTTGTTAACTGAACACCCACGCCAACGTCTAAGCCACACCCTAAAGGTTTTCCATTTTTGAGATTGGCGAACTGGTAACCCCACATATCGCTCCACCCAGGTAGGCAAAACTGTCTCTTTGCTTAAGCTACTTCCCATCCAAGAGCCATATTCATGTCGAGCAGATAAACTACCCAGAGGTAAATGACGTAACCGCCGATAGTAAAAGAATACAGAATCACGTGCCGTTAGCCGGCGGATAGCGTTACATCCGGGTAGGAAGGCTTAATCTGGCGACGTGAATACGGCTCCTGGTTTGTTTATAGCTCTTTCCTTCTATATCCCACTCACATTACCTCCGTCTTAACCAAGCGTACTCTCAATCCATGTTTGCTGAAAATATCTTTCCACTCAATCAACTGTTATTGGAGATTTGCTTCCCCATCCTCTACCACTGCCAGGCCACCTGCGTACAATAGTTTTTGGAGTACGATTTTTATACAAATCTTTCTGCTTATCAGTTCCACAACAGCGATAAACAACAATGGGCTCAAGGCGGCCCCCTGTGTCAGACCAACATTTACTTTGGACTCTCCTGACACTCCCCTCCCGGTCCACACAGCTCCCTGATCTTCGTGTCCCCTCCACCAATCTGACCCCCCGAGACATCTATCCACATCAGTGTTCCCGTTGTCATTTCTCTTGGGATTGTGGCATAGGCCTTTTCCAGGTCTATGAATCTAATTGCCATATCCTCGTGTCCTTCCAGTTTCTTCTCAACTAGCTAACTCAGGACAAAAATCCCATCCGTTGTACCTCTTACTTTCCTAATCTCCAGCTGTTCTTCAACGATTCCCCTTACACTACTGCTCTTATTCTGCCATCCACGATTCTTTCCAGAAACTTCAACACATGCCATAGCAACGTGGTGCTTCTATTTTTCGTGGGCCATGCACATCTCCGTTTCGTTTCTATATTCAGACTATCAGCCCCAGTATGCATTACTCTGTGAACTTCCCCTCTCTCTTGCAGGTGTTCAGCAATTTGTTTCGTCGATCATATTCCAACTCGCTCAGCCACCGCCAGCATCTCTACTCGCACTTCATCAATGCCTGTTTATCTTTCAGACTAGGACTACACGATAAACAGTAAGAATGGCTCAGGCTGTGACAAGTTTCATAAAGCTTGCATTACCTCCCACCACTGTAAACCATTTACTGCGAAGCATGTCCCTTGGGAAGATGTAATTATTTTTATTTTCAACCACAACAGTTATGAATTACACATCACAGTATTGGTGGAAAGGGATATGTTTCAACATACACACTCATACACGCTAGCACACACGCTAGCACACATGCACGCACGCACGCACGCACGCACGCACGCACGCTCGCACGCACGCACACACACACACACACACACGCACACAAAGAATACCACTGTGATTGTTATTTAAATTTATTTTCAACTTTTGCATTTTAGCAAATAGATGAAAGATATATAATAATAAACGAGTGGCGTTGCAATCCCTTATCGTTCTGATGCGCAATGTGTCAGAGTGAACAAGTTGGTTGTTTGTCTCTATCCATGCTAATTTACCTGTCTCCCTTTAAACATACTAAACATTTTCTCTCTCCCTTCCTCCCTGCCTGGCCGCTCCTCTGCCTCTGCCTCTGCCTCTGCCTCTCCCTGCCCCTCTTCCTCTGCCTCTTCCTCTGTCTCTCCCTGCCCCTCTCCCTGCCCCTCTTCCTCCTCCTCCTCCTCCTCCTCTGCCTCTGCCGCTGCCGCTGCCGCTGCCGCTGCCGCTGCCGCTGCCGCTGCCTCTGCCTCTGCCTCTGCCTCTGCCTCTGCCTCTGCCTCTGCCTCTGCCTCTGCCTCTGCCTCTGCCTCTGCCTCTGCCTCTGCCTCTGCCTCTGCCTCTGCCTCTGCCTCTGCCTCTGCCTCTGCCTCTGCCTCTGCCTCTGCCTCTGCCTCTGCCTCTGCCTCTGCCTCTGCCTCTGCCTCTGCCTCTGCCTCTGCCTCTGCCTCTGCCTCTGCCTCTGCCTCTGCCTCTGCCTCTGCCTCTGCCTCTGCCTCTGCCTCTGCCTCTGCCTCTGCCTCTGCCTCTGCCTCTGCCTCTGCCTGCCCCTCTTCCTCCTCCTCTGCCGCTGCCTGCCCCTCTTCCTCCTCCTCTGCCTCTGCCTCTGCCTCTGCCTCTGCCTCTGCCTCTGCCTCTGCCTCTGCCTCTGCCTCTGCCTCTGCCTCTGCCTCTGCCTCTGCCTCTGCCTCTGCCTCTGCCTCTGCCTCTGCCTCTGCCTCTGCCTCTGCCTCTGCCTCTGCCTCTGCCTCTGCCTCTGCCTCTGCCTCTGCCTCTGCCTCTGCCTCTGCCTCTGCCTCTGCCTCTGCCTCTGCCTCTGCCTCTGCCTCTGCCTCTGCCTCTGCCTCTGCCTCTGCCTCTGCCTCTGCCTCTGCCTCTGCCTCTGCCTCTGCCTCTGCCTCTGCCTCTGCCTCTGCCTCTGCCTCTGCCTCTGCCTCTCTTTCTTTAATCTCTACTATTTCCCTTATCACTTTCCCTCTACACCCCTCTTCCTCCATATTTTCATCCACCAATCCTTTTCACACCTCTCATCGTTCTAATTAAGCCGCAATTCAGTACGGTCATGGGTATTTGCACATTCGACAAGAAGAATGAAACTACTTGTGTAAGGCGACCGGGTTTTGTCCGTCGGTAATACCTGACATGTTTCATTGTCAATTAGCACAGACAATGCTAAGCTTCACTGCCGTGGACATTCTTAGCCTGACGTGCGGCCTCCGACAATGGTATGTTCTTGGTCCCGCGCAAGAACGCACACATTGACAACGTATGATTAGTAACCCGTGTCGCGTTGCACCTGAGAGTTGCTACAAACAAATGACTTAAGCGTTCGATCGAAAGCATGGATTCGTCGCGAAGTGCAGTTGTATTCGAAATGCAGTTCTTCTGGTTTTCAGTACAAGACCAACTTTGACGTGTTTATGGATGGTTCGTGTTGGGTCGGATGCAGCGTATTATATGGTATTCAGCAAACGATACACATTTGACGCTTTGACAGTTGTTCTCGAATGAGCTGCACACGTTGCAGTTTGGAAGTCGTCAAACATTGGGATATACAACCAGACGCCAAAAAAGAGAACGACGACTGCTACAGACAATTGCTTTAAGGTAGGTAGACTATGTGTGTAATGTTGTTATTGTATTTAGAACGGCAATATGCAACTGTGGGTAGAACATCACATATATTGCCATGTGGTACAGTGTCGACATTATATATTGCTAACTTGCATAGTCAAACCAGCACGCATACTTAAGACTAAATTTTGTATCATTATGCATAAATGTTAGCGTCACTCTACTGTAATATAATGACGCAGATAACCCATTTCTAGTTAATCAAAGCATTACTTGGGAACATATTTAATATGTAATGAATAGATGCACTTGCTGATTTGCGTCGATATAAATCGTAGGTAAGCATTTTATTTATTAATTATATAAAATAACAAATAATTAATAGGTTTTACTCCACCTCGGTTTATTATCTTAAGTTATGAATTCTCATATACCAATGCGAGTTATATTATTCACTGTAGGAATGTATTATGTATCTGCGTTTAAAAATAATGCCTTATTTAATTTTATGAAGGAGAAAACGTCGGCAATGTGTGCGCCATATTGTTGCCCAACTTCCGCTAGAGAAGCATGAATCTGCATAAGTCAACATTAATAATTATATTTATGCATGTTAACATGTTTGATGTAGCATATGATATAGTACGCCATATAAGCCAAGTTATAAAGTAATGCTGCAACATAAATAACGTCAGATGTATCAGCTTACGTGTCTTACAAGTTGACACCACAATTTCACCAGCTAAGGCTCGACATGGGTTTATAAGCAAACAAAATGGCTACCTCCATTGCAACTGAGTGTTCCGACCGCACGTGGCGGAAGGGGTTACCAGTGACGCTCATCCTATGGAGGTCACAACCGATCTGGCGAATCGGGGTTTGGGCCAGGTAATTTTCCTCCCATAGGAACACTTCCGGCGGAAGTCGGTCAGTTGTGAGGGAGTAAGGATTGTGACCAACCGTGCCAGGGAACGTTATGAGGAGCAACCGATGAGGTACCTCTGGCTGAACTAGTTACATTAGATTGTACTACAGGCTATATACCCAGTGTCTCCCACTTCCTCATTCCCTCTTTTTTGTCTTTTTCAAAGTTTTTCTTTAATACAGTAAATGTGTGACATTGACTGTTATTTTTAAGGTATTAAGAAAAATATTAATTTAATTTAATTCAAGGCTTTTAATATTTAACTCTAAAACCCATTTTGTTTTGTTTTAATCGTACACAACATCTCAACTTCAAGACAAGCTTTAGTTAATTTGTTGCACGTACGTAAATAGTAAATAGCTAAGATACAATAATTGTTACTATCTACATATACTACTACTCTTTAATCGTCACTAAATAAATAAATCGAACTATAATATATTAATAATAATACATTCAATGTATGAATAAATAATTGCGATCATTCAATGTTAAGATACGTGTTAAATTTGGTTGCGTTTGTTTATACATGTTTTATGTTATCTAGAATAACCTTTGGTTATAATCTTTTCAATGAGATATTCATTAATGTTAAATTAATATTTATTTACTTTCATACGTGTACACAATACGTGACAAAGTACCTGCATTGATCAGTAAAACAACTAACACTATGACACATAACGAAAATATCGAAGATATCTTATACCTACATATTTTCATTTTCATTATAAAAGAAGAAGAATTTGTTTTTATTTGACCATTATTTCAAAACAATATTTAAAAAATACTTAGAACAATGCAAACATAAAAATACTGTTTTAACACTAAAGCCCTGTCAAGTGTTTCTCTAAATCATTTTGTTCACTTGCATAGTTTAGGGTAATGTCGGTTCAGTGTTGTGTGTGGCAGGTTCATACCCTGCTGGTGTTCCTTATGCAAACACTACATGTTGTGTGCACACACATTGATTCCATTTAATAAGTTTAGCTGGTTTTGTGGTATTTTAGAAATGCAATGAACTACTTGTATACATAAGCAGGAATATCAATAGTTTCTTTGTAAATGTTGTGTATCTTGACTGCCAAACAAAGAGCGATTAATATCCAACTCACACAAGTACAACGTAAGACTTACATGTGGGCTGTAGAAGAAGGCAGATAACATGTTTCTCGCTGGCAGCATCATATGGCCAGCGTCAGAGTTCTGCCAGATTATCAAGTTACACAACAATCATAACTCTTGTAAAGGTTAGCGTAGAATTTGTTGAGGACTGCAGTAGCCATATCAAAGTATGGTAGTTACAAGAAGTCAAGGATGTAAGTAAAGCCCATATCCCAGTGGTGGACCATGTGCTGAAGAAACCTCATGTTTCAGACTGCTGCTATAAGAAAAATGGAGACTTCAATCCGACATATCATGATTGGCTGGGGGGGGGGGGGGAGAGAGAGAGATAGAGAGAGAGAGAGAGAGACAGAGAGAGAGACAGAGAGGTGGTGTCCACAACAGAAGAGAGTAAAGTGGACGAGAGTGGCTGATGAGAGTGAGAGAGAGAGAGAGAGAGAGAGAGACAGACAGACAGACAGACAGACAGACGGACAGAGACAGCGAGAGACAGAGACAGAGACAGAGACAGAGACAGAGACAGAGACAGAGACAGAGACAGATAAAGAGACATAAAAGAGAGAGAGAGAGAGAGACAGGGGGAGAGAAAGAGAGAGAGAGAGAGACAGAGAGAGAATGAGAGATCGAAAGAAAGACAGGATAGTGTACATGTCTGAAAAGTGAAAGATGTTGTGAACGTGACAGTGATTGCACAGATTAAGAATATGGATTGTATTAACTTGGCTTAAGCCATCTGCTGACAAATTAGTGAACCCGTGCATATGCTCAAAACTGTTAGTATGTATCGTTTTCTCAGTGTGTATGTACACTGCTTTGTGCTACTAAGGCTTTATAACAGTGTGGCACTGTTGTATGCATTAATTACTATTTTTTTTTATCTATAAAGTACTTAATAATAATAATAATTAGTTAACTTCTATTGCGCCTATATCCTTAGAAACCAAGCTCAGAGGCGCATCAAAACAAAAAGGATTAATCGATCTCATAGTCGGTAAACAAATCAAGTTGTCATTTATGAAATGTTTTGACAATTATGTTCCATTCTGTTCCATTCAATTTCAATCTTTCTTCCAAGGGAATGGAAATATTTGTGTAAATAGCAATCGACATTCACAGCGGAGTTTAGAGAATAAATATAAAACTACATGGTAATATATGTTACTGTTGATCTAATTTCTTAGTTACATATAAATAACAAATATCCATATAAATGAAACCATGATCATGCATTCTTAAATCCCCTCCACCTTTATATGTAACTCACCTGTGTATAATTCTAACTTCACTACACCCGCCAACTCATCTAGCTGTTCAGATATGCATTTATTTATGGGATCTATACTGCCTTGGGAATGAATGTAACATAGCAACAGGATGTCATGTTTATGAAATAGTCGTTTTTATGGGTTCAACACACGTTAATGTTGTACTTTTACACACAAACCTATATTACTACAGTCACTACTCTCAACCGCTGGGACACATTGCACACAGATGGTAAATAGTACGTAATAGGTACATTAGGTGTTACATGGTTATAACAGCATTCTAAGTACAGTGAAATGCGTGCACATCCATTGTATGAAGCAGCCACCACACATATTTTATACACATGTAAAAAGTTCAAGAGAGAAGAAGGGAGAGAGAGGGAGTGAGAGACAATCCCTGAAAGCAGATAACCAGCATCAATAGATAAGGAATACAACTTAAGTTGACCGCAAGTTAAAATGTAATAATTAAGTTAACACATTGAATTTTATTATTATATTTGCATGGAAAACAAGTTTTATTTGTTCACATCAAATTTATGTTCACCTAGGTATGAGCTTACATGGATGTTGGGTTGTTAACGATTAATATATAAACACATATCAAACTGTTAATTTTATGATCTCAGTCCATAGCAATAAATATACAGAAAATGTGCTCACATGTGACATGCATAAAACACTGGACATAGTTTATCAACGTACACTATTGTTGCTACCATCTTGTCACATCAACTGCAGTAAGCAATGAATGACCTGTGGCAGGTCATATTATCTAGGGTTGACATGATAACTCAATAAAAGAAATGTTTTGAAGTTTGCTGTGCAAAGAGTGGACAAACAATTTGTAACCAGTCACAAAAATAGTCATCTATTTCAGTCGACAGTTCAGCAGAATACAGACATGTCTTCAAAATAAAGACACCCCAACAAAATCAAGATAACCCACCAGAATATAGACAGCCCACCAGAAAACAGATGACCCACCAGAATAAAGATAACCCACCAAAATGTACAGCCCACCAGAACAAATATAGCCTAATCAGGGAGTAAACCTTCAACATGCATGTTGTAGTCATAAGGAGAAAATAGTAAACGAAAAAACCTAGGAGCTGCTAACCTCCCTAGTACTAGGACTATCAAATGTTAAAGAATTAATAATTTCAAAGAATGGTTGTAGCATGAAGCCCATTACACAAAAATATAATGGGACAATATATATATTTGGCATTCAGACTTCAACGTTACTTAACAACATGAGAGATGTGCAACTAATCAACATAACTAATCAGGAAAACGAATATATTATACATATACCAGTTTTATGACAGCCATGGAAATGTGTGCAAACATAGTAAATCACCATTAAGGTTATACAACATAGTTTAGAAAGGTATTCGTAGCTTTTAATAAATGTTCACCATTTATAATTAGTGGCAATCAATTGAATAAATGTGGAAACGGCCTTATGACAAATGACAAAGAAACAATCAGCTCTGTACGCATTAGTACGTTAGTATGTCGTCCGGAGGTACTATATATATAGTAATCATTTGATCGCTATCTGGAACTACCAAATACACTGTTCGCCAAAATAATGGTAAGGAGCTATAATATAGCTTCTTACCATTATTATGTGCCCCGCCGTGGGCGCTTTGCCCTACCTTAAATTACTCTATGTCACCAACAAACACTATGTCAGAGCAGAAAAAGCCGCACTGCGCTTTCGCGTGCGTGCGAAGTACGTATGCGGTTTGCTAAATCTGGGCCCGACTGAATCTGGGACCATGACACCGTGACCGCAACGATATAGCGGGCCAGGATTCTCCGTTGTTATACGTGCATTGTAGCTTCCGTTAGTAATACGTCAGATATTCCAATATGATTGTTATACGCAAAACTGCTACGTCAGAACAGATAAAAGCGGGCACTGCGCTTGCGCACGCATGCCAGGTATACGTTTTGCCCCATCTGGGTCGGGCTGAATCTGGGCCCGCCGGTGCCAGCGTCAGACGGCCTCCCAAGTCCAAAGTCCGCTACTTAGTTCTAGCTGGCCGCCTAGTGGCGCCACTAAACGACTAATCGTAAAGTGAGTAACAACTAACGGGGTCAGACCATTATTGTTCTTGCGTTTAGGAGTACTGATATATGAGTCGGTGATGCAGTCACGAAGTGGTGGACCCGCAGTGACAGCTAGCTAAGTTTTGGTAGCCGCCTGAATAGGGCATGGTGAATTGACTGTCGGCATTGTTCGGTGGCCTGGTGTGCGTGTCAAAGCGCACAACCACTCACAAAAACGAAACGTCACTACCAGGGTAATTCCCAAGACTGTCTTGGCTGTTGCTGTGCGGTTGGGTAGCTTTGTGAGTTGTGTTTGCCTGACGCACAAGGACACGTTGTCAAAATGGCAGCCGTTACGAAGGAGGACGCAGCTCTCGAAGAGTTGTTCATGCAACTTAAAAAAGAATTTGTCAGTAAGAAAAAGGTAAACCCGAAAACTGTTCGAGCTCACTTTCTGGCGCACGTCAAACAAGGCGAGAAATCCAAGGTAGACAAGTTCACTTACAAACGGGTGGGCGTGTTCGTTCTGGTGCCCGTGTTGAGCCTACTCGTCGTGGCGGCTGCCGTCGTGGCTGCCGTGTACAAAAATGAATTGATTGAACTCGTGCAGGGTGAGAAGTGTATGGTTGATAACAACTTGATCATCTCCGAGTTGACACGACCCGTGTTTAACTGCGAGGTATGTCGTCACATGGACCGCATCGAACGCGTTGCTAACATCAGCCGTCAGGAATTTCTTGAGAAGTACGCCTACACTACGATCCCCGTGGTCATAACGGGGGCGACCGACGGCTGGAAAGCCCTCGATACCTTCAGCTATAAGTACTTCAAGACGTTGTACAATTCGACCATGAAGGAAGTGACCGAGGCATGTCAGTTCTTCAACTGGGGGTACCCCTTCGATACGTTTGAGGACGTATTCAGCATGACTGATGCTCAGGCAAGACTGGAACCAGGAGAGGCTTCCTGGTATATAGGATGGTAAGAAAAAGCACTTTGCAACTGTTTACCAAAAATTCGAAGTATAAAGTTATATCTTTATTTAGCATTTCTGTAATTATTAATATGTATAAAATAGGGTTTTCTGATGATAAAAATATTCATTATTGAAACACAAACCTAATGAATTTGTTTACACATACATTGTCGTGTATATATAATTATATGATAGATAAATAAATAACATAACAGGTTATAAGATAAATTAAGTCTATTTTCACTAAATAACAAATGTGCTTGCATACAGGAAATTACGTGTTGGGGTGGTTGGGGTGGTTGGGGTGGTTGGGGTGGTTGGGGGGCGGGGGGGGGGGGGGGGGGGTGAGACGGACAAGCTATCCCAATATTTAGAGAAAGGGTGTTTTAGTGGAAATTTCAGAGGGAGAGAAGCTGAAATTATACTGGCCTACAATAGTGAGTTTTTAAAGTCAGCTCCCACCCCATCCTCACCTCCCACCCCATCCTCACCTCCCGCCCCATCCTCACCTCCCACCCCATCCTCACCTCCCACCCCATCCTCACCTCCCACCCCATCCTCACCTCCCACCCCATCCTCACATCCCACCCCATCCTCACCTCTCACCTTCCAATGTCATGTGGTACATGACACCGGGGGGTGGAATGGCGACGAAACTCCAGGTTTCCCCTCCCTCATTTTCGTTTTGTTCTGATGCCAATAATGCCTGGTAAAAACTAAAAATGTTTACAGTGCCACTCACGCACTATTGCACCACCACTACCTCCCAGGGCCAGGCAGTGAGGCGGGTACTTCAATAAATGCACATAAAAGTGAACCACAAAATAAATTGTGGCGGTTTCTGTGGTTTCTTACTCATCTAGGAGCAATTGTCACACAGACACTGGACGAGAACTGCGCAAGAACTACGAGAGACCTTACTTCCTTCCAGAAGGTTCAGAATCTAGTCGACTAGACTGGATCTTCATGGGATGGCCCGGTCCAGGGGCCTTTTTACATGTAAGTAGTCAGTTCACTCAGTTGTCGGATGCTCCCGCTTATAATGGTAAATATCTCCAAACAGGTGTGGCTGACAATGCAGATATTTTAAAGGTACATGTATCAATAAATCTTTACATATATTTAATATAACTTTAAATGTAATCCTTTCTGTCAGAATAAGTACATCGGTAAGAACAATCGATTAATCGTAAATTAATAATTACGTGACATTTTATAAACCTTTATTGAATGTATTGACATTTACTACAGTGAGCACTAAGTGTTGAAGACATCAAATAAAGTTGACAAACATTCCATGTAGATAGTTGCAGAATTGTCAATATGGCGGAGTTTATCATTCTTGGATTCTGCTCTGAATGGCAGTCCTGTTAAATCATGTTTTAATACAGAACTGTGTATATTTATAATAATAATAATAACATAATAATAAATACAGTATTTGTATATGCCATATATCTAGCAATAAACCTATTCAGAGGCACATTACATTTCACATGAATATACAGATTACCTAAAAATAAAAAATAGAGACGTAGTTGTAAAATAAATAGATCAGTAAAAAACCAAAATGTTCAATATAAATAAATAATATTAATCTTAATAATACTAAAATACTCAATGATAAATAATAGTTAATTATATTACAATGTAAAAAATATATAAATGAATATTAAAATAGTTGATAAATAATAGATATTAAAAATAATACATATTAAAAAAGTATATATTAAAAAATAATAATAAAATAGTTGATAAATAGTATATAACATTAAAAATGTTCGAATATTAAAAAAAATCTTTTAAAGTCAAAACACTCTTTTTTATTTCCCCTCAGATTGATGCCGTCTCGCGGCCGTCCTGGCAGGCTCAGATCTCAGGCAGGAAGAAATGGACTTTTGTTCCAGTCCCAGAATGTGCGGGAATTTGTAAAGACAAATATGAGACGATCGTCGAGAAAGGAGACATCAGTGAGTGTACATTTTCTTGGTCTTCCTGTGACAGGATTTCTTTTAGAAATTGGGGTGTAGTTAGGAATTGTCTATCTGTAAATGTTGTCTTTCTTTTTTCAACTACAGTAATAAGGATTGTGTACGTTTCGATAGTGTAACTTTTCAGATATCTAAGACAAAGTTGCAACAATTAAAATTGTCTGTATTGTCTGTTTTTGGCAGAATTGTTTGTTCGACTACATACTTATGCTCTCCAAAAATGTTATGTATTTAGACACAATGGTTTGGACTCAACACTTTTCTAGGCATATTCGACTGTCTATGGTAGATTGTCAGTGTTGAGATCGACTAATCCCTTTGTCTTGACAGTCTTCCGAGCATGGTTAAGAAGGACTTGATGCAAAAGAGGTTACATTGGTTTTATTTATAGTATTATTATGTCATCAGTGGAACTTATTTCATGAGGATGCTAGAAAATTTATTTTGAGAAAATTAAATAATTCAGGGTTCATACGGGTCCTTGAAAGTCTTGAAAAGCCTTGAATTTGATTGGACCAAATTCAAGGCCTTGAAATCCTTGAATTTTAGAAAGTATTCTTGGAAAGTCTTGAATTTAATTGTGGTCAATAAAATATTGTTTTGACTTAATTGTTGTGATGAATAAAAGCCAGAAAAGGAAAAGCCTATGCACAAAAATAACTTGTGCACATTGGGCAATTGGCATTTCATTGTGGTCGGCGTCATTGTTTTCTTAGTCGAAAAAATGTTAACTTAATTTACTGCACTTAAAAAAGTACACATGTTGTTAAAACAGTCTTTAATTTCTTTTTCAAATAGCCTTGAAAAGTCTTGAATAGCCTTGAATTTCATATGTCTGGATATGTACGGACCCTGACAATTATATGCCTACTTGAAACAAACCGGATGACAAATTTGTGTCTGTTTCAGTCACCTTCGACTCTGACCAGTGGTACCACGCTACGTTCGTGATGCCGGGTGAGATCAGCATCACCATCGGCTCCGAGTATGACTGAAATGACTACACCCAATCACTACTACAAGTGCTGATGTCGACATTGCCAGCTAATCATTTTACATTCCAATTAGGGTTGGTCTAATTAGTTAGCGAAATCAAAAAAGTATATTTACGTATTGATAGTTGCTGGCTTGTTATTCACCGTGTTTTACATGCTCCAGTGCTGCTACCTAATGAGTAAAACTAGTATTAATGCCTTTTTTTTTATAGATCAGAACACAATACAAGGCTGATGTATACTGTGTCACCTCAGGAGAATTTTATAAAGTTGCCCATTTTATTATTCATAATATTGTCATGACGGAACCAATATAGCATTATTTTAAGAGTGAGGTGTTACAGCTAGTGTCGGTCAGACTTGAGGCCAACCTGGAGTATTGTGACTATACAGACCGGTGCATAATGACAGTGTGTCGATTACATCACATACTGAGGGGGTAGTTGGTGGTTTTAACCCCAAACAATTAGTGTTTTGGACTTGGCGCCTGGATGAGATAACTATGAAATATTCAAGACAGATGTAGGGATAGGGGTAGATTTTATGTTATCCAAGTTTGTTTTGCTTCTGAGAGAGGGTCAGTGATCGGTGTGATGGACGTACAAGCTACCTCACTTGTGAAACGCCAGTTTTTGCTACTGTTGACTTGTCATAGCAAATTGGACATTAAGTGACACGTCTATTCTGCACATGGGTCAAAAATTGCTTCAAAAAGGTCATGTCTGAAAAAATTTGAATTCACCAGAAAGGCTCATCTTTCAATATCCATATTCATCTACAACAGAACCTTGCTATTGGGGTCAAGGTCACCCTCGGAACTGGGTCAAGGTGACCTGAATGGCAAACTGATCTTTGCAGTTAGTCATAGCTTCATGTTGTGACTGTTCCTGTAATCCTGAAGTGACAATTATTGAGCCAAGTATGTCTGTATTTTAAGTCATTTAAAAAATGTAATGTCAAGATTGACTATTTATCTTTCTTTGAAGACGTCTAGTGGGATGTCACTTCACAGTTTACTGTTGCCTTCCAAACTTAATCTACTTCATGACCAACCCATATATATTGTACCTTTTACTGGTATTTGTGTTTTTGTCAATGTTGTCATATTATCCACGTCTTCCTATGCCCACAGAAGTGACCAGACATATCTTACTGCAGTGGATCTTTTGCTGTAATGTCCATTTCTGTGTTTGTTGTTGGGTGCTGGACACAGTGGACAAATGTGGACAGTTATAGGCATTGGTCAGTAGTTTTGGTAACTGATATGTTTTATCAACAGTTAACATAGCAATTTAAAGCTAGGTTCACATAGCCCAGTGCAGTGCGAGATAGACGAATAATACAATATATTGTTTTGATAATATTATGTATTGTTAATGTTTGCAGAAGCAACCATATGTGATAGCCAAGTGATTGCCTGGTTTTAAGGAATTGCTGTTTTAATAAAGCTATATTTACTACCTGTTGATTTTGTTGATATTGAATATATATCTGTAGTTGCCAATATCTTCGTCTAAATTGTCATTCATAACAACTTATATTACTGCCCTTCCTGTTTCAATATGAGCAATAAGCAAAACATTACTGAATATATTTCTTATCAATTTATAGCTGTCACCTGTTGAATCCAAGTTTTTTAAACTCCACTTTACAGGTTTGCAGTCTAACATCCAATTTACTGCGGCAAGTCAGATATAAGATCTGAGCCTTATTAAAGGACAAAACAACGCAACTGTTTCGTGGCATACACCTAATAGAGTTAATATAAAGAAACAATTTCCACATATACTCAATTTTTTAACGCCAGCGGTTTACCAGAAAAATATTTTTGAACACCCAGCCATCAAAATACTGTGAACAACACCATCTTAGATGAAGAATGACGTCACGACGGTGAGACCCTCTCCACGCAGATTCCCTGCATGGGGTTTGGCTGTTGTCATGAAATGACTGCAACTCGGCAACGCGCGTAACATGCTGATGACGGTAAATATAAAGTTGTCTATTATTGTTATCGCTGAAATCATCCTATCAACTGATGATACATGTCTACTTCAAAGCATTTCTCCTCAAAATGGACTGAGCAAAGTGAACTGTACTTGGACTGGAGGGATTCCAAACAGTACGCCCGCAAACGTGAATCCATTGCTTCAATACTACCGGTTGTTTCAACTATTATTGCATGCAACCGTATGCTGTAAGGCATAATTACTAAAGTTTACCATAGATTTAACTACAGATTTAGATACACGTCTATAAGCAGCTGCTAGATGTCACGCCAACTGAAAGAACTGTCGAAGACTCGAAGTTGTTGACCCTTAACAACGTCGCAGGAAGCTGACCGGCTTCAGCAGAGACATAGAATGCCGCGCGCTGAATGGCCAACCCAAGTTAACCCTTCACTGATGGCGGCGTCTAGACCATCGTGGATTTCGTTAGAATTTTAGACTTTAAAGTCACATTCTGAGTAAACCGCTGACGTTAAAAAATTGAGTGTATGTGGAAATTGTTACTTTGTATAAACTCTATTAGGTATATGACGCGAAACCGTTGCGTTTTTTGGTCCTTTAAGATGCATGATAAATCAAGGTTTCTTTTTATAAAGTAATGTTTATTAAGCATGAAAAATGCAATGGATACAATGACTCCTGGTGAGATCAGACCACAAGATGTCATTGGAGTGTCCTTCAAACCATGCTATCCACCACCGTACAAAACAATACTAACTCCTGGTGGAACTGTTTATTACATATAAATACATATACTGGTAACTGCTACACCAAAGATGTAAGTAAACAAACTTATTTGCTGTGTTCTTGAAATGCATACTGCAAACCAACAGATCAGAAAATCAATATTAAAATAATAACACTAACAAACATAGTGTTAAACCACATGCACATTAGTTTGATTTTTCTAAAATTGTGAAGGTTCTGCAAAGCAAACAATTTTTATGGCCTGAACATCTTTTTTTACCGACACGTGACCTGCATGTAAAAAACATGCACTAATGTCACGCAAGAATCAATATCTGTCATCCTAGTTTGCACAGTGAATTTTCAATCTGAGATATTTCTGTTTGCAGTCTTACAGGGATGGCACACAAAATACTGTCTCGGATACCATAATCTTACCTTGAGTAACAGTGGTGACACTTACGTGATGCAGAATGCATGTTAACAACTTTTAGTTAGAACAGACCATGTTTCGTAATGTAAAAGCTTTCCTTTGAAGTGTTATTATGTCAATAATCAAGAGAATCCTATACAGCCCCACACCTGTAATGAATTTCAAAGTATAAAAGCACACAACGAGTTTGACACAAGTTATGTCACATGAAAATTTACCTGGGGAAGATATTAGAACTTTACCAGAGGAAATGTAATAACTGCACTCCGTTCAATGTAAGAGCACTTAATATTGACTGGCAAGACGCCTGGTGTGTTAATAAACACTATAACGCATTTATAATATTTTGTTAACCAACCCAGTAGAGATAATTTTACAGCAGTTGTTTTGTCATTGACTGGGACATATCTGAATGAGTAACTACACACACACAGACACCACGCTGCATGTAGTACAATGCACACAGCAGGGCCTCAACCATTGATCTCCAAGGTATTACTTCCTGACAAGTTGACCTTCGAGGGGTCGAACGGTTGCCCCTTGAAAGGTGACCCCTCAGCATCCCACGCCTTCTTCAACATTTCTTGCATTTTCTGAAAAGAATCAGATTTCCACCGTAAGCTTTATGCCTTAATAATGACAATAATTTTTATTTGTAAAGCGCCGTATATCCAGAAAACGTTTCTGCTCAGAGGCGCGTACATACAACATTTGTAACATATAAATGTATAAAATATGACTAATCAATTAAAAAGTCAAATTGTTTAAATGATAATAAATAATTAATTAAATACAGTTTCTAAAACTTAGTGTATAAGCTAAACTCATCAGCAATAAATAAATATATAAAATAAATAATTAATTAAAAATACATATATATATATTAATAAGATATTAAAACAGTACACTAAAATAGTTTGGGAAACTATAATTACATTTAAAATAAATTCATTGTGACAAAAAACCTACAAGTAATTTATAAATGTGGTGGCCTTAAAAAGATGTGTCTTTAAATTCGACTTAAAAAGTTGTTCTTGTTCTGCATCCAATCTTTGTGGCTTCAATCTGTTTATTATTAGAAGAAAATCTTGCTTGTTTTCCATTGGAGGAAGATCAAGTAATCAGTGATAGGCAAAGTTAATATATATATAAGTCAAATTATGTATTGAAAAATTTCTAACAAATGTGAATAAGATGACACGATTACAGAACCTATTTGCTAATAAACTACGAAGCTACAATGAGTTGAACACCTGTACAAGGGAGCCATACACGTAGATTTAAGAGAAAAGCCTGAGCAGGAGACCATTTTGACGAGCCTAAAAATATCCTGGTAGATATGTGCATATATGTATGTGTGTGTGCATATATATATATATACATATACATATACAGGGGTAGAAATAACTCCCAAATTTCTTGTAGTCAGCAGGACTACCTATTTGGGAAATCTGGTAGTCCTCAGACATATCTGGTAGTCAGGAAATGGCCCAGATTTAAGCAAAATACCATGACAAACCCAAACTTTGAAATAATATTCCCAAATTTGGTGGTACATGTGTAGTCCATTGAACAACTGCAGTCATCATCTTTGGTAGTCCGACCAAACTTCTGGTAGTCGTCGGACTACCAGACTACCACTATTTTGCCCCCTGATATATATACACATATATATTCATGTATATAATAAAGCGACGTGTTTCTAACACATGACGGACATACAATATCATTTTTTTTTAATAAACTTGGCCCATCCGAAAGACTTGGTGGCCTGGTCTCTAGACAGCGACATGGAGGGAGAACTAGGGCACCTGTTCGTCTGACGTCGGCAGTCCGAGTTGCTTCTGTCGTTCATTAAACATCATCTCCTGTATCTTGGCCTGAGCCTCGTCGTCGAGGTCTGACATGGGGCGACTTGGGTCGATGTTCCTCACGTTGATGGTGGGTTCGGAGGCGAGCACCGCCTCCCACCACCTCTCCTGCACCTTCTCCAGGTTCACCTGCAACAGACACGGTTACATTTAACAGATGTTTAATTCTAAAAAAAAATCATATTTACACAAGTAGCAATGTTCTGCTTACTTCTACGTTTCGACCACCATCGGCGGCCGTCTTGAGGAACTGAATGATCAATGGTGCTTGGTAGATGCGGACAGACACAACTGTTTTATAAACTGGGAGGGAGCGAAAGTGGTGGATAAAGAGACGAACAGGTGTGCGCGTTAGATAAAAGAAGCCATCTGGATTAGGAAGACGGAACCAACTATGAACAGAGACGAGGGGTCTACAGACTAAGTCACGTGTGGGACAGTCTGCTCGCCACGCCATCTAGCGAGCAGTGACCACTGAACATTCAGTTCCTGAAGAAGGCCACCGATGGTGGTCGAAACGTAGAAGTAAGTAGAACATTGCTAGTTGTGTAATTACGAAATTTGTTTGGGATAATATCCTGCCAACTTGATGAACATTTTCATGAGATATTTAATTATTAACAAATACGATACCTGTGATATCTTACGTAAGATTATGTGCAATATCTTAATACAAAATAATAATTAGAACATTTGATAAAACTAGTAGAAGCTGAGATAAAGTATAAACATAAATCATGTTATATTATTATTATAATGGTTAAACTACGATAACTACAGACTACGGTCTTTGAACACCATTATAATAGATCCGCCGTGGTTTTGTCAGATGTCTTGATGTGGACCTACATGTACAAAATATGTAATTATAAAAAACAATTCCTGTGACATTTTAGATAAAATTATTTACAATATTAAAAAATGTATTAATAATTTTTTTAACATACCATAACTAAATAAATAATAGATAAATTAGACAAATAGATAAATAAATAGATAAATAAAATAAAAAATGTATAATAAATCATAACAAATAAACTAAGGTAAATACAGACTGCTGCCTACGAAGGCCTTCTAGTAGGTGTGTCGGGTTGTGACAGACGTGACAGTGACTCACGTGGACATGTTCCCGCGGCACCAGTGTCCACACACACTCCTCCTTGTTGATGTCCCAGGTGAGGTCTCCGTCCACGGCCGACACCCACTCCCCTGACACGTCACGGTACGTCATCGTCAGATGCTTCCTCTGGATGTCCACTTGGACGTCGCGCCCCTTCGCTATGTGTTTTGGCACCTGGGACAGTCAGCAGATGTCACTGACAGTCAGCAGGTGTCACTGGCAGTCAGCAGTTGTCACTGGCAGTCAGCAGCTGTCACTGGCAGTCAGTAGTGTCATTGGCAGTCAGTAGTGTCACTGGCAGTCAGCAGTTGTCCTAGGCAGTCAGCAGTTGTCACGGGCAGTCAGCAGTGTCACTGTAAGTCAGCAGCTGTCACTGGCAGTCAGCAGTTGTCACTGGCAGTCAGCATTTGTCACTGGCAGTCAGCAGTGTCATCATCAGTCAGCAGCTGTCACTGTCAGTCAGCAGTTGTCATTGGCAGTCAGCCGCTGTCACTGTCAGTCAGTAGTGTCACTGACAGTCAGCAGTTGTCACTGGCAGTCAGCAGTTGTCACTGGGCGGTGGCAGTCAGCAGTTGTCACTGGCAGTCATCAGCTGTCACTGGCAGCTGTCACTGGCAGTCAGCAGTTGTCACTGGCAGTCAGCAGCTGTCACTTGGCTGTCAGCAGCTGTCACCGACAGTCAGCAGCTGTCACTGACAGTCAGCAGCTGTCACTGACAGTCAGCAGCTGTCACCGGCAGTCAGCAGTTGTCACCGGCAGTCAGCAGTTGTCACCGGCAGTCAGCAGCTGTCACTGGCAGTCAGCAGCTGTCACTTGGCTGTCAGCAGCTGTCATTGGCAGTCAACAGTGTCACTGACTGTCAGCAGCTGTCACTGGCAGTTAGAGCAGCTGTCACTGGCAGTCAGCAGCTGTCACTGACCGTAAGCAGCTGTCACGTGGCTGTCAGCAGCTGTCATTGGCAGTCAGCAGTTGTCACTGACAGTCAGCAGCTGTCACTGACAGTCAGCAGCTGTCACTGACAGTCAGCAGCTGTCACTGGCAGTCAGCAGCTGCCACTGACAATCAGCAGCTGTCACTGGCAGTCAGCAGTTGTCACTGGCAGTCAGCAGCTGTCACTGGCAGTCAGCAGTTGTCACTGGCAGTCAGCAGTTGTCACTGGCAGTCAGCAGTTGTCACTGGCAGTCAGCAGGATATGTCCTCCTCACAACTCAACAGTGCTGGTTATGGGTTACCACCCAACATAATATCACAATCATGAATTCCATGTCACAAGTAATTCAATCACAAAAAAATTTCTAACAGTTTCTTCGCACAAATTTGACAGAATCATTTTAGAAGTTTTGCACATTGATATATGTTATGTGAGAATTTCTTGTGGGTTTAAAAAAAATAAAAGCTTGTATTTTCTTTGGGAAACTCAGTTACACACAACCTTTACGTGAAACATGCTATAATGACCAGTGGCAGCTGTGCAGTGACAAGGTGCAGATTTAGAGCACACCAAGCACTTTGAACCACGGGGCAAAGCTGTTCGTTTAGCATTTTCATGGGATGTTATTGTGATGACCTGACAGAACTTACTTCAATTCTGATGTCTACATCAGAGATGCTCTGAGACCACCGGTAGTTCTCCCTCACTGCGCCGTTGTAGGACTCAGGGTTGGCCTGGAAGGCGGCCTGTTGTCTGCAACAGGCAGTGTACAACAACGTTCATGCAGGTCTTCTGCACACACAAAATCACTGCATCCTTCCCTGAAAAGTTGACACACTCTGTAGGCAGATGCAACATTATGTGCAAGCCTTCCTGTTATTCCTTCATGCCTGTGCACAATAAAGTTTCATCTTCTGACTTCAAAGCGTTAACCTTCCAAATGACCTCATACTTTAATAGAAATCTTAAAAATAATTCAGAAAACTGGCATACATCAATAGTTCCAAGATATCTCATATCTGCCATGACAGGGATCACATGACCAAGATACCTAAACCTGATTGGCTCCTGCGACCTGATAGACGTGTCATGACAAGGAGCATCCGAGTGAGTGACTTGCTAGGTTAGTATTTTTACATTGTTGTTGAACTTAATGACAGGTAGAATCTAGTAAGTACAAAAATGGGTCAAACTAAATGTTGACCAATATGTTACCTTTTCTACCCCAGGGCAGCTTTAGGCACACATATGCATCTAATAGATAAACATTCATTACATATGAAAGAAAAGTTCAAATATAGTGAAGTATCCAGTCTTCAGGACTGCTCAAAGTGCTTTACACTTTACTTCCATGACAGACCTGTTCAATCAGACACCATCTCGGCTTCTCTGGGAAGCATACAGCCACACTACAATTAATGCACGATGGCTACGCATAAAAATATCCACCACTGACTATAGCCAGATACTCATTCATACAGCTGAGTGAACTGTAGAGTAAACAAATTTGCCCATATTTTCAGAATGCAGCACAGGATTCAAACCTGGTTATTATAAGTTGAGAGTCTGAAGTTCTACCCCTGAGCCACTGCGCACTACATAATAGTGTTGATAACTACATTAAAGTAATGTACAATGTCATAATTGCAGGACTATTTACCATTTAACTTTCACAAAAAAGAATTTATCGTGTGACAACGGCAGCACATTCTCACCTCTTCAGCACCAAATCGCCATCAGAATCTTCATCGCTCTTTGACGTGGACTTATGTTTTTCAGGCTGTCTACCGACCCCTTTGTCTGTCTCTGGGGCTTCTGACCGACGTCCACTGCCAACTGACTGGTCACTCACACCACTGGCACTGTCCCCACTGACCGCCTGACCACTGTCAGCTGGTGTCACTGCGGCACTGTCCTGTGTGTCACCACTTGTGTCACTTGTCGATGACTTCTGTTCTGTGGTGACACTAGCGGTGTCATCAGGACAACTGGCACCATGGACAGTGCTTGGTGACGGTGTCCTGACACTGTCTTTGTCTACAATGGAGTGTTGAAAGTAAGTAACAGGCCCAGTTGAAACAAAAATTACTGCAATAATGTCTACCACACAGTGCTCAGAAACAACAAACAAATTATGAAAGTAATAATAAATATATCTTCGTTATAACATGCAGGTGTATGTCAGCGATGTATACACAAAGTGACAGTGGAATTGGCCTGTGCATTATGCAGATCTAGGATTTTGGCTGATGCCACTGAAATTCAAAATGGCTGCCCCGATAAGGGTCTAAAGGGGGTCCAAAAAATATTTTAAAAATATACACATTCCTTTTGAAATATAATTAAGTTTGTCTGAAAATGTCAGCAAGCTACCACAAGAAATAACAAAAAGCCATTTTACCATATTGCATTGCCCAATAGTGGGCATAAATTACGCAAAGAGATGACCATTCTGACACAACTAATTTCACATGTATTACTGCTACAGGCACAATTTGAAACTGTCTGAAGGTGACCTTACTTGCAGGGTGACTGTATTTCCGAGATGTCCATAATGCAAAGTTCAACTGTATTGTTCTGTGCACCTTTGCACCCCACTGTCTCTTACAGTCTCTACATGTTACTTTCATGATGCAAGCCACATCTATATTAATTTATAAAATAGTGTTTCTCTGTTTGTTGCTGGACCCAGGTCTCCATCAGTTTTACATAGTTTATACATCAAGCTGAAATTTTGCATGCAGTCTAGTGAGTACACAACGGTGGTTTGCTGACCTACGCTTTCATCATAAAATTCATCTGGGGGTTTGATATCTTTGGGGGTCAACACCTCAAAAGGTTGTATGTATCATCATTTTGATATAGAAATAATGTAACTTAATTTTTAAACATATCAACAACGAGTAACTGCCCTTTTCCGCGAGCAAGATTGTAGAAGTGCAGTGGAGATAAAATATCAGGAGATGTCATTTTAAAGTTTTAGCGTTGGTGCCTGCCTTTACGCCCATGCATAGATAGATGCCTCGGCTATTAACTGATAAAACATCTTTAGGAATTACAACAGGTTTACTTCCTTGTTAGTTACACGTTCGTTTCATGCCATAACTAGTTCACCAATACTATTTGTTTTAGTCATCCAGTGATTACCTTTTGGCTGTGACTGAATTGTAGTTGTTGATGTGGCTGTTGCACCTCCTGTTGTTGTTGTTGCGGCTGCTGTTGATGTCACTGACGTATCTGTTGCAGTTGTTGATGCAGCTGCTGGGGCTTTTGCGGCAGCTGCAGCAGCTGCAGCTTGCTGTTGTTTCTTCAGCTGCCTCTGTGCGTCCTGCTTGGCGGCTGCTTCATACTTCCTAAATGCCTGTTGCAAACAGAGAGGTGAACCATAGGCCCAGGAAACATCTGTCAGAGTGACTGAGCCAGGAAATACATGATTTTGTTAGTTAGAACACAGGTTTGATGACCTTGGCAGAACTGTTATTAGAAGACGCAATCACCACTAACAGATAGTGCAAAAATGGTCAAGTACCAAAAGGGTGAGCACCTGTTATTTGTTATGTTTACTTTGTTGACTAAAATAACACAGGTTTCTAGAGTGGTTGTAATGCATGTATTAATGAATGTGCATTTCTCTGATAACAACTATATAATATTGATTGCTTTTATGATGTATGTATAATAATTAATTATACAATTTTTTTATTTAGAAAATTGCATGACAAGCGCCTCTAGAATGGCTACCAGAGCCATATATTAAGATTTAGTACTGCTACTACACACGTTCACCAGTATCTTGAGAGCCTGACCAGGAGGAAAACCCAACTTCTCATGTTTCTCTTTCATCAATAAATAGAAGTCAGTCCTGCAAACACAAACACAGAAATACGTTAAAAATACTGAAAGAAATACTGTAAAAGGAAGCTAAAACTAACTCTCGGGTCAAGTCCCATCTACAGTAAGTTGTTTAAATACACACATGCGCACGTGTAATGGGAAAGGTCACACGGTAACGGAGTCACCAAAATTGTGTATTTTCTGTCATAACTTTTGCAAGCTAGAATAATAAATGAAAATTCACCTCTCAGTTTTTGTGTGTAAACAGCTGAAAACTGCCTGGTAACGGAGTCACATAAAATTAGCAGGTGTTTCTAGGGTGAATAAACAAAACATGACAACTTGCTCTTCATATAAATGCCATTACTGTTTATTGGCATGATAACTAAGATTGTTAACTCTAACCTGACCAAGTTTGATGATCTTAACACAAATATAAAAAAACTGACATATTTCTGAAGCTATGTATGGTAACGGAGTCACATTGAGCTATGGTAACGGAGTCACATTGAGCTATGGTAACGGAGTCACATTGAGCTATGGTAACGGAGTCACATTGAGCTATGGTAACGGAGTCACATTGAGCTATGGTAACGGAGTCACATTGAGCTATGGTAACGGAGTCACATTGAGCTATGCTAACGGAGTCACACCTCCCATGCCTCCTTTCTCTTCAAATAGTGGTAAATATCAGACTACCTGGGAAAAACTCTTAAAGGGATTAAATTTGAACCATTTTTGCAGTACCAGTTACTGTACCATCACCATAATGATACATGTGCAATTATACATCAGTACTGGTTGTTTTCGAAGAATCATAATTATAGTAAGACTGTAAACAACAATGGTTGATATTTTAAACACATCTTTTTGTTTATATTTTATCCCAATTATGACATGTATTAAACACAAATACATAATATAAAACCATTTTATAGTGGAGATTTATTGATAGATATTGAATGGATTAAATGTCCGTCTGCACCATGGGCAATCCATGCAATGTGCCACATGGCTTATGGTGGGTGATAAAAGGGAACCATGCTTGCCACACATTGTCAAACGGTCTACTTCCTCTTCCACTCATGATGCTAACTGACCAGTTACCACTGCTTCATGTTCAGTAATAAAATGTCTGACAGAAAGTGCCTGTCTATTGATTCTGGGATACATGGCTTCCCAGCAGAGGATCCTAGCAGATTACAAGTTCAAATAGTAAGCTGGAGCCGGTTTGGGGCTCACAGAGACAAAGACTACAGCAGTTTACAGGTCCTTAGCCAGTTAGTCTGTCTAATCTGAATGTCAAGACAGGGGAACTAATGTTTGCTCTGCAAATGTCCAGAGCAAAACATTTCTTTTGTTCCTTAAACAGATTACCAACTGGCACTAGACAGTACTAGACTTTAGTACTTGGCATTGTCCTGTGTGAAAATGACACTGAGATTTGTTAATAAATAATCAATTTTCTTTTGAATATCTTGTTGAATTCATGTATTAAACAAATACAAAGATACACCTGAACTAGTAACTGGAGAAGTTGTCAGTTTTAGACGAATACATTAACTAAATTCTAAATGGACAGGAACTAGCCAGTGCCCAGTGGTAATATAAATTATAGAGTTATTCCCACAAATTTTCCGGTTAATACCACTTTTTCCGGTAATGACCAGGTTATTCCCACTGCCCTGTCTTTAACCAGTTTTCCCCGGAAATGTGCCAACCCTGCTTATAAAAAAATATGACAATACTTGCATGCATTTAAAAAGACTGTTCTTAAGTACCATAACTTATAAGCAATCTGCTATATGGGGAGAGATTCTTGATAGTTGCAGATATGGTAACGGAGTCACAGAATCAGTTATGGTAACGGAGTCACAGAAATGGGTAATACAAAAATTCATTATTTTTAAGTGTATGAAAAATCTGTTTGGATGACTTTATTACAAGTGTAATTATGCTTTCTTTTGGAAAGTATCATTAAATTTTATTAATTATTTATGTGAAAATAAAATTGTATTTTGTGGTAACGGAGTCACATACAAATTGTTTGTCCGAGGACATATGTTAGTGCTTAAAAACCCTTTTTGATAAATATAATTTGTAAATTTAACATCAGATTAGTAAAATATATGTGAAAACATATCATAATCTGCAATATGAAGCTTAGACATCAAAATTATTTTGGGAAAAACTTTATTTGGAAATGAGCAAATTTGATATCATGAAAAGTTTCGAGTGCCACTCCACAAGCACCAGATTCAAATGGTCATAACTTTTTTTCTAGGAGTATTGTAAAAAGACAAACTGTTTCAGAAACTGTGCAATGTAATCTACAATACAGGAGTGATTTCCAGGTTCAGTGATAAAGTTCATATTTTGACCCAGATGCTAATCCCTGCTTGACCTGGCCCATTATATACACACTTAGATCCTGTAGATTGTATTATTATTATTATATATATATATATATATATATCCTTTGGCTTTTAATTCCCAGAGCTGTTACATCACTACTCTGCGAATTAGGAAAATAGTTGCTAGTATTTGCAGAGGAGGTAGAAAAGTCCTGGGTGTTTATTGGATAATTAAAACTTGATGCATAGGTTTTATTAACTGCTTATTAAATACAGGTGTATTCATAAAAGTTTTTCTAAATAGTATACTGCCTCACAATGTTGAGGCGAGAGACACGGATAGTGTAGTGAGAGGCACAGATAGTATTTCCGCCTGCCACGCCGCCAGCCCAGGTTCAATCACCTGTGACGTCACTGCTCTGCAAGTAGCGCCAACTTTCCTGGTCGCCAAGCAGTGACAACTCAACATTGTTAGGACACTATATATTTAGAAAAAAATTCTTTGAACACACGTCAACTATATTAAAGGACAAAAAAAGGCTACGGCTTCGTGTCATACACCTAATAGAGTTTATACAAAGTAACAATTTCCACATATACTCAATTTTTTAACGTCAGCGGTTTACTCAGAATGTGACTTTAAAGTCTAAAATTCTAACGAAATCCACGATGGTCTAGACGCCGCCATAGGGGAAGGGTTAATTTGGCTTGGCCATTCAGCGCGCGGCATTCTATATCTCGGTCAGCTTCCGGCGACGTCGTTAAGGGTCAACAACTTCGAGTCTTCGACAGTTCGTTCAGTTGGTGTGACATCTAGCAGCTGCTTATAGACGTATATCTAAATCTGTGGTTAAATCTATGGTAAACTTTAGTAATTATGCCTTCGTGTTCGGCATACGGTTGCAATAATAGTTGAAACAACCGGTAGTATTGAAGCAATGGATTCACGTTGGTGATTTGCAGGCGTACTGTTTGGCACTTTACTCGGTCCATTTTGAGGAGAAATGCTTTGATGTAGACATGTATCATCAGTTGATGGGATGATTTCAACAATAACAATAATAGACAACTTTATATTTATCGTCATCAGCATGTTACGCGCGTTGCCGAGTTGCAGCCATTTCATGACAACAGCCAAACCCTATGCAGGGAATCTACGTGGAGAGCGCCTCGATCACCGTCGTGACGTCATTCTTCGTCTAACATGGGGTAGCGCATAGAATTTGGATGACTGGGTGTTAAAAAATATTTTTCTGGTAAACCGCTGGCGTTAAAAAATTGAGTATATGTGGAAATTGTTACTTTATATTAACTCTATTAGGTGTATGCCACGTAAAAGTTAACTTTGTTTGTCCTTTAAGTTATAGCATCTAATAAAACCTACACATTGTGTTATAATTATCCAATAAACACCTTTTCCTACCTGATCTTCGAATACTAGCAAATATTTCCCTTATTCATAGAGCACTGACGTCGGTGATTCCTGACGTCAATGATCTGCGTAGTCTCGTCCGAGAGATAGAGCTATATATAGATATATATATTATACACATAATATAATATATATATATATATATACAAAAGACTCAAGAGTGTACATATTATTTGTTCCTCTTGAAAATATTCAAAATATGTAGTAGGTTTGTTTGGCAATGTCTTCGCCATGCCCAGCATGGACCACGGACTTGGTGCGCTCACTTCACCACGCCTTGTTTCAGTTGTGAATATAAGCAACTCCTACAAGATGTTAATGCAGCATTTCTATTCATACGGTAGAGTCGACATAGGCACAACATGGCTTTAGTAGAGCTTAAACTATAATCTCTATAATAGTCTAAGCCCGGTAGTTAAATATAAATTCGAAAGGAAAAGTGAATCAACTCGAAAACAAACCGAACGAATAAATTGTTGTTATCTGCAGTTTATGTCATTCAAGACTAAGTCAATTACTGGAAGTAATACGAACACGTCATCAACCCATATTTCTCACCAGTCACATATATTTTGAAACTGCGTAAAAATTGCATTGTGACTTGCATAGGAAGCACGATTGATGGAAGCACGTAAATTACCCTACTATCGCTCAAACGACTCGCGCCTTGTAACAAATATACTTATCCACGGCTACTCACTTTCTGTAAAGAAATGAGAATATTGCATCAAGAAAATTGAAAATGGATCCTTCATTTTGTAAGATGCCAAGGAACGCGCTGTCATACTGTTCTTGCATCTTTGTTCCTTCTAACTGTCAACCAAATTTGTCAACAACGACGGTGTGTCGCAACGAATTGTTGTCCCCAAACTTTTATGAGGCGCTCAAACACAGTTCTAGTCTGTATAATGTATTGTGGTTACAATGTTACGATGATTGGTAAGCTTTTCTCAATACATTGAATTAATGTTTTTCTTTCAGACGCAGTCCATAGGTATTACTGTAATGGTAACAAGTGCACTTCTATAGGATTCTTTAATATTATGATGCAAAAGAAAACAGACAATTTAATGCATATGGTTTATGTTACAATGACAACACTGCTTTATTTTCATCTTATTTGCATTATAACACAGTTCATTAAATCATGAAAACATTGCACAAGCATAAATTACGACATCCATGTTTTAAATTGCCCTGGTTGCAGTACTTTAATCTGTTAATATAAACACCAAATTGCACTGTATTATGTAATCAGTTGTGTACATTTCTTTTTGGACCACAATTAAAATTACCTTTTAATTTTTTTTTAAATTACGCTAGTCAATATTATAATTCAGTGATTGGTGTTAATTTCCAATAAATATGCTATGTAAGCTGTACAAGAATGACATACATAGCTGTCAGAAAGTGGTGAATATTGGGGTAGTGAAGCTCACTTTTACTCTGTGTTGACACTTCGATCTGTTTTGTGGTCTAACAAAACTCAAAATACACCCACTTCAACGAATGTCGCCAAATGGAAAATACTTCCAACTGCAGCCCTTATCAAAATATTGGCATGATAAGCATATCTGCAGCCCTCAGTCCCACCACCCAAAATACTGATGGCTTTGCACCCCAAGTTCTGACACACATATTATTACAATATACCAGGTATAACCATATAGCTGATGTTGCTTTGATAAAATACCTGTCTAGCCATCTGAGAGCAAATTAAACTGTATGAAAGCACACCTTCCACATATCTTCTAATATTTATCATTTACATAAGCAGATTGTTAATGTCAAATTATAACTGAACTAATAAACCTGAGTTGCTGTGCTGTACATGTACACCACATTATACATGTGTACAAGTGTGCGCAAGTGTGACATTGGGGCGATTTTATAGTTTGTATATTAAGTGACAACTGTGGAGTATTAATTGTTTATGCATCTCGGTACAAGTAGACTTTGGTGCATGGGTGCACCCATGCACCAAAGTCTACTTGTCTCTTTCTATAGTCAATACTTTCTTAGAACCTCTGCCCTCTGATGTAGCAATGTATTTCAGAAAACATACTAATAGTTATTTAGAATGTATGTATGTGTGGGGAATGTGTGTGTATGTTTGTGTGTGTATGTGGTGAATGTGTATAATATTATGTATGTGTGTGTAGTGAATTTATGTGTATATATATATGTGTGTGTATGTGTGTGTATATGTGTGTGTATATATGTGTGTGTGTGTGAGCGTGTGGGTGTATGTGTGTGTGTCAGTGTGTGTGTGTATGTGTGTGTGAGCGTGTGTGTGTGTGTGTGAGCGTGTGCGAGTGCGCGTGTGCCTGTGCGTGCGCGTGCGTGTGTGTATGTTTGTGTGTGTGTATGTGTGTGTGTGTGTGTGTGTGTGTGTGTGTGTTTGTGTCCAAGGACTGTGTAACATCACAGCTGTGAGATGTGGACAAACAAAATAGCCAACCATGAATTCAACTGCCACATATATTGACATACCACAATTACAGTCTATTACAAAAGTCACATGACAACTATCACAGACTATGCCAAAACAACTTAGTATAAGTAAAATATACTATAAGATGCATTCTCTGCAATATACCAATCCATTTTGATCCCGTTAACATATATCTCTGTAACAGCTTGTGAGGTATTTAAATAGCAGATAGTTTGTCATACTTCCTTAACTAGATAATTAACACTGCAACCGATTTACTATGTAGTTCTTCTGTGATGTAATTCCTGATTATTTAGCAGTTTACACAATATGGTAACAATGTTTTACAAATGCTGCTCAACAAAATCAAATACACATCTTAATCAAACAAAGGCTGACTTTCTCTTGTGCCAATTGGAGGAAGACAACTGGGAAAAGAGCGACCCTTGTCGAGCCGAGAAGCACCACCATTAAACGACGATGAATCAAACTGCACTTATAGCATAATCTTGGCAATAACGTTTACACCGTTCTAGCTATAATCTGTATCAGGACTCATTCTGTTAAAATTAAAGCAACGTTAATACACATTATGTACATGATCCACAATGTCTGATAATTTCACTCTGAGTTAGTAATTTCATTACAACTAGTATGTTAACATATCACAACATGGTTGGGTGATATTAGTGCGATATGTTTATAATTACAAGCAGCACATTATAACTGAATGTCCTGAGAAAGTTCCTGTTGCTGCATACATGTTTACATGCCTGCCTGTCTCTCTGTGTAACACAGGCACACATAAGTGCACACATACAAACACACGCACACACGCACATACACACACACACACCCACACACACACAGCTAGAAAGGCGAGTTCATGCCAAGCTTTGTGCCAAAGTCTAATCTTGCTCTTTTCTGGTAGCGAACTGATGACCTGAAAAACAAAAACAGAAAACTCAGCTATACTTAGAATTGGTTGTAGTTCAAAAGCTACAGAAAGATATGAAAAGCAATTCCTACCTTGATGTTATCATAACAGTTGAAAATCTTCAGAATACAAAAGTTGAAATTTTTTATTATAAAATAATGTATATTTTATAATAATTTTTGGGGACAAAATAATCTGAACTGAAACTAAACCGGTAAACTGATCAAACTACCTACAACCTTCAAAGAACATGAATAAAATTAAGAACAACTAATGTTGATATAGTGGACCTCACGATTGGGGTCACCCTTAAGACTGGACCAGAGTGACCTGACTAACACGGTGCCTGAGGGTGGCTTTAATTTTGAGGTGGGTGTATTACCAGGGTGACCACATAAAAAGACTTTATTGTTTTGAAAGTGAACACAGCTGTGCCCAGTCAGGGGACGTATCAAAGAGAGAATGTATGGGTGTTTGTGACTTACTTTATTTCTAGTCTTTTGACGAGTTCGTGGATGGAGACGAGGATGAGGGGAGTGAGGAGCAGGAGGACCCAGGACACGACGGGGAGGTCTGTGACACCCACACCCACCACCACAGCCGCGTCCACAGCAGCATACAGCAGCTGAAGAACCAGTCTGAAACACACAGTCCACAGCATTAGTTTGTCTGAAACCACAGCCCACAACATTAGTTTGTCTGAAACCACAGTCCACAGCATTCGTTTGTCTGAAACCACAGCCCACAACATTAGTTTGTCTGAAACCACAGCCCACAGCATTAGTTTGTCTGAAACCACAGCCCACAGCATTATTTTGTTTGAAACCACAGCCCACAGCATTAGTTTGTCTGAAACCACAGCCCACAGCATTATTTTGTTTGAAACCACAGCCCACAGCATTAGTTTGTCTGAAACCACAGCCCACAGCATTAGTTTGTCTGAAACCACAGCCCACAGCATTAGTTTGTCTGAAACCACAGCCCACAACATTAGTTTGTCTGAAACCACAGTCCACAGGATTAGTTTGTCTGAAAACAAAGCCCACAGCATCAGTTTGCCTGAAACCACAGCCAACAGTATTAGTTTGCCTGAAACCACAGAACAGTATTAGTTTGCCTGAAACCACAGCACACAGCATTAGTTTGTCTGAAATCACAGCACACAGCATTAGTTTGCCTGAAACCACAGTCCATAGCATTAGTTTGTCTGAAACCACAGTCCACAACATTAGTTTGTCTGAAACCACAGCCCCCAGCATTAGTTTATCTGAAACCACAGCCCACAGCATTAGTTTGCCTGAAACCACAGTCCACAGCATTAGTTTGTCTGAAATCACACTCCACAGCATTAATTTGTCTGAAACCACAGCCAACAGCATTAGTTTGTCTAAAACCACAGTCCACAGCATTAGTTTGTCTAAAACCACAGCCCATAGCATTAGTTTGCCTGAAACCACAGTCCACAGCATTAGTTTGTCTAAAACCACAGTCCACAGCATTAGTTTGTCTGAAACACAGAGTCTACAGCATTGGTTTGTCTGAAACCACAGTCCACAGCATAAGTTTGTCTGAAACCACAGTCCACAACATTAGTTTGTCTGAAACCACAGTCCACAACATTAGTTTGTCTGAAACCACAGCCCACAACATTAGTTTGTCTGATACCACAGCCCACAGCATTAGTTTGTCTGAAACCACAGCCCACAGCATTAGTTTGTCTGAAACCACAGTCCACAGCATTAGTTTGTCTAAAACCACAGTCCACAGCATTAGTTTGTCTGAAACACACAGTCTACAGCATTAGTTTGTCTGAAACCACAGTCCACAGCATAAGTTTGTCTGAAACCACAGTCCACAACATTAGTTTGTCTGAAACCACAGCCCACAACATTAGTTTGTCTGATACCACAGCCCACAGCATTAGTTTGTCTGAAACCACAGCCCACAGCATTATTTTGTCTGAAACCACAGCCCACAGCATTAATTTGTCTGAAACCACAGCCCACAGCATTAGTTTATCTGAAACCACAGCCCACAGCATTAGTTTGCCATGTCATACTGATATATACGGTTGGGAGAGTCATAATTTGTGTATGCCTTTTTAACATCAACGTGAACAAATTCGTTTATCAGGTATCCATGTGCTAAATCTCTAATAACAATTCTGTCAAATTGGTGCAAACAAACTGTTAGAGAAGTTGTTTTTACTGAGGCACTTATGAAGATAGACCAATAAAACAAAAACCTCGTCAGAGATACCCCCATAAAAATATTTGCACTTGATGTTAACCATGGAAAGGTTTATAATGAAGTACATGCAATATAATATTACATAATTATATGTTTTGTTGATAAAAGTGGCTAGAAACATTATCAGGCAATCAGAAAGTACTTTCATTTTGTATCTACCACTAACTGATTTGACGGAAGAAACACAGACTTATGAGACTTACACGCCAGGTGCAATGATTTGCCAGAGTGTGTTGTCAGATGGAACCTTCTGCCAGAGGTGATGTGACCGATGTAGGAAGCTCACAGAGGTAAACACTGGAAGACAAACACCCATAACTATTACCACGAACAAACAGACATATTTTGCACACAAATAAACATTTGCTGTCTATGTCATGCCCCATCGATTTTGTGATTTTGGCAGAAATACATACATGGGTACATATAATCTTACCATGTTTCTAGGTCTAGTTTATTTCCAGACTACTAAAATGCACGCATTTTTAAATGCACAGATTAAAATGGAGTAAACAATACGAGTCAACATTACCTGGTTTCAGAAAATATTATTTTTTAGTTTTCTTCAATTTTAGAAATAAATCAAAAAATTAATATATTTAGACAGTTGAGACATTATTTATAAATATTATGACATGTGGAATCCGATACGGACTAACTCTCCATTTCATAATGCTACAACTTGATAGCCACTTTGCAAAGGTTGGTCACAGGTTGGTATAAACATAAAGGAATATGATCTGTTGTAACCAGGGCGCTGCTACTTACCAAAACAGAGGACAAGTTGTGAGGCGAGGAAGTTCTGACAGAGTCTGAGGCTGTGTGAGTACTCCCCCCTCCATCCACCCCAGGAGTGGGGCTGGTCACTGCAGTGGCTGACCAACAGCAAGGTCAAGTTAATATAATGATGATAACCCGAAAAAACGGTAATGTTAATATAATGATGATAACTCGACAATACAGATATGTTAATATAATGACAATAACTCAGGTTGTTACCAAACTCAAACCATTCTAAGACAATGAAACCAATTTAGAAACTGCATGAAAAGTGCACAAAGAAATACGGTTAATCATCTTGCTTAAATTATGGTATTTGCAGTATCTGTTTTAAAGAATGGCCTAGTACAGGCTGTATGTGTATTTGCTGAAACGATTTGCCCTTAGTTATCTGTTGCTTTAACTCTATTAGTAACTACTATAGTTTTAGCTGTTTTACACATTTATTTCTCAGTTAATACATATTCTATGTATGTGTGCGTAAGTTTGTAAAGTGCCCGAGATCAATTTTCAATTGATCGGATGCTATATAAATATTTTATTATACTTATGTGTGTGTATGTGTGTGTGTGCGTGTGTTTGTTTGTATGTGTATGTGTATGTGTGTGTGAGTGTGTGTGTGTGTGTGTGTGCGGGTGTGTGTGCGTGTGTGTGTGTGTGTGCGGGTGTGTGTGTGTGTGTGTGCGGGTGTGTGTGTGTGTGTGCGGGTGTGTGTGTGTGTGCGGGTGTGTGTGTGTGTGTGCGGGTGTGTGTGTGTGTGTGTGTGCGGGTGTGTGTGTGTGTGTGCGTGTGTGCGTGTGTGCGTGTGTGCGGGTGTGTGTGTGTGTGTGTGTGTGTGTGTGTGGGAGTGTGTGTGTGTGTGTGTGTGCGTGCGTGCGTGCGTGCGTGCGTGCGTGCGTGTGTGTGTCTCTCATATTGTGTCTCCTGAAAGTCACAGCACTCTGCCAGTTGACACTTACGTGGAGCCAAGGATGTGACAGCATGTAACATTACTGACGCTGGTGACCTTGTGACACAGGGCATTGAGGTTGACGGAGTGACAGAGGAGACAGAGGAGGACAATGGGCAGACATCTCATCAGGTGGTGACCCACAAACTGCAGCAGCGACTGCAACAGACACATCAGTGTCACCTGGTGGTGTCACTACGCAGTGTCACCTGGTGGTGTCACTACACAGTGTCACCTGGTGGTGTCACTACACAGTGTCACCTGGTGATGTCACTACGCAGTGTCACCTGGTGGTGTCACTACACAGTGTCACCTGGTGGTGTCACTACGCAGTGTCACCTGGTGGTGTCACTACACAGTGTCACCTGGTGGTGTCACTACACAGTGTCACCTGGTGATGTCACTACGCAGTGTCACCTGGTGGTGTCACTACACAGTGTCACCTCGTGGTGTCACTATGCAGTGTCACCTGGTGGTGTCACTATGCAGTGTCACCTGGTGGTGTCACTATGCAGTGTCACCTGGTTGTGTCACTACACAGTGTCACCTGTTGGTGTCACTACAGTGTCGCCTGGTGGTGTCACTATGCAGTGTCACCTGGTGATGTCACTATGCACTGTCACCTGGTGGTGTCACTAGTATCACCTGGTTGTGTCACTGGTGTCACCTGGTGATGTCACTACAAAGTGTCACCTGGTGATGTCACTACGCAGTGTCACCTGGTGGTGTCACTACAAAGTGTCACCTGGTGATGTCACTACATGTGTCACCTGGAGGTGTCACTACATGTGTCACCTGGTGGTGTCATTGTGCATTGTCACCTGGTGATGTCACTACACAGTGTCACCTGGTAATGTCACTACACAGTGCCACCTGGTGATGTCACTACATGTGTCACCCGGTGGTGTCACTACATGTGTCACCTGGTGATGTAATTGTGTATTGTCACCTGATGATGTCACTACAGTGTCACCTGGTGGTGTCACAATGCAGTGTCACCTGGTGGTGTCACAATGCAGTGTCACCTGGTGCTGTCACTATGCAGTGTCACCTGGTGGTGTCACTAGTATCACCTGGTGGTGTCACTAGTGTCACCTGGTGATGTCACTACACAGTGTCACCTGGTGATGTCACTACACAGTGTCACCTGGTGGTGTCACTACATGTGTCACCTGGTGGTGTCATTGTGCATTGTCACCTGGTGATGTCACTACACAGTGTCACCTGGTGATGTCACTACACAGTGTCACCTGGTGATGTCACTACACAGTGTCACCTGGTGATGTCACTACACAGTGTCACCTGGTGATGTCACTACACAGTGTCACCTGGTGATGTCACTACACAGTGTCACCTGGTGATGTCACTACACAGTGTCACCTGGTGATGTCACTACACAGTGTCACCTGGTGATGTCACTACACAGTGTCACCTGGTGATGTCACTGCACAGTGTCACCTGGTGATGTCACACTTGTACAGCAACATCAGTTTTGGATGAGCTGAGCCACATAATAGGTAACACAACATAATAAATGTATAATAAATGCATAATATATAATAAATGAATAATATAAAGTAAATAGATAACTAAAGATACATGTTAAAAAATGAGGTGATGTCACAACCTAGGTGCCAGTCACCAGTTAGCTAACAACTAAGTCACGCAGTCACAATTCTGTAGGTATCTAACATACAGTGTCTTACTGCGGATGTTCTAGACTAGGACAATTTAAGCCACTTTTTTTTGAAAACCAGTTGTTAAAAAAATCCACCAAACAGCAGAGGTTGCTAAATTGAAGGAGCTTTTTTTAATGCAAAACAGTGTCAGTACACAACAGAGGACACTATTTCTGTTACACACTGGTGAAAATATTCCAGTGGCGCCTCCTAGTGTTGACAGTTTTCAATATGTAAATTAACCATTAAGGAGTGAAATACATCTTAGAGCAAAATGTAGCTGAAGAGCTCTTAAGCTCAGGATCTCACGTGACAGTGATATGACAGTGATGTGACAGTGATGTGACAGTGGTGTGACAGTGATGTGACAGTTTTGTGACAGTGGTGTGACAGTGATGTGACAGTGATGTGACAGTGGTGTGACAGTGGTGTGACAGTGATGTGACAGTGGTGTGACAGTGGTGTGACAGTGGTGTGACAGTGGTGTGACAGTGATGTGACAGTGGTGTGACAGTGGTGTGACAGTGATGTGTCAGTGGTGTGACAGTGGTGTGACAGTGATGTGACACTGGTG
>OZ024858.1:15438933-15506433 GCA_964017155.1 Oasisia sp. SBJ-2009
TGAAATAAAAAAAAAATATATAAAATGTCATTGAATATTAAAAAAGTCCGCTAATATCCTTTGAAAATGTCATCACTGATGTAGATGTAAGCAGCACTTACTCTCGGCGGTACAGTCGGTGAAGAGAGACACAAGCAGAGGCACGTTGTCAATGTTCTCCAAGTGGGGACGGATGTTCTCTATGCCCTTCGGCAGATTTGCCTGCAAATACATCAATAAGCAGTTCTGCACTGTTTGATTTTATTTTGTAAACATTCTGCCAAAACAATTTTTAAGCCTGTGCAGAAAGTTCATGTACGTGTACCGGTAGTTAAGTATGTGTAGTTAAGTTATTTGATTATGATGTATGTGGTGTGATCTGTCACAAAATTATTACCAATGTAAATTTGTGTGTGTGTCTGATATAAATCAGTAAAAATTGAAAATAAGGCTGCGCTTCCTGAAATACAATTATACACTAGGTTTGTTCTTACTTCATATGTTACCCGATCTAATTATCAATGTTACTTCTTTATGATTAATTTATCAATTTTTTATTAAACCAACTGTGCATATTCACTCACTGCATATATGAAACTCTTGGAAACACTTGGAATTGCCAAAAACAAATCAAGTGTCCAAATAACAGTTTCCAATTTTTACAGGTAAGTTAGAATACAGAAGCAGATATGTTAAAGCGATATGGTCGGTTCGTGACTTTTTATTTTTATTGCAAAATCATGTTAATCAGTATAAGTTATAACTATTGTAGTGTCCTGACCGCCAATAAATGTTTTATCGAAACAGAACTGACTTCGTAATGTTAAAAGTCGAATGTTTATATACGCTGTCACTCAAATCGCCGCAAGTGACACCCACCCTTTGACCTTTACCAACTGGGTGTGGCGTTAGTGGCATCAACTTGTGTTCACGTGATACTGCATCGCGTGATCATGTATTTCCTTCTAGGCTTTTAGCCACGTCTACAACGGTTTCGAAAACGCCTCCTGGTCGATGTGTAAACAGAGTTAAGCACCCCTTACTGCGTCTATTTTCAAACCCTAAATGGTACATGAAAACATATTTTGACTGTTTTTACGCTATAATAGGTATAATTTATACCGTATAACATGATTTTGCAATAAAAATAAAAAGCCACGAATGCACCATGTCGCTTTAAGACTTACAGTGTTCGCCAGCCCTAGCCCGCCAATGACGCTGTCGGAGTAGTCTGTCGTGTAGCTCGACTCAACGTCTGAGTGCATGTCTGTGTCGTCCCCACCGCCACCGCCACCGCCACCGCCACAAACTTTCAACTCTGGATTCAGTGACCCCGACAACAAACTCCGCGTCGGCGAAACGCCGCTAATCAAAAGATTGTCACCACCGACATTCACGCGATGACCGGCATCATTTCTGTCAACAGCAGTGAGGAGTGCGCCGGTGAATGTTTCGTCGATAGTGTCATCACACATGAGGCGAGCATCGGTGTCGCAGGAGACTGACACAGGAGATCGGGCGGTGTCTTTTGGCGATTGGAGCAGGTTGACAATGCCCGGAGCGCTGCGCCGGCGGTGCTGGTTCCGAGCCTCGTCGAGCACGCGTAGGTGTAGCATGACGCTGCGCCGGTGAGTGTGGTGCGCGGTGCCGGAGTCGCCGGAGCGGTGCGATGTGTTTGATGACATGTCACTACGACCGGGCGATGTCTTGTCGTTGAGCAGTGAGATGTGACAGTTCCACCCCGCCTCCAGCCCCATCTTCTCCGAGAACACCTGGAGTATGAAACAGACAACTGCAACCAATATCTCACACAAGTGTGTCCACACTCATCTGAACTAACCCTACCTGATAGAAACTACCCAATTTGTCCCTCAAGACCTTGGTGAAATTACACTCCATTTATCATAATAATAAATGTTATTTAATATAGTGCCACATCCAATTTTAAATTGTTCGTGGTGTTTTTATGAGGATAAACACATTAAAGCACAGTTATTTCCAATGTGGTCCTCATAAACAATATTAATAATTAATTGAAGAAAAAATATAAATATATAAATAGATACAGATAAATAAATACACAGTAACACTCATTGTAGAAAGTATCAGTTATAGTAATTTATATGATTGCAAACACGACTCATTTAGTATATTGTATAATGTTCATGAATCATCCATGTAAACTCACCCGGCTACGAAGTTCATTTTCTTGTGAGAAATGAACAAAACGAATACAGGCCGACTCCAAATCCTCTATTAATTTGACAATGTCCTACAAACATGGCAAGCACATTGTTCTACTGTGTGTAGCAAAAATGTTCAGTAAAACATAATACTGTCTATCATCATATCTCATCAGCTTGTTTCATGAAAGAAACTCATTTAACAAAATTTGGTTCAAAACTTTCTTTTGGCTATTATGTCATAATGTGTTTCAGTAAAGCATCTAATTTTTATATTGACGTTACTTATTAGGAAATATGAATCATGTAATAGTTAGTACATTTATTGACAATCTAATACACCTGCCTGCTTAGCTTGGTACTGCATTGTGATCATGCCAATGAAGATCTGGTTGCACTGCGCCTTGAAGCATGTGTCAAGGTCACTCGTGGAGCCGCTCACATCAGCTGTGACGAGGGAGTCGACGCTGTAGTGGTTCTTGAGGCGCGGAGCCACGTCCCCATACTGGTGACAGTCTCCCTGTCTGGTGACAGACAGACAGACATACTGACATTGTGAAGACAGACGGGGCGGGCAGACATACAGATATACATGAATTTTGGGACAGAAGACAGGTGGACAAATAAAAGATAGGCAGACATGTGGAGACACAGATGGATAGGGACAGAGAAACAGTGTGTGTGTGTGTGTGTGTGTGTGTGTGTGTGTGCGCGTGCATGCGTGTGTGTATGGTGTGTGTGTATGGTGTGTGTGGTGTGTTTGTGTGTGTGTGTGTGTGTGTGTGTGTGTGTGTGTGTGTGTGTGTGTGTGTGTGTGTGGTGTGTTTGTGTGTGTGTGTGTGTGTGTGTGTGTGTGTGTGTGTGTTTGTGTGCGTGCATGCAGCAACTTGCACACAAGTGCATGCATGCATGCATGCATTTATCACTTTATTTCTGTGTGTATTTAACATCTCTATTCTTAATTCTTCCACACAATTCCCTTCCTCTCAGAACCCTATTCCTCAACATCCAGCCCTTGCACCCTTCATCTCTCCCATTCCCACTCCTGTGGCCCGAGTTAACTCACCGGTGTGGGCTGGGACTCTTGAGGTGTTGGAAGACGTCGCGGGAGGTGGCGGGGACCTCGATGAAGATGTTGCTGCAGTCGCTGACAGTGACCTGAGGCAGAGGTCGGTAGGCGAAGGCCGTGCAGTAGGAGGACATGCTGGTCCGCTGGAAGAAGTCAGCAATCTTCTTCCTGCAAACACAACCACACCAGTAGGACATGCTGGTACGCTGGAAGAAGTCAGCAATCTTCTTCCTGCAAACACAACCACACCAGTAGGACATGCTGGTACGCTGGAAGAAGTCAGCAATCTTCTTCCTGCAAACACAACCACACCAGTAGCAAGGAGAACGCGTCACTTTACTTCACCTCAACTTTGTACTGGTGTTTCACAGACACCAGTTTAGAACCGACATCTACCAATATACCTGTGTGCTGTGTTTCTTGGTTTAATGTTTTTTGCCAATTTAGTTTTATTAATTGTTACTAATGCCGAATCTAACATGCTCTCTTACTCCAACTTACTCCTATGTGTCAGACTTGGCCATTATGTCATGATCATAGCCATGGTTGGTACATACCACTGTGTATGAACCCTGGTTGGTACATACACCTCTGTATGAACCATGGTTGGTACATACCGTTCTGTATGAACCATGGTTGTTACATACACCTCTATATGAGCTGCGGTTGGTACATACCGCTCTGTCTGAGCCATGGTTGGTAGAGGCCGCTCTGTATGAGCCATGGTTGTTACATACACCTCTATATGAGCTGCGGTTGGTGCATACCGCTCTGTATGAGCCGAGGTTGATACATACATCTCTGTATGAGCCATGGTTGGTACATACCGCTCTGTATGAGCCACGGTTGGTACATACCTGTCTGTCTGAGCCATGATTGGTACATGCCGCTCTGTATGAGCCACGGTTGGTACATGCCGCTCTGTCTGAGCCACGGTTGGTACATACCGCTCTGTCTGAGCCATGGTTGGTACATACCGCTCTGTATGAGCCACGGTTGGTACATACCTCTCTGTCTGAGCCACGGTTGGTACATGCCGCTCTGTATGAGCCACGGTTGGTACATACCGCTCTGTCTGAGCCGTGGTTGGTACATACCACTCTGTATGAGCCGTGGTTGGTACATACCGCTTTGTCTGAGCCGTGGTTGGTACATACCTCTCTATGTCGTTGAGCACACACAAGTCGTTGCCGTCCCAGTAGTCTGTGCAAGTGTCCAGTAACAGGTCAGCCGTGCCCTGCGAGAACAGCTGCAGCATACCTGGACACAAGGGCTGTTAGGTCAGAGTCATGCTGGTCAGTGTCATCAGTGTCACTGGGGTGACAATTTCTAGTTTCTGTCATCGGAATCATTGTGGTCATTCTGCTCAGTGTCATTATGGTCAGTGTCACTGTGGTCAGTAATTTGTGATTTTTTTTTCAGAATTGCCATGGCCAGTAGACAATGTAACCATGGTTTTAAAACAGCTTGTCAAAGAAGACTGGATTACATGTGTTATTCTTGTAAAACAATCCTGCTGAAGCTAGTCGTGCCTGGCTTTGCAATCACCCTTACAATACAGCCACTTCACAATTAAGGTCACACTTACTATACAGCCACTTCACAATTAAGGTCACACTTACAATACAGCCACTTCACAATTAAGGCCACCCTTACAATACAGCCACTTCACAATTAAGGTCACCCTTACAATACAGCCACTTCACAAATAAGGTCACCCTTACAATACAGCCACTTCACAATTAAGGTCGCACTTACAATACAGCCACTTCACAATTAAGGTCACACTTACAATACAGCCACTTCACAATTAAGGTCACCCTTACAACACAGCCACTTCACAATTAAGGTCACACTAGCACAACCTCAAAGTATTTCCATTCACTGTTAATAACAGAAAACCAGTCTCATTAATACAGCCACCTCTCTACTCGGGCTACCTCTCTACTCAGGTCAGCTTTGCCCAGTCCGAGGGTCACCTTGATGGTTCTGGTTTTTCTCAGTTTCAAGAGCTGACCGCGAGATGACCACTCACCGGAGTTGACGTCCTTGGCGATGACCGAGAACATGTTCGGCACTGGCATCTTATACTTGATGGACGCCCGAGTCTTACTTGAGCTTCTGCCGTAGATGTGGTCACCATCAGCGGGCTGGACACACACAGGTCAGTTATTGCGACTCATACATATTAGTGACCGGAGTTTCAAGTCAATAGGGCCTGTAAGTGGGTCACGATACATGGCGAGACTCCGCGCGACTGGAGCTGATTGGGGACTGGTCACAAGAATAATATTCTAACCACGGATGACAGTTGTAGCTTCCGACAGATGAATACTAGGAAAATCAGGTCTTAAATATCTTGTGTTATAGCGATTTACATAGTGCAGATAATAAAAATGAGTTTAGGCCATAATATTATGTGTCTTTTACAGGATTTGCATTTTACATTGCTGTACGTTGTGATTTCGATAAGCACTTATATCTGACAAGTTGTCTTAATGTACATAATCATAACACATGTATATGTTTGCCCCAAATCGATTGTACAGCGCGAAAAATGATACTTTTCATTATTAGTCAAGATCGCCAAACACAAGTACTTGCCGCTAATGCCATGGCAACCACCATAATAATTGATTAAAATTCATGATTTGCATGATCATTGTCGCCGGCAAAGTGTTCCATTGTTTCTACTTGTAATAATCCTTCGGACAATATAACTGAAACACACTATTTGGGGACAGTTTGATTATTACGACCAAAAACAAAGCAAAGTCCTATATGTTAACATGGAGCATATGGTCTTCCTGCCCCCAACTGCCCCCAGTCTCGTTTTCACAGGCGAGACTTACACGCCCTATTCTGCATACGAGACCAAAATGGCTGTCGAGGTCTAGTATATTGCTTTAGTATAATACTTTTTTATTTTGACATGTCTCTCATCTTTCAACGGACAGCTTATTGTCCTTAATAGAAACTGCAAATGTAATCAAATTCGTGCGTCTATGATTCAATGGATTAAAGGGCGGCGGTCAGCTCCTCTGACCAGCCGAGGAGTAATTCTACTCCTTTAGTGGGAAAACTGCTGTACAAAACATGGGAAACTTAAACATCAAAGGGTATTTAGGTTAACTGTGCTCGCCTCAGCACTATTGCCAATAAATTTTGTTTTGAAAATGTATGTTTTGTTTATCATTTGAACGTGTTGCAGGCGGAATCTTTCGTATTGTAAACATTATTCCGAGCTAAATAAAGTAACTAAACACAGATTGGCAGGCAGTAAACCTTCAACATGCACGTTGTAGTCATAAGAATGCAATATTAAATGGAAAAACATAGGAGCTGACTCTCTCTTTAAAAACCACATGGTGTGTGAACACAAAGAACTAGTTACTACTATGTCTGTACATTGTGCAGTGGTATATAGACAAAGATGTACTCACTATATGTCTGTACAGCCCCAGCTGTTGCTCCAGGTTAAATATGTTGGAAGCAGACTCAGCAAATCCAATCTGGTGCGCAAGCTCACAGAAACATCTACAAAAACAGTCATCATGCCATCTTCAGAGTCTCTTTGCAGAAACACCTACAAACACAGTCATCATGCCATCTACAGAGTCTCCTTGCAGAAACACCTACAAACACAGTCATCATGCCATCTACAGAGTCTCCTTGCAGAAACACCTACAAACACAGTCATCATGCCATCTTCAGAGTCTCCTTGCAGAAACACCTACAAACACAGTCATCATGCCATCTACAGAGTCTCCTTGCAGAAACACCTACAAACACAGTCATCATGCCATCTACAGAGTCTCCTTGCAGATACACCTACAAACACAGTCATCATGCCATCTTCAGAGTCTCCTTGCAGAAACATCTACAAAAACAGTCATCGTCAGTCATCTACAGAGTCTCCTTGCAGAAACACCTACAAACACAGTCATCATGCCATCTACAGAGTCTCCTTGCAGAAACATCTACAAACACAGTCACCATGCCATCTACAGAGTCTCCTTGCAGAAACATCTAAAAACACAGTCATCATGCCATATACAGAGTCTCTTTGCAGAAACATCTACAAAAACAGTCATCACGCCATTTACAGAGTCTCCTTGCAGAAGCACCTAAGAACTTTCATAATTTAAACAAAACATGTACCAAATCAAGAAATACTCATTTGACCAGGCCTTAATTTGTTTAATAAAATCCATGACTTATAAGGATATACATGACCATATAAAATATATAATTATATATATATAAATTATATATATATATATATATATATAGTATACATGTATATATATTATATATTATGTGTGTTATATATTATGTTTTATATATATATATATATATATATTATATATTATAATATATATATATATATATATATTACGATATATTTGATATATTATATATATAGTATTATTATATATATATATATATATATATATATATATATATATTATATATATATATGAGTAAAAACATTTTGTATACATAATACACATATCTAAGTTAGCTTCTATTCAGTAGGACTGTTATCAGCATGTCACATGACCTACCTCCGATTGACGACTGGAACAGAGTCTTCTCTGCGTAACGATGTGTAAGTCAGGTGGTCAGCAAACTCTGTGTACTTGTCGACGGTGCCCATGTTGCATGTGTTGAGGAGAATGTTCAACCCCTGAAACAACCATCTCACTGTCACCAGTGTATCCAGTACTACCCACACAATGCAAAATCCCAGACAGAAATCATTGTAACATGTCACCTAAGCAACCTCAAGATCCCTAATTCACCACGTCATTTTTAAACGTACCCCCTTGAATTCTTACTTAGTGTTAGGCCTGAATTTAAGACGTGGATAAGAAAATAACAAAAAAAAATACGCCAAACACATTTATAATTTGTTTTTGTTTTTTTTGCTCTTTGTCTACAAGAGTAGAAGTCCTCAGAAATACATTCTCAACAGAAGGAGGAACTCACAAGAGGCTTCAGGGAACTGAGGTAGTCTTTCCATGTTGGATCATCAAATTGTAAACCATAGCCATTCTGGAAGAAAGAACGCAACAAATTTCAGAAACATAGTCCATAAAATATGATTGTTTCACGACAGTTCTTGCAATATTTAATGTGCAATGCACATGTTTACTATGAGCCAGGCTGAGAAGTGTTCTTTTATAAAAAAATTATTTCAAATAAAATTCAGTCAAACGTATGTCTAAGGATACAAAACGTAATTCCCTATATAGCACAGTATCCACTCTTCAGGACTGCCAAACTGTCAAACCTAATTAATCAACACCATTCTGGTGTCTCTAGGAAGCATCTAGCCATGCTGCAATTAATGTGCGAAGACTATTCGTACACAAAACCCACCATTGTCTGTAGCCAGTTACTCATTCATACATCTGAATGAACTGGAGGAACGTTGAGTGAAAAACCTGCCCAAGGTTTGAAACGACAGCATGATTCAAACCCAGGTTCTCTTAGTTGACAGTCCAAACTTCTGGGCGCTGTGCTACTATAATAATAATAATTGCTAGTTATTGTAGTTACTAAAAAAACACCAGAATATTGCCATGGATCTACGAAATGTGTCACATACAAACATGAGACGTCTTGAGTGAACCAGTACCTTTGCATCTTGCGTCAGATCCAACACTTCAATGGTACTCTCAGATGTGAGGGTTTCTAGTAAACATGGAAGAATATATCGTATGACTTCATTTGAAAGGGAGTGGTCAAAACATAGCAATATTGTAGACTAACAAGAGCAATTAAAAATTACTGGATAATTATACTTAGGCAGTTATTTCATTGTTATTACAATCACGCAACTGTTTGCTTAAATTTCCCTGAATTAATCCAATTAAATACTGTTAATAAATGTCCAGATTTGTAGATATTAATTATTTCAGATAACCAATAGTTTACTTAACCTAAATTCGGTAATGACAGAACAAACCTGATCGAAACTTCTGCTCGGAATTCGGGGAAAATTTTTTCTTCAGTGGCTTTGCTGTGTCCATATATTCAGTGGCGCCATCTTCCTGTGACAAAGAGCTGCACGAGGTGTCTCTCTGTCCGTCCCTGTCTGTGTTATTTCGTAAGAAGAAAACCTTTTCTGCTGTTGGATTTGGCCACGACAGGATTCCTTTCTTGTCCACGCAGCAAAACGACTGAAAATGATACGGAGAACAGTTGAAACTGACGTGTCACATACTCACATAACGTAAATTGCAGAAAGTCATACCTTATAATGCTTCAATATTTGCTCTATTGTTGTTGCACACAATGCAACACTTATAATAAAATACAAATGTACTGTTACCTTTGGCACAGATAGTGTACATGGCCCAGTTATTTTCTTAAATTGATTTTATTAATAATGTCACTTATAAAATCTGTCTAACTGTATACAATATACAATGAGAAATTATATCGCCCCCAAAAATTTGCCAACCGATACTGCTGATGCGGACTCTATCACAATCGTAGGTTGCAAATTGGTAGTAGCTCACTTCAGTTTTAACTTTGTGAAACCACAAACATCAGAACGTATTTGTTGAATACCTAAGTAGATAATAATAATAATAATATTTATTATTTTATAAAGCGCAATATCCAAATATGCTCAAAGCGGTGTACAATAAAATATAAAGCTATATATTATGTATTAAAACTAATATTAATAATAATAAATACAACTGTAAAATTAACTTTCAGATCAAAAATGTAGAAACCTTAAATTATTCATATTAAAACTGTTAATTAAATATTATATAGAATTAACGACGATGAGTAAAATAAATAAATAAAACTAATTAATACTCTGTTTACATGCAAAACACATACTAAATGATGGCATATATAAATTTCAATACATATGTGTAAAAATAAGATAAGATGAAATATTTGAAACAAATTTTCTAAAATGTCATTGAATATTTACGCATAAACAAAGTCAAACTAGATTTTTGAGAAATATATATTGGCCACTGAGATGTTAAAAAGGTACATTTTTTTTTTTTATGCTAACCGAGTCAGACAACATGACACAAACAAACGTGAACTTAGCCCTTTTACGTCTTTCACAAGATGCCCCGCCCCTGTCGTTGCCCTACCGTGACATTGCCGAGGGCGAGGGCCACGTTGGCAGTCCGGGGCAGGGTGTCCGAGGTGCCCCCGATGACCTTCAGAAACTCCCGCCAGAGGTCAGTCCAGGAGTAGCTCACCAGGTGGCACTGCCGTTCCTCGGAGAACTCCTTGCTCTCAAACAGGCTGTTTGACTCGTCTGATCCATTCTGAAGGTGGTCAGGGGTTTGATAAGTGGTCAGTGGTTTAATAAGTGGTCAGTGGTTTAATAAGTGGTCAGTGGTTTTATAAGTGGTCAGTGGTTTAATATGTGGTCAGTGGTTTAATAAGTGGTCAGTGGTTTAATAAGTGGTCAGTGGTTTAATAAGTGGTCAGTGGTTTAATAAGTGGTCAGTGGTTTAATAAGTGGTCAGGGGTTTAATAAGTGGTCAGTGGTTTAATATGTGGTCAGTGGTTTAATAAGTGGTCAGTGGTTTAATAAGTGGTCAGTGGTTTAATAAGTGGTCAGGGGTTTTATAAGTGGTCAGTGGTTTAATATGTGGTCAGTGGTTTAATAAGTGGTCAGTGGTTTTATAAGTGGTCAGTGGTTTAATATGTGGTCAGTGGTTTAATAAGTAGTCAGTGGTTTAATAAGTGGTCAGTGGTTTAATAAGTGGTCAGGGGTTTTATAAGTGGTCAGTGGTTTAATATGTGGTCAGTGGTTTAATAAGTGGTCAGTGGTTTAATAAGTGGTCAGTGGTTTTATAAGTGGTCAGTGGTTTAATATGTGGTCAGTGGTTTAATAAGTGGTCAATGGTTTAATAAGTGGTCAGTGGTTTAATATGTGATCAGTGGTTTTATAAGTGGTCTTTGGTTTAATAAGTGGTCAGTGGTTTAATAAGTGGTCAGTGGTTTAATAAGTGGTCAGTGGTTTAACAAGTGGTCAGTGGTTTAATATGCGATCAGTGGTTTAATAAGTGGTAAGTGGTTTAATAAGTGGTCAGTGGTTTGATAAGTGGTCAGTGGTTTGATAAGTGGTCAGTGGTTTGATAAGTGGTCAGTGGTTTGATAAGTGGTCAGTGGTTTGATAAGTGGTCAGTGGTTTAATAAGTGATCAGTGATTTGATAAGTGGTCAGTGGTTTGATAAGTGGTCAGTGGTTTGATAAGTGGTCAGTGGTTTGATAAGTGGGCAGTGGTTTAATACGTGGTCAGTGGTAAATATTATTATTTACAACAGCAATTTTCACCAAATCATTCAGCGCCACCCACCAAAACTATCTATGCTAAACCTGTTGAGTGACTGAGCTTTGTGTGGAAAATATACACTTTCAACAGAAAGTGGCCCCTGTGGACATGGAAATGGTCATGGACATCTACAAATTCAAATTCAACATTTGCTTCCTCCCCAAATCCAGTGCATTGGAGCTTCACTCACCTTCCATTAATTTGCATTAAACTTAAAACTGACCAGTAATTTGTATACAAAGTTATTGCAGGCATAATTCTGAACTGTGAAAATTACTCACCTTAAAATAGTAGAATGCACAATAAAAGCCAAACATTTTACTTGCAATATTCATGATCTATATTATAAAATGCCCACTACACGACACTGTGAGAAAACAAATTTACCTGTGACGCAACAAGATGCGAGAAGATGACCTTGACCTTTGCCACACCGTATGCCTCGAGAACCTTCCACAAGATGGGAAAGATGAGGGCTGTGAGGGGGAGCAGCGCTTGCACCTGTCAACACCAGGGGCAAACATATCAAGTGACACACCTGTCACTAAGTGACAATGTGGTTAATGCATGAAGAAGACAAATGACATACCTGAAGCTGTTATTAAGTGATACACCTCATGTGACATACTAATCAACAGTGTTGACTGTTTCAGTTCCATGCAGCCAATTCCACTGATCAGTGGTTTTGCTAAGTGCTGTGCAGCCGACTGCACTGGTGTCATCTTTCAACGTCAACTGGCATTAGCTGGTGTCCATGACAACGTTTTAAACTGACCAATCAAGTTAATCATTGCAAAACAGAGATGTTCAGCTGCTGGTTATGTAATTAAGTTTAGATATTAGATATTTTGACAGTGAAAATATACTAGGTCATAAATTAAACCTCCGAGAACAATGTTCTCCAAATCATCAGAATATTATTTAATTATAGATTATTGAATTTTGAATTGAAATTTATTTCAACAACTACTGCTACATTTTAAATACAGTGCATACAATACAAATTGTTGAAAAAAGGGTAAAAGAAGTACAATACTTATCATGTTTATTCTTATCATTACATATCTGGTTATTCTATGTACACAGATGGTCCAAATAAAAATTAACATGAACACCAGTGGTCAGCATTTAAACAGACTGGCTTTAGTTTAATTAAAAACAGTGCTCCGCCTAAGGCCAGTTTAGTACATTTACTATGTGTACGCTCCTGCTGTGTGTGTTTATAATCTAATGGAAGCAGACAGCTATATTATGAGAAGTAGGGTGTACAGCTTCTGAGTACAATGGTCTCAGTGTCACCAAATTATGTTTTTGGATGTGAAAATAAGTAATGATTTCATTATATGCCTGGTTATATTATGCATAGTAACTAAGCAAATTGTAAACTTATATATATATATATATATATATATATATATATATATATATATATTATATATATATAATATATATATATATATATATATATATATATATATATATAAAACTTTTAAATGTGCATAGTTACTATGCATAGTACAACCAGGCATATAATGAAATCATTACAATACTTATTTCCACCTCCAAAAACATAATTTTGTGACATTGAGAACATTGTTCTCAGAATATACATACACACACATATACACAAGTGTTATCAGTTTATGTCCCACCTGCAGTGAGATAAGCATCTCTGTCCAATGTCCCACACTCCTGCCTAAGAACACATATCTCAGTGTGTTGATCACCAGCAGTAGCACCTACAGATAGAACCAACCATACAGTTACACATACAGTCATAACAAACTAAACAACATACATTACTGACCATACCACAACATACTCCAAGCCCTCACTAGTTATATGGACGGCTACAATTGTGGATAGTACCCTCGGTATTTGTATCAACAATTGAACTAGACACACAATACTGTTTATGTTAGTTTGAAACTATGTTAAGGGCATAGCTCCATTGCCAGACAAACCAATTGTTTGCAACACACTGCCAGGTGGCCATTTTGAATTTATAATTGGGCTGTGGTCGTGGTGGTGTGAGTCGTGGACTTACCAGAAGTGTGGGCAGAAGACGACATTGAATCCACACAAAGCACGCGTGGTGCATCTCATTGCTGAGTAGACTGGCGGGTCGGTTGTTGGCTCCCTCTAGCATCTCGCTGTCAACCACAATCACACTGTGCTTAGAGGTTTTGTCTGAAAGTAGTCTTAACAGTTTGCATGTTTCAATGAAAGCTTGCACATTCTTCAGACATCTACCAAAAACATGATATACAAGACCAGAGAGTCAGTCTCTTTGCACAGGATTTGAACCGTTTCTTTTATTTGACAGTCCAAAGCTCTAGCCAATGAGCTACATCAGATGATGATTTACAGGTGTTAGGTGTAAAATTATACTCGTATTACATGTCTTAGATGTAAAATTGCACTTGTATTACATGTCTTAGATATAAAATTGCACTTGTATTACATGTCTTAGATTTAAATTGCAATTGTATTACATGTCTTAGATGTAAAATTACACTTGTATTACATGTCTTAGATATAAAATTGCAATTGTATTACATGTCTTAGATGTAAAATTGCCCTTGTATTACATGTCTTAGATATAAAATTGCACTTGTATTACATGTCTTATATGTAAAATTGCACTTGTATTACATGTCTTAAATATATATATATAATGTTTATTTCAGTCAAAAAATCCATATGTATACAAAAAACACAACAACAAAAATGTGTGTACACTACATATATCACATGTACAATTGAGACATCCAGTATTTGTACACAGAACTTCCAAAATGTATATCAGTATGGAAGTAGTTAACAAAAATAGGGTTTTTACACTGATGAAAATGACCTAAATGTTAAACATGGATGTATGAATGCATTAGTTGAAAGATTTAATGTACTACATCTTGATGGCAAGTTAAGTAAAATTCTGAGACTGTTATTGTATACGGCAGTAATGCATTTCAAGCTCAGATTGTTTATTTTGCACCATTGGAGTGCAGTACGCTCAAAATAAAGTGTAGTATATCAGAAAATAACCAGTGCAACTGATTGTGCAACTGATAAATATGCAATTAATACATGTAGATAAACATTAGTCGTACACAAAATATTGTTAAAATATATAAATTAATAAGTTGTATAAGTTAAAAAAAGATTAATAAATATAAATATGTTCCAAAGAATATATATATCTCACTGTTATACAGTTTACAGGGATTTGGCCCAGGTACTCCACATTGGGCCATTTACACAGTCAACGCAATTGTACATAAGTTTTACCAAGTCGTTACGTATGGTGAAGATCTGTCAGACATTCTCACGGTGATCAATATCACCACTGGGCACACCAGGAATGTCACAGTGGCACTTACAGCAGTACAGTTTCTCAATCTGTACTTAGTTCACCCTTAACAGTAATAGTGTACATCTACATAAAGGTGTGGCAACAGGTGACAGACTCAGGTAATCAATCCTCCAGGTAACCTGCTAGCACCTGAGTATGCCACTAGAGTCATAATTGCAATTAACCGCCAGAGTTACTCTGACCTGACCTTAAAGCGTCAAGCTTCTCATGCACACATTCTGGGAATTATTAACACATCACTACTGATCCTACAGTAGCTGGAATCCATACTTCTGTGATCATTATTAACTACCTTAGGCTTAATTGGATCTAATGACCTGATCACACACTTCTTGTAAACTCCAGGTTTCACTGAAATCTATAGGCCCTTACATAGCGAGTAGTTTCAGAGAGTGGCAGATTCAATGTGAATTATATAATCATGTGATGGTATATAGGTAGAATATTTTGCATGATGAATATCCATTTTAGGACATAAAGTTAACTGAATTGAAATAAGTCATGTCTTGTAATGGATTCTACTGTTCAGTATGCATATTGTCTCTTTGTGGTCTGCTTCATATAATATTAGTGATGCAATACATCAAACAGCCGCAACACAAACTGCATAAACTACTACCAAAACCAAGGACTACAACACACAGTACACGATGCCATATTCGATACTCTTTACCCAGAGTAAAAACCAACAGGACCAAGAACTGTTTCATTAACTGGTGCCTGTTGAACCAAAAGAACTCACAGTGACTCTTAACCAACTTTCCCGCATGTGTAAAATATTATAAAGCCTTAATTTATTTTTTAGATCTATTTATTTTAATGTTTTCAACTACTTATTATTTTTAAATATGTTTAGTCAAATAATCACATACAATATGTTTTAATGTCTTAAATTATTTTAATTCGTTTTATAGATACATATCGTATATTTTCTACATATTATAATTTATATTTACACTAATAATCTTAAATTATATATTATTTAAATCTATTTTTAAGAAATATACTTTGCATGTTTTATGTACCCATTTCAATCTCTATGATTGCCCAGAGTGAAATAAACTATTATTATTATTATTATTAATAGGTGTCGGAAATATTCCAGATTTTTTTGAAAAAACAAAATTACCAGGACACATTTTATGCACAAAATCGGAAAACAGTAAAAAATAATTAGATATTTTACCATCATTCTGACATTGTGATTAGAACATACACATACGTGAGAGTCGAGCAGAATGGCGTGTTGCGGAGAGTGGCCAGGCGGGTCTTGGCCGGGAGTCTGGGTTGTGGACCGGAGAACATGTCTCCATCGCAGTGCATTGTGGGACTGTACACATCGCCTGCCTCATACTGCCCGTGCATGTGCATGTCCCCCGTCTACAAATCAGGGATGAAAGCGGCTTTTGATGAAAACAGCTTAACATGAACATGACTGAATATGAATGCATAACACCCATATAGTGATAAAAAAAAAACAGAGAGGCAAATACGATGAAAACGCAGTAAATCATAACACGTTCAAGAAATCTGAGTTACCGCTGACCCTGTGACCTCTCACCCCATGTCCTCTCACCCCTTGACCTCTCACCACGTGTCCTCTCACCACATGTCCTCTCACCCCGTGACATCTCACCCCATGTCCTCTCACTCCGTGACCTCTCACCCCGTGACCTCTCACCCCGTGTCTTCTCACCCCGTGCCCTCTCACCCCGTGTCCTCTCACCCCGTGTCCTTCTCACCCCATGTTCTCTCACCCTATGTCGTCTCAGTCACCCCATGACCTCTCACCCCATGACCTCTCTCCGTGTGACCTCTCGCTCTGTGACCTCTCACCCCGTGCCCTCTCACCCCGTGTCCTCTCACCCCGTGACCTCTCACCCCATGCCCTCTCACCCTGTGACCTCTCACCTGTATCTCGTCACACATGGCTGGCACTACGTGGCCCGGTCGCAGGAGGATCACGTCTCCCTTCACAAGGAAACTGGTCGGCAAGTTGACCACATGTCCATCCCTCAGTGTCCACTGCAGGCTTACACTTGGAGACAGTGGACAGTACAAATTAATGTACTCCTGCGGGGTCCACACATCGCCACGGTAACAAGCTGTGGAAATAAAAACGTTTCCATGACTAAAGTAGTGTTTCGGCTTTCACAGTTTTAAATATGGTTGGATGGAGTTCAATGCTGGTGATTGGTCTGTTTACTGTGTTCACAACTATACTATATACAAAATTGGCGTCATGTTTAAGGGCACAAACTGGATAATTGGTATACATAATTTTTACACTGCAAAAATATGAAGTTATATATATATATGCCGATATAAAAACACATAATGTTTTCTTGAAATCCTCAAACATAGCTAAGTAATTAGGCTGATAAGATAGAAAAGCCAGTCAAGATTTTAACAACTCAAAACTGACAGAAACAATTGGGTAACTGGGTGAAACCCAAATTTGGGTTGCTGGATTTCCGTGGTCACCCAGGCCACCAAATAGATTGTGATTAAATAGAGATTAAAAAACCGGTATCATAAAATTTAAATAAAAATAAGAAACGTCATTAAACTTGCGAGGAAAGTTAGGACTCACAGTAGATCAAAAGTAAGCCACCTGAAATGGTTTGATGATACCATATATTTTCACAACCCAGAGGTTAAAAAACACTTGATGAGATTATACCACATGTATGCTGCTATCACAGCAAAAATAACAGTACAGCTACGGACACCATAAGCACCTTCAACGGCTGCCAGCACCCGCCTCGCTTTGTTCGCCATTTCCTTCTGTCGGAGCGAATCGTCCCAAGCAAGGAAGTACACGTTGACAACAAGGATGAGCAGCAACAGCAGCGCCTCCACAATCAGCCAATCATCTCGCAGCCTGCATGTCATGTGACACAAACATTATCTCATACTTGTCTACATATGATTTGTCACAAAGACAACACAATTTTTGCAATTTTATGGTGAAGGTCAGATGAATTTGAATAGATCTTACACAATTGTTCAGGAAACAAATGTGTAAGATGTATGAATTAAGTACTTATTTAGACCAATTTAGAGCTCATAACTCATGCAATATTTTTCATGAGAGAGTAACATGAATCATGAATGAAAATGCGTAAAAATCAAGACTAATAAATTATCCATGGACATGTTTTAATTTCCTAGGTGCTGTTTTCACTCATAAATAGGTTGTACACAGCTATTACAACACAAATACATTGTAAAAATAACTGGGTTTTTCTCTCAGTAAATCAAATCTAATGTAGCCAGAAAATATCAATATACTTGAAGAAAACTTTTATATTTTTACAAGTGCCACATTACAAAATATTCAGAATCTGTTTTTATGTTTTTCAAATGCAACATTGAGGTTTGGATTACGCATGTTACTCTATAATACAATTAAAGATGGCTCTCAACTGTGCCAGATGATGTCATTTTATACAAATGACTCAGGAATGATAAGTTCCCCGTTTCCTCCTGTACTCCACAGCTTTATGCAGAGACCCATCCACCCATCATTTGGACGGGTAAAATCAAATATGGACACGTAGAAATATGGGTGGACGGGTGGTGGACGGGTAAAAAATGAAGGAGCAAAAAAAATCCATAGATACCGAGTATTGTTAGTTATGCCTTGAAACTGAGGGTAAATGATGTCACATGTGTGTTTGTAGTCCTTTTCAGGTCAAAAATATACATTTAAAGTTTGTTAACTGGCTTAACAGTTACACCCACCATTGTGGTTGTGCTGCGTAGGCCACAATCAGCAACACCACATACACAACAACCACCGCAATGCTGGTCCACGGCAGCACTGACATCACATTGCTGTGATGCAGGAAACTTGAGCCCAGCTTCTCCGTCCATCTCGTTGACTTCTGTTGTGCCTCATAGTTGTCGATGCATTCCACCAGCTCCTCCCGCAGGAGCTGCAGTGCATCGTGGGTAGACAAGCCATGCACGTACTCGGGAATGTCCTTTTTGTCAAACGAGAAACATGTCAGATTAATGTTTAACAAGATTTAACAAGATTGCCACCTAGAGATTCAACTCTAGATGGCAGGTGGACTAGGAGGCCCTTTGGCTTATCGAGAGTCCAACCTATCTATCTAAGTAAGCCCATTTTAAGTATGTCGATTTGATTTTTAAATATAATATTAACACTACTAGCACCTATACAATCAGCTGATAATCTGTTCCATTCGTTAACTGTTCTTTGTGAAAATGGAAATTTTCTAATATCTAGTCTACACTGCTTCTTTGCTAATGTCCATGTCCTCTATAGATAGTTCTTCTCTCTTCCTTGACCAGGAAAAAAAAAATTATGTCAATTTTTCATGCCCATTCAGTATTTTAAACACCTCAATCTGATCTCCTCTCAATCTTCTGGTTTCTAGTGTTGTTAAACCACATTCTTTTAGATGCATTTCATAATGTTCAAAAGGAAGCTCTCCTTCTCAGATGACTTTAGTCAGGGCGCCTGTCAGAAGTCAGTGATGAATACAAACCATCCAGATGGTTAAGGAGGTCTCCAAGCAACAACAAACATGAATCGGCAGTTTGTGAAGCTGTCAAATAATTTTATGAACTTGATCAAAAATATAAGCACAGGAAAGGCTAAGCCAAGATAGAATATTTTAATTTTGACAAATATGTTAAGACAAGATTAGGCTTTTATTATGATAAATTAATGTATTTTATGATGGTTACTCCATTTGTACGATTCTTTCATACATTTTCCATAAAGATAAAAATCCTATAATTTTTTTTTAATTCAACCTAAATGTTGGTATCGTTTTATATCTACAATAAAATTGTGTCTCTCTTTGTACCCAATCAAAAACAAGTAATAATTCAGAATAACATTTTGCAAAAATAGCTAGATTTTGGCCTGACACTGCAAAAATCAAGTAAGCTTTATTTTGGTGATTTTTTGTTTTCACATGTGTACTTGGCAATAATTGCAAAAAGTATTATCAGGCACAATGCACTCCTTTAAAGAAGTAATTGGTATTTTAATTGTTGATCACATCAATGCTGCTCTAGTGGTGTAGTCAGAACTAAATATGTCACATAATCTATCTGTATGCAAATGGATGCTATCATCATAGAATGTCCTGTTCGCTTCTTTGCATATTCTCGGCAAATGCAGTAAATACCTGTATCTATTGGTATATATATATATATTTTAAGTAAAAAGTAAATTGGTATATATAATAGTTGTATAAGTAATATGATAACCTGTAGGTAGCAGAGACAACAAAGTCATTTAATATTTGGAGACGAGTTTTACCATCTAGAAGGTCCCCAGTTAGTCAAGGTTAGATTTATGAAAGTTAATTAATATACTAAAAAAATTCTTCAAAATCCATCCTGGACAAGTCTATATTTCAGCATTAATGCGATGTAAGAAATGTTTTAAAAATTCATAGCTCTTGAAGTATTCAATTGAGCACAATACAACTTCTACAGATTCTTGCTATATATGTATGCTTCAACATAAAAAACCAGCAAAATCGGAGGTTACATGTTTTTGCTCAGTGAGGTCAAACCATTTAAAAAAATATGTTTGAAATGTTAATGTATATGGGTTATTGCTTAAATAGGTAATTTAGAAGAGTTAGGACATCTGGAAGGTTGTCTGGTATCAAAGCCAGGTCAAAATTTGGTGGGAAGCATAGATCCGTGATCACAAACCAGCGCAACCAAGATGTCTGTGTAAGATATTCTTTGCCAGTCCTACCATTTCATCAGAGTAAGTGATTACATGTACATGTTGGTATTTACCATGGTCTTTGTCAGTAGGTTTGGGAGAGTAGAGTGAGGAATGTGATGGTTAGCTATAGGCTGATGTTATGTAGGGGCTTTGGGTTTGTGTCTCTTTAATAATGTGTCGTTTCTCTCTTACTTTCTAACTTTCATGCCTTCTGTGAATGGTTTTGTTGAACTGCCAGCTACATTGGTCAGTGAACTTAGTTGTCACGTCAGTATAACTATTTATTTTCAGTGAGTTGGGTTTAAATACACACACATATATATATATTATATATATAATTAGCCTGATTGTCGGGTGGCCCCCTCCAATGCAAAATCCTGGCTACGCCTCTCACTATAATGGTCTATATGCAATTGGGTATGGTACATTCAGGTCGTGGGACATTCCGACTATAATTCTACATACCTTACTTACAAACGTAGTGTTGCTGGGCGCCATCAATGAAGACGTTGCTACGGCGTGAGTGATTGCATCCCGGCCGTGTTGAAGTCACTGCCCACTGCATGCAAAGACCCCCAAGTTCAAACTGACTCTGTGAAGCTGCACATTTTATACTAGTCACACCAGAGTGTAGTTTGCGCACTAGACCAATGGCGTAAACATTATAAATGTAGATTAGTCATGCAGCTATCATATATGGTGTTAAAAGTTTAGCTGAATGTAAATGGTCTTCACGCTCAGTCACAGACATGATGTCTTTTTTGATGATGATCATTGTGATGAGCGATATAACGAGTTTCACCATCACTTCGACTTTGAAATATGCTTTGCGTACAATGTCGATCTATTTCTGCTTGATCAATACTTTACCTTTTCACAATTGGTGACTTAACTGGTGCACATTACGTGGCACAGCTTATATTAAACGTCAATATAATATGCCATTTTCATTTCAATTTCCATCGCAACTCACATACACCAACGACGCCCCGGCAGAGGGCAATACCAAACGTCGGGGAATCCCCTGATCGTGCGCTAATGCGAGATAATACAACAGGGGGCAGCACAAGCTATCAAATTATACCAGTGGCTCCGGATTATTTATTTATCCTAGCTATTATTCTTCTATGCATATTAGGTGCTTTACAGGATTATTTTTGCAGGTCCTGTTGTCTTAGCAACTTGGCCATATCAGTTTAGCTTTCGTTTCTGTTAGAAACTGTTCTGCATTCTCCAATATTTTGCTTCTTGTTTTATTTTAATGTTATACTTGCGGCGGTTCAATGACCCATTTTCGCAGCCGTCTATACCTATAACTAGCTCTTATTTGATCGACTCATTTATACTGCACTCAATGAATAGAGAGTAATTTATTTATGATCATAAACAACTTACACAATCGATTTAAACCAGTTGCGCTATTATAGTCACGTGACTGATGCAGCAAAAGCCTTTACACGAATGTATTTCGCAATAATGACGTCAAAGTCGTGTAATGACGTCAATGCTGCCACGCCTTTCATTTGACCAATCAGAAACTAGCTGATGCAATTTTAGTCACTGTGTCATATCACACAATTAAGTACGAAACAATGCGCTTAGCCATATAGTTCCTCTAACTGTGACTCATTTAAGCGACCTAGCTGCGGATTATGCAATTATGAAAGTTGCATTGATTTTTACAGTATTAATTAGTATAAACAACGTGTATTGTTAAAACGATGTTACGTCAACGATGTTCACTCTGGTTTGTGGAGCGCAATGATTTTAAATTCACTCATGACGTAGTAAATGTACCGCCATTTCTCTCAGGAGACTCATGAAGCGAAGAAGGAAATTACGGTTTAGAAAAATTATTTTGTGTAAAATGGATCTGTAACGGCGAACTAGCACGGCTCCGTGCACGCACACCTACACAAAAATGGCGTAAGTATTTATATTGTATTAGGTAGATATATTTGATGTATTAAGAGCTGTATACAATCAAAGAAAATGTGATTTTTACTTTGTTGTGACAGCTACGGGCTACGTGAGCTCGACCGAGAAAGAAAGTTGGCCGTTAGCCAACTGGACTTGGGGCCATAAATTTGGGCAGCAAGTTGTTTGTAGTTGTTCTAGGTTCCCACTAGTATGTTGGGGGCAAGTTAATGGTAATCAACTAAAAGTGAATCTTTGTTCAACGCGTAGGAATTGATATAATATGGTGGTTCCTCCCGACTAAACATCTGGAACATCTGGAGCACGTGACTCGGCAGTCAAATTATTGTCGGTCTCAGTTAAAGGAACATGCAACCCAAAAAGTAAAAATTGCTTAAACCATTAAACAATGTTCATTGAATCATATCCCATATTTTGTTATTTTGTTCTGAAATGATTTGTTAACTTTTAAGGATAATTAGTGAACCTCCCTGGAGGCTGACATTTTGGACATTTCGGCTGTGGTCGTGTGACGTCACAGATCCACCACCACTAGCGCCTCGGGTGGGCAAAACAAAACGAATTCTTCACGTACCCACTGAGTCTGAGATATATTCATTCATTTAATTAGTTACAGAGCGTTAGTTATAAAAAAACGCCGTCCCTTATAATATAAACATTCATAAAGAATAGGATAAAGAATAATGATGCTCAAGTAGAGACTAAAACAAAGGAAATCGCGCAATCCATTTTGGACTTGGTTGGTTCGACGGAGCTTAATAACTTTTATTATCGCCCACTTTCATATGTAAACAAATCGTTTGTCCAACTAATTATTCCAGTCGACCGTCGCGCAATGAATATTTTACTAATCATTGATTTTTATTATAATAAAGGAAATGCATTGAATGATATTCTAGTACCCCATATATAGCATTTGCATACATTAAGTTCGTCCCTTTAGCGAGACCCTTCTTCGCGTGCAACACCGACCCTTCGCTTCGGCCCCGAACTTTTCGTTCTGTGCACAAATTCAGTGGGGACAGTAGCTTCGTTCAACATTCGTCTTTCACCCAATCCCGGCAACCTGTGTTCCACATCAACGGTGACATGGTCCTGGCAAACCATTTTCCGGTTGAAATTGAATGTTTCCACTGTATGACTCGTACCTATATTATGGAGCCATTTGCTCGCCAACTTGCCCTTCGACGGCGGGCTTCGTAGATAATTTATTGGCATTTGGACAAATCGTTTTCCTTTCACGGACCCTTCTCCTGCCTTCTTTTGACATCCGCATGCTTGATATTCAAGCATTTCATTATCACAAGACTCATAAAACAACTCGATTCATGTCGCTATGCTAGTGTTTACATATTACGCTACGCCTATATCGCTGAGGTGGTGGACCGCCTACGTCACACTCACGCATTCTCTCGCGTTAATCTTCGTGAGTTCCCCGTGAAATGGGCAACAATGGCAGCGCCCATGGTCAGTGAAAATGCACGTTTCAAGATTTATTTTATGATGTATAACATTCTTACAAAATTAAACAAAAAATACATGTGTTACAATATTCTATCATGAATGTTATGTGGGAATTGGGGGGATTTTAATGCATTTTCAATACTATGGTTGCATGTTCCTTTAATGTGTCATCAATTACCGACACCGACATAACAACTCTGCGTGGCATTTGCGTTTGGGTAGTTATCGTATCCAAGTCAACAACATAACAAATCATGACTCACACTCACTGCCGTTTCAGACTACAACTAATATTTAATTATTCATTCCCTCACCTCTCTTCAAGCATCAATGCCTATCACATATGTCCATACACAAAGTTAATTGGGTACTTAATTGACCGTCAACATTCAAAGAATAGCAATAGAATTAGATAGATTTTGCAACTACAGTTTAGGGCCTCCATGGCTATGGTATTGCAGATTATTTAACATTTCCAATGCTACTTAATTAAATATTAAAAGAATTTTATCAAATTGTTATTTGACTCGTATAGTGAAGTAGAAAAATACTGTTATAATTGACCAGTGGTATCATTTTTCAAACCCGAAAAAGAGTTTGACTAAAGGCAGACATTGGAAGACCACTTTCTTTTTCTGTCAAGAAAAATAAAATATTCTTAAAACATTGGTTTGTGTAGTCAGATTAATTCAGATCATTGCCAACATTAGTGATTACAGTTTATTGTGATATGGTGTAAACCATTGTCAACATTTCTTTGCAGACCCCAAAATGGATCTACAGCGCTTGCGCCAAACACAATTATAGTTGCATCAAGGAAAGACAACATAACACGGGATGGATTATTCAGTCCTCTACGACGGCCTGTCCCTCTTCAGCGGGGACAGCGTGTTCACCCAGCTGAAACCTCTGCATGATGACTTCACAGAAGTGTCACTGGTGACAGAACAGTCTCAGTACGATGCAGTGTCAGACAAGTCTGAGCTGCAGAAACTGCTGGAGGGGAGCAGCACTTATACATCAAGTGGCAGCCAGGAGTCGCCACAGCTCTCACCAGAACAGCCAAGTACTCCAGGTGTGTGAGAACACATGTACTGCTGTAATTACATTTCAGTCTGTCTATAATTGATGCAGTACATTTGACATTTAATTCCTTTTCATCAATAGTGTGAAATAGATGCAACGTATAAATATTGCATTTCTGTTTACCCATTTTCTACCAACACAGTTACTTGTTTACAAGTGGGATGTATAAATCTTAATTGTCATTGGAAATAAACAAATGTAAGTTTATATTGCAAGCTGGACATGTCCACCATTTCAGTCTCTAATAACTAATAAACTGGCTACATTATGACATATAACACTTGGGCCAACTATACTTTCAAGCTGAACTTGGCAATTTCTGTTGCAGAAGCAGACTGGCTTGACAATGACATCGACCTTCATGATCTGCTTCCGGACTTTGGTTCGTTCAGCGAGTTGGCGTGTGACAGCCTGGATGCCAGTTACATGTTTACTGCGCTCACTCCTCTCGAGCCCGGCCTCGCAGCCATCGACATTCTGCACGGTGCCGTGAAAGAGAGCGATCTTCTCAAGTACGACACCGAGCGGTTGCCCGACGTCGACTTGCTCTTTCATGGGTTACCGAACCTCGACGTGGACACTAGCACTGCTGCCATTGAGCCTGTGCTGTCACCAGTATCGATAGAGGATGTTGAATGTCTCCTGTCATCTGGTCCTTTGAGTCCGAGCGGGTCTTCATCCGCAGACAGTGACTCGTCTTATTCTGTTGCTTCGTCCGATGTGTCGGATGTTAGGAGCAGTGGTTGTGGGAGTGTGGGGAGACAGAGGGACAGGGAGGCGGCCTGTCCCTATAAGAACAAATCTGGTGGAAGACAGACGAAAATATTGGACAAGAAACTGAGGAAGAAGCAACAGAATAAAGACGCGGCATTGCGTTACCGCCTCAAGAAGAAGGCAGAGGGTATGACCATGGAGGAAGACCTTCAGGGTCTGGAAGGCAGGAACAAGGAACTCAAGGACTCAGTAGAACAGATGACAAGGGAAATTCAGTATCTCAAAGACCTTATGGCAGAGGTGTACAAAGCTGAGCTTTCTAAATCATCCCGTAGTATTGCGCCTTAGCTTCTGTCACTCTCTTGTGACTTGGATCAGTTGCTGTAGAAGTAAAAAAAAGCTTATCTGTTTGCATGTAATATGTAGTCTACGTAGTTTAGAGGGATGGATTAATAAACCCTGACACTTAAACAGTTGTGGTATGTTGATTCAAACTTTATATTTGTGTAGTCAAATTTTCAAACATCACAGTTAAATGGCTAAAAACAATGTGAAATTAAGCATTTATTTCATGGATGCATATACAGTATTATACACATCAGATATGGAAGTCTCCTCAATATATATTTTGTGTCATGGCATTACAGGTCAAGAGATTTGTCCAATAGGATTAATATTCAATCATCCCATCACTTTCTACTCATCCTCGTGAGCCAATGGGTGCTATCAGTTTCATCTGTTTTGGTACCCCAGAATGTCAGTTCGACATTCTGGGGTAAGGTTGACCCCACTAATCAATACAAATCTAGAATAGAAGTAAAATATGATTATCTGCCAGGTTACTACCACCTCTGACTTGTGGTTGCAGCAATACTAATTACTAACTGACATAACAGCACTTGCATTCACTGATAGCACCATTGGATAAGTAACATCTTTGACAATGACTATTTATTACATAATTTTTATGTATTAACTGAACAAATATGATATACAAGACACTAAATACATTGACTACATTAATACCAATTAAGGTATTTGACTGTTGCAAAATCTAGTAATATGTGAACACAGCAGATTCCATTCAAAAGAAGCATATGTTAACAAACTTGTATATGATCCATAATTATATGTTTCATTCTATAACACATCCGCATCGACAATGGATGGGAACAAATTACGTAGACGTTATTCGAAATGTCTTTATCATCTTTCGTCTGACTTTTGCCTCTGCTCTAGAAGTTGATGACAGTGCGGATACTGAAACAAGAAGCTCGGTTTTAATTATTAGTATCACCTCCAAGATGTCACATACACAAGTGATTTGTCCATTACAATAATTATTGTTGGATGGTATGTAAAAGTCTGCTACCACAGAAATTATACATAACATTTCGAAAAAAATCAATTAGCTTCCACTACGAATAGTCAAAACTGTTGAGGAATTTTGACAAAAAAGCACTGATTTTATTCTCACGGGTCATTTCCGGGAGGTGTATGTCCAACATGCAAATTATCTACGAGGAAAACTTAAATTAACATACACACACACGATATACACATGCTTGGTTTTAGTCAGATGACAATCATGACAACATGTAACACCAAGTTCTGTAATTATGTGTTGGCTACAACAGTCAATGTTACTATGGTCTTGTTAGATAAACATCAGGATGATAGGGTATTACCGTGGTGAATGTACTCAAAGAAACATGATTTTCGTTATGTTGAATACATGGTTGCATTGCATATATGTAATACCAAACATTTATTTTCTTGGTAAAACTTCAACTGTGGCTGTGCCAATTTTGGGTAATGATTACAACACTATCCACCAGGGGCTGATGTCCAGGGAAACCACCAGGGGTCCCAGGATGATCTCAAGTGAACATACCTTTCACCCGAATGCATCAGATCAAAGGCCTCATTGATCTTGTCTAAGCCAAGAGTGTGGGACACGAACTCGTTCACCTTGAGCTGCCCAGCCATGTAGTCATTCACCAGCTTGGGTACACTGTCTCGACTCTTCCAGCCTGACCACAGAATAAAGGCACATGCTATAGCACAGTGTCCAGTCTGCAACAATACTCAAGGCACCTTCCTACCTTGCAGACTTGTTCAATCAAATATTATTTCATCTGCAAATATTTTTGAATACTTGTGTGCACATATCCACCACCATCCTGACCATAACATTTTAAAAATATACTGATTAGCTAATTTCATTCAAAATCCTGCAAATTACATCTAGAGTCTTAGATTCTATACAAAGGTTCAATATGAGAATTTATTTTATTCAATTATGTCATTAAGATAATATTATAACCAAAGAACATTTTAAAAAGACAGTAAATAATTCAGTGCAGTCAATATACCACGGCGCAGGCTTCAACCTAATCTGCTTCTGGCTTCACATCTTATTATTACCATTTAAGTAGCCAGCTTTTGCCATTTTCAGTGTAAACATATTTCTGTATCCACACATTCAGTCATTCTGCAAGCTCCAGTCTTCTCCATGCTGGAAACTGACGATTTACTGAGGGTGTTTAAAGTTTACCTCCAAAAGCCGTTCCCTTCCACACTCGCCCTGTCACCAGCTGGAAGGGGCGTGTTGAGATCTCCTGACCCGCCGCAGCCACCCCAATGATCACCGACACCCCCCACCCCTTGTGGCAGGCCTCTAGGGCAGCTCTCTGCAGACAGATTCAAACCACGCATACATCAGTGGTACTGCTTGGTTTTCATTTACAGAATAAAATTATGGTGTTTTATACAAAATTGCGATTAAACATTTGCATCTACATTCTAAATCACTACTGGTAGTTATTATGTCATCAATAATGTGCAAAATAAATTGTTAGTAAAGTTGTTATTTATTTTTTCAGATACAAAATAATTTTCAATTTTTTTTTATGTGCACAGGGCTGCCATTTGCACAATTATCTACATTTTAAATCACTACCGGTAGTTATTATTTCATCAATATTGTGCAAAAGATTTTTCTTGCAAAAGTGTTTTATACTTGTTCAATGACAAAACAATTTTGAAATGTTTTGATGCACTTAGTGCTCACAATATGCGTGGTACAAACTAAATTCATATCAAAAACCTGTTTGGGTAAAACGTTAGTAGGATGTTATCATTAAGTAGTGGATTTAGTAAACGTAATACTTATTCCTGTGTAACTTGTAATCTACATCAAACCCTGGTGGGAACAAAAGGAATTAAAATGTCTTCAGTCATAATATCATCGAGAATTCCAACAAAGAAGTGCACGTTGAAGTTACATATTTGTTTTTATAAAAATATGAATACCCTAAATTAATTATAGGACTTGTTCAAACACATTGCTCATTTAACGTTGATTCACACTGATTCATTGGCATGGATAATGAAGATAAATAGCAGTAGACGAGTCTCACCATTGTGGCGACATTGCCGATGCACTCAAATGTGAAGTCCAGTCCTCCGTCTGTCATCCCCACGAGCACTTCCTGGATGGGCTTGTCAAAGTCTTTCGGATTGATGCATTCTGTTGCCCCAAACTCTTTAGCTGCAAATAATACACATCGCATGGGGTGTTGTAGGGGCCAGGAGCAAGGCCAGGGGTCACCTGCTGTTGTTCCAAAATGTGGACACTTTCTGGTTCAACCCAGGTTGTCTGTGTTTTGGATGCAACATTAAAATGCCCCCCGAAAGATTCCATACCCAATGTTATAACATAACATCTTTACTAGCTATCACAGTAACAGTAACAATTCTACAGCGTCAATATCCTTGAAAATTGAAGCTCAGAGGCGCAAAAAACTAAATCATTACATGTCATCATAAACAGGGACTGCTGACATTTTATAGTATAGTGGAAATGCAATTTCAAACTAATATATTTTGAGTCTTATAAAAGGTAGCTATAATTTCAGATATTTAATTGTAATAGGGAGTAAACTTTTGCATGCAGGAATAGCAGGCGATTAATCGTTTACCTATTTCAAACTTCTTTGGGTTGACATCGATGCCAATGATTCGGCCTGCCCCGGCCTTCTTACAGCCCATGATAGTTGCCAGCCCGACGGCTCCAAGACCCCAGATAGCGCAGTTGGACCCAGATTCCACCTAAAACAACCACAAAGATTTGACTTCTTTTTAATTTCAACTAATGCATCTTTAATGCAATTCCTTGTTTCTTTGATATCTCAAACATGGAATCAGATTTAACAGTGACAGAGCAAACAATAAATGGTCAAAAAAAACTTTCAGTTATCAAGACCAAACTTTCTTGTCACTTTTTAACATGCCGACAAACTAATAAATCTATAAAGAAATTGGTCATAACAATCTAAGTATTATTAGAAATGCAAAGCAGAGGTCGCCCCCAAATGAGTTTCGAGTGTTTGGCTCTCAGCTGTCAGTACTAGAAGCCGCTGTGAGTGGATGTTGGCGTACCTTGGCCGTATTGAGAGCTGCTCCGTAGCCAGTGGAGATGCCACAGCCAAGCAGACAGATCTTCTCGAGTGGGGCCGTCTCATCCACCTGTAAACACTCCACTAGAGAACACACCCACAGACACAAATGTCAACTACTAACTCTATTCACAGTCATTTGTGTTGACACTTATCTCTTCCTACAGAGCGTACAGAACGTTGTAAGATGGTCAAAGCCTGCGTACTAATGATAACAATGTTGGTTAATTACCACAGTAATTACAAGTGTTAAACAGCTAGATGTAACATTCTATACTGGACAACTAGTCAACTACCAACATTTTAAGTACACTCAGGTTGGAGAGATTGTCTAAGAACAGATAGTGCCGTAGTAGTAGCATGATCTCTTAGGTAAAGGTTGACAATTATAAACACTAACAAGTTTCCAAGTCAAGCACTGTTTCACTATGAGGCCTGCCTGCATCATTAGTCAGAAGTTAGTTGGTAGTTTACAATGTTATGCATGTTTCTGTGTTTCGGAAATTGGTCTTCTGCACCTGTGTATGTAGTATCATCCGGAGTGTGGCAAAGTGTACTAGTTAACTCTTGAGACTTCAAGGCAAACCTGCTCCTGGACTAGCACTCCATACAGCCAAACCCAGCCCCAAATAACCATCAAATGCTGTACTGTGAGATGTGATGGGGCACATGTGCTGATGGCAGTATGTAGTGGACAGTTGTCAAAAGACATCAGCAATAATGTTTGAGTACATTGAATTATTGGAATGATTGATTTCAGGCTAACTAACTGGGGAAACAAACTTCAATAATTGCCAAGTTTGACAGAAATCACGATTACCTGCCAGTGTAATTATAATCAGCTTCATCGATATTTAATGCAATGTGAAAAGAAATCACAACAATTACATCACCCCGGCTGTACCTTGCAGACGGAGACCTCCGCTACGACAGTGTATTCACTGAATGTGCTGCAGCCCATGAAGTGGTACAGCTGTTTACCCCGGCACGTGAAGCGACTGGTGCCGTCTGGCATCACCCCGCTACCCTGCGTTGAGCGGATCTTGGAGCAAAGATTTGTCTTTGGGCTGCGACAAAACTTGCATTCCCCGCACTGCGGGATGTACAGGGGAATCACATGGTCACCTGCAAACAGACCACCATGTCACACATGTCCACCATAAACAGTCATGCCACAAATGGTCCCATGCAGTCATGTCACCCATGACCCACAGCAAACACTGTCATGTCACATATAATCCCATGAAAACAGATGATCCTATCAGACGTACAAGATGATATGAGAGATATTCATGTCTAACGTGGTCTCCTGCAAACATAGTCGTGTCAGACACGGTTTCAATACAAACAGTCATGACATAACCAATCACTTGCAAATACATCTAGTCGATCAATCACATCAACCAATAAATCAATGTACACTGTATTACGATACTGATTATACAATGTAATATGATGATTGATGGTGGAATACCATCCAACAAACTACCCCCGCCCCTATAAATCAACAAGTTGGAGTTACTACCAGCTTGGACTTACCTGGCTTGACAGACGTCACTCCCTCTCCCACACTCTCCACCACACCCCCTCCTTCATGTCCCAACACCACGGGAAACAACCCCTCGGGGTCAAAGCCATCGAGGGTGTAGCTATCCGTGTGACACACGCCAGTTGCAAGAAGCTGTCAAAGCAAGTCAGACGTCTGACAAGTGACAACGTTATCTCTATGATATAATTCATGCTGTCCATGACAACAATTTCAAGTAATGAAATGAATTTCCCGGTTCGGGTCAATAACGTTTTATTGTATTGTATTGTATTGTATTGTATTGTATTGTATTGTATTGTATTGTATTGTATTGTATTGTATTGTATTGTATTGTATTGTATTGTATTGTATTGTATTGAAGTCATAATAAAGTAGGATATTTAGATGGAATCATGATATTGTGTGTGTGTGTGTGTGTGTGTGTGTGTGTGTGTGTGTGTGTGTGTGTCTGTGTGTGTGTGTGTGTGTGTGTGTGTGTGTGTGTGTGTGTGTATGCATACTTGCATATGCGGATGTATATGTGTATGTGCATGTGTGACTGTGTGTTCATATGCTTATTATTTATCCAAATATATCTCATAAAATTGTTTTGTGAATAGATTTAAAAAAACATTCATTTAGTATCTTCAACAGAACTGTAAAAATTAAACGTTGTTTCTTTACCTTTATCCTGACTTCGCCTGCCCTAGGTGGCGCCACTGTAATTGTCTCAATCGTCAGTGGCTTCTTCGCCTCCCATGCAACAGCCGCCTTGCATTCGATTGGCTGAAGGCAAGAGGTGGCTTAAAATTCATATTCTACAAAGATTTGTATAAATATATAAAATAAATATACTGATGCATTAATGGTTGATGATTTGTGTAGTGGGTACCACTTTTGAAAGTACACCTTTGCTTAGCATCATCAACCATAAGAATGTGATAAGAATTTGCTGAGACATACATTGACATTTTCATGCAAGAAAAATCTTCCCGCATGCACTTTTGATCAGCGGCACCCATCTAAATATGAGGAATGTGTCTCGATCCCCCGCCCCGAGAACTCGAGATCTTAATATTTCCAAATGCTAGAAAAGTATGATCGTGAATTAAATTGTGAATACTAGTCACTACTCTGACCCCCTTATCCCTCCTACTACCATGGCATATATGATGTCGCGAGTGGAGACTATATATTATAAAGTTATAAACCGCAGAGCGATTAGTGACAGATACGAAGTTCTGCACGCACAGCATCCCCATCCGATCCGGTCGCGTCGATGTCACGTCTCTCACGATCCGTGACAGCATCGCGCTACTGCGGAGTGGACATTTCGGGCGAGCCTCAAGGGTCGCAACTGCAAAGTTTTGTGCCTCTTTTGTGATTGTAATTCATTAGCGAGACAAGCCGCTCCTGCGCTCCAAGTTCCATGCGCCATCTAGCGGAACACATCAGCAACGTCCACTCGAGGGTTGATCGTTGACCCTGTTTTGAGACTGTGTCTGTGTGGCATTCCTGTTTCTGCTCATATATTCGTTAATATTAAGCACAGCAAATACAACAAGTGATATTTGTCTCATTTTACATTTATGTACTCAATGACCGTCTATCTTACTTACTGTCACCCACCTTTGCAACAGTTTCACCCGACATGCTTCCAAAAAAATTCCAACGCGATTCTACAGTAAAGAAACTTTGGTTATGAGTCGCCATCTAGCGATCAAACGTTTATTTGCACTAAATTAATCCCTGGCGAGTGAACAGCGAACGTCGATTTGGCCCGTCGCAAGTTTACAACATGGCAGCGCCTACTGCTGCCGTTCCGCAAATGGTTCACATGTGCGAATCGAAGGAATGTGGCAGTGAAGCTAAGATGAAATGCCCAACCTGCATTAAGCTGGGCATTGATGGGTCGTGGTTTTGCTCGCAGGTGCGATACTGTTTCATGCTGATTTAGAGAACGCGCAGGGTCTTAGACCGGCCAGTGAGGAAGTCTCGGCCTCACTGTGACTGTCAAACATGTCAGGCCCAGGTCGTGCCCGTGCCGTGGTCATGAATGAAACTTGAAAGTCATGTCTCAGACTCGCGGATTGATGCTTATATAAACGTAGTGATCGTCAACATGTTACACCATGTGTCTAATTGCCAAACCGTTAGCGAACGACCATTTAATTTTAAAATTGTTTAATTAATATTCTATTTCAAATTATAAAACAGTGGGTCGGGGATATGATTGGAAGTAGACTCGGAATGCCCCCCTGCCAGAATGCACCAGTCGCGATGTACCTAGTCTACCTACTGCCTAATCGCAGTGCACCAACCATTTAGTTGCAATGCATCAACAGGGTGCATGGTCGCAATGCTCCAGTTTTGGCCGGAATGCCCCACTGGTGAAAACGTTTGTTTAGATAGTGAATAACTATTTATCAGTTAATTAGTATAACATCTTTTATTTTTGCTCTAACGTGAAAGAAAGCAAGACAAGTATGTCCTACTCAGTGTTCTGCTCAATTAACTTTCTGAACTGCTCAATCATCTGGACTTATCTACCACAGTGCAGAGAACTGACACATTTAAGAACAGGCTCTTGTCTATCTGAATCAGATGCACATTGTTTAGTATCATGGAATAATAAATGGCATGTTTACAAGACAGAAACAACATTTTATAATTAATTTATATGCCTTGTTGTAGGAATGCTTCAAAGCAAACTGGGCAGATCACAGGAAGGTGCATAAAAAAGCAAGTAAGTACAGTTTGAGAGAGCAACACTAATGTATTTGTTTAGTAGAATATACTACATGTATATTTACTAGTATGTGAACTTATAACACTTATATTGTTATTATTTGTATGGGTACTGGTGGAATTATATGTTTTATTATACACAAGCAATTAAATATAATAAACTCATATACCTGGTAACATTTAAGACTATGGTTCACCAGAGAATTTTTTTTTAGACAAAATTTAAATGGGAAAATGTGTAAATTATAGTAAAATCAGTTATAGACAACTTAACACGTGGCAGGTTTTGCACCTTTGCGAATAAGGCCATGTACACTGAGTGTATATTAAGTGGTGTCTGTGTACAGAAGAGGAGGCTCAGTTACGAGAGCAGGAGAAGGCAGAATACAACCCTTGGCCTGGCTACAGCTTCACGGGAAAACTGCGTCCATACCGAGTTGTAAGTACTTTTTAGCTCCTCAGACCGAATTTGAAATAAATTAAATGAGAATACTTTTTATCAGATATTATTAAAAAAAACGATTCAAAATTAAACTTATACTGAAACGTGTCACACATAAAATAAACAGAATAAATAATTTTGTTGTTGTTAATATGTTGTATAATTTTTTATTTTCTACTTTTTATTTTGTTTATTTTACTCCTTAGTGGTTGTTAGCGCCCCCTAGTGTTGATGTTGGTCATAAGTGTCCCCTAGTATTGAATGTTGCAAACCCCTCACAAGAGACCACCCCTTTTTTAAGACCGCTCCACTCTGATTTGGGGGGGAGGCGGTCTTAAATGAGGCAGAGGGGTTCCACTGTATCATGATTGTGATTTATGTTTATCAAAATGTTTTCTAATTCCAAAACTGCTACGCTGAGTGAGATAAGACACTTTTCTAATCTAAGTAGTCAATATGTAGCTTTTGCTCGAAGGTAACACAGATTGTTGTCTATGTGTGACATTGTGTGTGATTCTGTACTTATTTGCATCTACACGCCAACCAGAGCACTTCGCTCAGAGGGAACCAAACAGCTTAAAAGACCTAAAACAAATTGCAAAGCTGGAGATGCGAGTTTCCCCGCAGCTGCTCCGGACCTGTGGAACAGACTACCGTTCTCAATAAGAGAACTGTGCAATGAGAACTCTTTTAAGAATGCCTTAAAGACGCTCTATTTTAACCAATACTTTGGCTGATGCATAAATAATTAAATGAAGAGACAATGCGTCGAAGAGAACATTACTTCTGCCTAAATGACCTTGTGTATTTTTTTTTTTTTTTAGCCTTTCTATATTTATTTATTTATTTATTTATAATGTTTTTATTAGTCTGTCTTTATGCACTTTTATATAATATACAGTTAATTTTGTTTTAGTTATACATTTGGGTAATTCGTTTTAAGAACATGTTATCATGTACATGTAAAGCGCCCTGAATAGTTTTTAAGCTAGATTTGGCGCTATATAAGTTTATTTTATTTATTTATTTATTATTTATTTATTGTACTGAAGAATATATTACACATTTAACAGCTATTGCCATATTTTGCAGACAAAGATGAGAACTGTTCCAGACCACATCGGCCGCACGGATTATGCCGACCACCCAGAAGGTGTGTACCGGTAGTCATGGTAACCAATGCAACTGACAGCTGTATTATTTACTGTACTACATTTTGTACAGCGTATTATCATACAGGGGTCAGTAACGGCTAAATAATGCATGTATATGTCTATTTATGTATCGCTGAGAGAGTCGTCTGTGTATGTAATCTGTGTGTCACTGGGTAAGTCTGTCTATGACTGTATCACTGAGTAAGGATGTCTGTATCACCGAGAATGTGTATATATCACTGAGTGAGTCTGTACGTCTCACGAGGGAGCACTGGGGTGTGTCTGTATCACTGAGTGAGTGTCTGTATCACTGAGTGAGTTTGTCCGTATCACTGAGTGAGTGTGTCCGTATCACTGAGTGAGTGTGTCCGTATCACTGAGTGAGTGTGTCCGTATCATTGAGTGAGTTTGTCTGTATCACTGAGTGAGTTTGTCTTTATCACTGAGTGAGTCTGTGTCACTGAGTGAGTCTGTGTCACTGAGTGAGTCTGTGTCAGTGAGTGAGTCTGTATCACTGAGTGAGTCTGTATCACTGAGTGAGTCTGTGTCACTGAGTGAGTCTGTGTCACTGAGTGAGTCTGTGTCACTGAGTGAGTCTGTGTCACTGAGTGAGTCTGTGTCACTGAGTGAGTCTGTGTCACTGAGTGAGTCTGTGTCACTGAGTGAGTCTGTATCACTGAGTGAGTCTGTATCACTGAGTGAGTCTGTGTACCTGAGTGAGTCTGTGTCACTGAGTGAGTCTGTGTCACTGAGTGAGTCTGTGTCGGTGAGTAATTCTGTGTCACTGAGTGAGTCTGTGTCGGTGAGTGAGTCTGTCACTGAGTGAGTCTGTCACTGAGTGAGTCTGTGTCACTGAGTGAGTCTGTGTCACTGAGTGAGTCTGTGTCACTGAGTGAGTCTGTGTCACTGAGTGAGTCTGTGTCACTGAGTGAGTCTGTCACTGAGTGAGTCTGTGTCACTGAGTGAGTCTGTGTCACTGAGTGAGTCTGTCACTGAGTGAGTCTGTGTCACTGAGTGAGTCTGTGTCACTGAGTGAGTCTGTGTCACTGAGTGAGTCTGTGTCACTGAGTGAGTCTGTGTCACTGAGTGAGTCTGTGTCACTGAGTGAGTCTGTGTCACTGAGTGAGTCTGTGTCACCTAGTGCGTCGTGTGTGCAGGGTTCCCGGCGAGTGAGCGGGCCATCAAGGGGTCCACCAGTATCATCGCCCTGTGTGATGAGGATCAGGAGGGGCTGAGAGTCGCCTGCAAGGTGAACATTTGTCTTATATTTAATGTCAATTACTCCTACAAGTATAAACAAATAAGTTTCAACAATCTTTAATCAAGCAACAAGCTGTGTTCGTTGGATTTCGTGTTTGCTTTAAAAGTTTATCAAAGATTAAGACATAGCTGTCAATACATCTCATAAAATACCTGTAGTATAATTATTATATGAACAAACATACAATTGAACAATATAGTTGTTGAGGTTTTGTTGATTTGTTCTGTTAAAACAGGTTTGCCTGGGTTGACTGCAGAATAAAATTACATGTTAGAAGTAATTCATGCTATGTTCTATTACACAGTTCTAATCATGGTTTCGCTGATTGATTTCAACATTTGTTACAACCTTGTGCATGTGAATACCAAAAAAGAATATTATAAGAACTCGGGGAATGGAGAAAGACCACAATTGGTACATCCAATCGTGATCAAAATCCCCAGACAGTTACCCACAAACCATTGCGTCATAGCTGATATTATAAATGTAACCTCATGTTTTTGTCTAGCTTGGGAGAGAAGTATTAGACGTTGCAGCTGCAGCTATAGATGTTGGGGTGACAACAGAAGAAATAGACAGACTGGTGCATGAAGTGAGTACCATTTAACCCCAAGCCTCCCTGCTATTTATTGTTTAACATAATTTTTTGATTGCAACCTTTAATTCTATGTATTTAATTACTTCTGCCTATGTTCACATGTATACATGGAGAATTATTCAGCTATTTAGTAAACATTGCTATTATTATAAATTCAAATTTTTAATTCAGATTATAAATTCAAATTATAAATTCAAATAACATAGAACTAGTGAGGTTGCCTTGAATGGTCAGAACAAAATGTAGATTCATTTTCAGGAATGCCTTGAGAAAAAGTGTTATCTCATATATTAGTCATAATATTAGAAGGGCACATTGTGTTTCAGGCTATTTCAGAATCCTATTTATAATATAAGATACTTACATTGTGTTTCAGGCGTGCATTGACAGGGAATGTTATCCCTCGCCACTCAACTACTACACTTTCCCCAAGGCTTGCTGCACGTACGTTCATTTGTTCTTTTTAGTCACCAGTTTAACACTACCTTAAGGTTGGCAAACCCAGATGTCAAATTTCAAAGTGTGTCATTTGCCAGTGCAGATTCCACGATTTTTATCTGTATGACTGCTGCATAGATTGGATTTAGATATAGACTGCAGATGTATCATCTTTATCAATTTGTGACTTGTCTCTTAGTGATATCACAATTTGTGACTGGTGTACTAATGATATCACAACTTGTGACTTGTGTATTAGTGATATCACAACTTGTGATTTGTATCTTAGTGATATCACAACTTGTGGCTTGTGTCTTAGTGATAGTGATGTGTAAATGTGACTGGGTACAGTCAAGTCTCCGCCCTGTGACTGGAAGTGTTGTCGCACTACCTCCGGTACTTTTATTCATTGCCTTCCCTTTGCTGGTGAGATCTTCTTTCACTTTCTTTCCTACTCTATATCTCTTTCACGGTCACAGTGATCTTCCGTTAATGGTTGTCGTCACTGGTCCTCCCCGGTAAAAAGGCAAGTTGTTTTATAGCACAGTATCCAGTCCTCAGGACCATTCAAAGCGCTTTACACTTTACTTCCCTGACAGACCTGTTCACTCAGACACCATCTCGGCTTCTCTCGGAAGCATCCAGCCATATGCTACAATTAATGCGCGAAGGCTGCTCGTACGCATATCCACCACTGTCTGTTGCCAGGTACTCATTTATATAGCTGAGTGAACTGGAGCAATGTAGAGTGAAAACACTTGCCCAAGGTTTTATCACCGCAGCACAGGATTCGAACCCGGGTTCTCGTAGTCGAGACTCCGAAACTCTACTCCTGAGCCACTGCGCTCTACTGTTCCATGCTGTCATTCCATCTCCTCAACTTTGTCCTTCCTTTTTATCTTTTCCACCCTCTTCTGCATTCCATGTTATTTCTGACGGCCTCTGCTCATTCTCACCTGTCCTGGCCGTCTGACTCTGTCTCTCACTACTTGTCTTCTATTTGTTATTGCTACTTCTCTAATCTGTCAATACTAATTTCAGTTTTTCAGTTAGAATTAACGTGTCGCAAATGCTAGTCATGTGCTGACACCTATGTGTGACCTGTGTAGATCGGTCAATGAGGTCATATGTCACGGCATCCCAGACATGCGCCCATTGGAAGACGGAGACATCTGCAATGGTAAGAACCTTGGTTGTCTGACTTTTGTTAGTTATGGCGGGGTGTTTATCTCTGTGTACCCTGATAGTCTCAACTGTCAGGGTAGGTAGGAGAAATTATTTGTTTTGGTAGTTTCGAGTGGAACATCTCGATTTTTTATGTGTGACCCATTCAATTGTAGTTTTAACAAGAAATCAAGTCACAAAAGTTAAAATAAAAAATTACATGGCTGACACTTATTTTCATGTCCACAAGTTAAATTTGTCAAACTTATTTTCATGTTTTAATTTATTTTTTAGGCTAGCACTTTTGTCAGGTACCAAACTGTCAAAAAATGTCTACATGTTCAAAACAGATTTATTGTCTTCCAAGTGTCTACATGGCACTGCGCCATGCCAGTGTGATCATAGGTTCTACAATAATTGGAATTGTTAACACTATGATTTTAGTATTATGTTAACAGGACTTTCAATAAAATATTTTAAACATTTAACGGAAATTATCCAGCCTAATACAGGAAACACATAATCCCGTTTTTAAATTATGTGTTTTCCTTATTACGTAGAAAGCAATTCAATCATTGGCATCGTTTAACTGGGTCAACTGACTAATAACAAACACAGGTAGTATTATGAATCTATGATACAGTAAGATATTGTTTGCTGTTTCATAATGTTCCAATCATTGTTGTTAAGCATTTCGATAGATAAGTTAAGTTTCTGTGGCAATGAATGCCAACACTGATAATTTTGAGGGCCATCAAATAATTATTTAGTGGCTTGGGCAAAGCATTTTATAGAAGTCTCAGTTTCATTGAGTAAGTCTCGAGAGAGCTGGTTTCTGTGGTGGCTGTATGACTGCGTTTTAGCAGTATTCATATGGAAGCATCATTTATTATAATAACAAATTTGATCTCTTCATAACATATTGACTATCCCGTTTCCCGTTTCATTTGCCAGTTGATATTACAACGTATCACCGTGGTTTCCATGGCGACCTGAATGAGACGTTCTTTGTGGGTGACGTTGATGAGAAGAGCAAGAAACTGGTGCGAGTGACGCACGAATGTCTCGCCAAGGCCATCGATCTAGGTACACCACGAACCAATCAAATCACACTGTCAACATAACTGGACCTGACGATATTTCCCCGATACGTTTGTTCAGAGCAGGGTCCGTACGGGGCCTTGAAGGTCTTGAAAAGCCTTGAATTTGATTGGACTAAAATCAAGGCCTTGAAATCCTTGAATTCTATAAAGTAGTCTTGAAAAGTCTTGAATTTAATTATGGTCAATAAAATAGTGTTTTGACTCAATTGTTGTGACGAATAACAGCCAGAAAAGATAAGCTTATGCCAAAAAAAATCGTGTGCACATTGGGCAATCAGCATTTCATTGTGGTTGGCGCCATTGTTTTCTTAGTCGAGTAATAAATGTTAATGTTAACTTATTTTACTGCGCTTAAAAGTACATATGTCATTAAAATAGTCTAATTTTTTTCAAATAGGCTTGAAAAGTCTTGAATAGCGTTGAATTTCAAATGTCCAGATGTATACGGACCCTGGTTCGTGTATAGCAGTGCCCCATTTTTAGGACTGTTCTTGAATTCCGGGCAGATTTATTCAATCAAACACCAGGTCAACTTTTCTGGGATGCATCCATGCTACGGTTACAAAACAGGCTGTTCATACCTTGGACAGTTTTGAAGATTCTCAGCCCTCCAATTCTGTATGCCTCCCCATTCTCTGGGCCCACTCCTGCACTGTGTCATGTGACTGTTTTGTTGGCTATACAGTGAAACCCGGTGTTCGCTACAGAGAGGTTGGAGATGTCATACAGAAGCATGCCCAGGCGAATGGTTTCTCTGTTGTGCGCAGTTACTGTGGCCACGGGATTCACAGGTGGGTTACTTATCTGTTGTATCCGCACAGTGTCAGTTTTCAGATATTCAAAAAATATTTTTAGTAATGTGTATTTTCTGATGCATATTATTTGTATGAGCACAGAAACTGTGTGTTCTGGGGCATAAATATGTTTTTATGCATTTTATGTTCAGACAGCTAAGAATTTGGGTGTCCAAATGTAATGTACATCATTGTGGTAATCACGTGCAATGGTCAATGAGTTCCATATTGAATATGGAATTCCACTTTTTTCTAAGCTCATGCATTTATGAGATTTGTCCAGATCTGGGATTTTTGTAGTGCCTGGTGGGGTCATATTCATGAACTTGAAATCCTTAGATTTGAGAATTCAAGAGTGCGGTTTTTTATTGGTTTCCACTGTATTTCTACCGATATAAAATTGCTGCAATTACAATCGTCAAATGTGTCTCATAATTATGTCATAAACATCTAAGATTAATGCAGATGGCCTTGTCGACATCGCACTGGTGTTATGTCATGAAGAATCCACCTGGTGGCGCCACTGTAGCAGACTTACCAGTGTCTCACACACTGGCATGTCTGTAACAGTAGCACCAGTTGGTTGAATCTCAGAAGTGATGTCACTACAAATTTGTTGCCGATTACACATGCCATTTTTACAAGTGGGATGTTAGCCTTAGGATGAAGTCAGACACTTGATGGTGTGGCTGATGATATCAGACACATGATGGTGTAACTGATGACGTCAGACACTTGATGGTGTGGCTGATGACATCAGACACTTGATGGTGTAACTGATGACATCAGACACTTGATGGTGTGGCTGATGACATCAGACACTTGATGGTGTGACTGGTGACATCAGACACTTGATGGTGTGGATGATGACGTCAGACACTTGATGGTGTGGCTGATGACGTAAGACACTTGATGGTGTAACTGGTGACATCAGACACTTGATGGTGTGGATGATAACATCAGACACTTGATGGTGTGGCTGATGACATCTTGTTTATTGTTGTAGACTCTTTCACACGGCTCCCAGTGTTCCCCATTATGCAAGTAAGTCGTGTTGTCATCTGTCGGTTGGTCACTGTTTACAGTTTGGTTTACTAGGTGTAGCCCTAGGACGGTTGGGGAATGAAGCCATCAGTAACATGTAGTGGAAGGGGTTGGGAGTAGAGTGTCATAGTTCTCCAAGGTATTTATTGATAACTGTGCCTTGTAAAGAAAGCAAGCATTGGGTAAAGACATATCTGGTGTCCCCTGTATAATAAGTCTTCTGTTTATTTAAAATTGAAATGTAGGATTTTTATAATGACGTGTTAGATTCTGATTACAGGTGTTAAGAATGTGATGTCTGGTTTGTCCGCAGAGAACAAGGCAATTGGCGTTATGAAGGCGGGTCACGCATTCACCATAGAACCTATGATCTCTGAAGGTGTGTGTGATAGTCTGGTCATCAGTGAAGATAATACATAGCTACTGCTTTACCTTTTACACATACAGCATTTTGTGAAACAAACTCCAAATCCATGCATCAAATCACCAAGACATGAGCAGAGCTAGTATGTGCATTTAACCTTTTGCTCTGCATTTCACAATATTCCAGGTAGTGCTTATTTTAATGTAGTCAACACTGCATAACATAATTTTTATTTGGATTTTTGTGTCTAAATAAACTTTATTAATTATTAATGTCCAAACTATATATTGCAATCAGCTTTTAAATATGCGATACATTGACCCTGTGTATGTTTGCATAGAACGCTTAATTATTACTACACACACAAGCAGTTTATCAAGTTGAAAAAATCCACCTAATACATGGCAGATGCACTCAAGAATCCACTGTTAAAGTAACATAACGTACCCAGAAGATGATGCATGGCCAAACCCAGCAAACAAGGAACCATTTCTGAACCAGTTGGCACGTGTCATATTGGTTCATAATTGGTACCGCCATAATTGGTACCGCTCCACCAGTCACCTGAGTGCATGTTTTCATGTGTATTCACGTGAATACACGTGTTCTGCCTGTTGTCACGAGTATTGAACGAGTTTGACACGAGTCGTACTGGGTCAGAACTGGTATGGTTTCACTGGTATGTGTCATCAAGTGAAAAACTCGTGATTTCACAGTAAACACGTGTCGACACACCAAATTTATTCACAGAATCCGGTGAATACACGTATGGAAACACGTGAATTGAGCCAGTTGAACTCGTGAATTCACTTACAGAACATGTGAAATCACGGGTCGTTGTTTGTTGGGAAGCTAAAGGGCAGATCTAGGCAGTTGGGGAAGTGGGTGTCCAGACGTTTCCAGGCATTTGGAATGCTCCACATATGCATCCTAAGTGTTCCATGGCTGAGAGATTGTGTCATATTGTTTAACTGATCTTACTTCATAATAAACATGCAAACAGATCATGTGTATGTGCACATATATTATAATGTGGATATACTAAATAGGTAAATATTGTGGTAAAATAAATACCAATAATACAAAACAGTAATATACATGATACAGCACTCTTGAAGTGTCTTCAAAGTTCTTTTATTTTGTTCTAACAGTAGAAGCAGAGACGAAACAGAAGTCATTGAAACATTACTGTTTCAAATGTAAAACAACTATACATTCATAATGATATGGCATGTATGCAAATTATATATATGCGATTAAAAATCAATAACAAATGTAATTAATAACAGGAAGTCATAAAACATGTGTAAAATTCATGCATGGCCAATAGAACTTCTAAAGGTACACTGTTAAATATATATATATAGATCTATTCAATTGCAGTGTTTTTATTATTGTATGGACTTTCAACTACAAATATTGCTAATGTAAAAATAATTACTAAGACATTATAATTGTCAGATTTGGTGTGTGTCACAATTTCTGACATCTGAGACAAACAAACTAACAAATGAAATTGTATTACCGTCTGATGCTGACATTTGGTTCTTTCAGAACCTTGTTAATATGAAATATATTGTTCATGGCTCCAAGATTTTTTCCTGTTATAAGAATTTAACATACTTTGTTACATAGTAGTATTTAAAATGTACAACATTTTGACCTATCAGCTATGGTGTCATACGTTGTACATTTCAAATACTATGCTCTTAAATTATTACAAAAGAACCATGATAAATGCAGCATTAATGATGAATTGTATAGCTCATCATAATTTGTCAGTCACAAAAACATGTCTGAACTCAGCCTGGTCACCAGCGGTGTACATCATTCATTATTACCCTGGCCTGGGAACCGTTTCACAAAGTTATGAGCTCAGATGGCAAAAAAACATCATCAAACAGGATCTGTTGTGTTAAATTTATGTAACATTATCGAAATACAAAAACTCATTGCCATATAACTGAGAACAGTTTCCACAGCAGACTGACTGAAGTAACACATCGTGGTGTTGATAGCTTTCAGTATATAAAGTTGGACTTATGAAAGTTTAGAGTGTTATATGTTGTTTACACCGAAGACCTTTAAAAATAACTTTAGCCCGGCTTATGGAGTACGGTTGTTCACAGCACCAAGTGCTCTGTCTGTAGTTGCTCCAAGGTGTTAATTGTTGTAGATGTGAAGTTAAACTGCCGTGTATAATAGCTAAATCTCTTATGCTCTCAGTGAACACAGCATTAGTGAAACAGACCACAGGAAAGAAGAGTTTGTCGACAACTTTGTCCACAGACAATATTGCACATATTAATGACCAGAGTCAACTCAGTCTTTGTCTCTGTTCCAGGGACTTGGCGTGACCAGACATGGCCAGACAACTGGACGGCGGTCACTCAGGACGGCAAGCGGTCAGCCCAGTTTGAACACACCCTGCTGGTGACGGACATGGGATGTGACGTGTTGACACGCAACAAGAATGGACAGCCTCATTTCCTTGACAAGATGTGACGCAACGTTTTTATTTAGTGTGTAGTGTGTACCCCTTGCCGGAACTGTAAAACTTTAAAGTATGCAAACCATATTTCTATGCCAAAGCGGTGGAGCTCCACGACACGATTGTTGCAATAAAAATGTAGAGAACACGAGAAGTCTTATTACTGAACATTCTTCAGGACAGATCATTTAAGTTAATACCGTATGTATTAACATACATAATTACCAGATACATGGAGAGAGGCCTGACATCACTAGTATACCTGTAATGCCCTGATTATATTATGTCATCATAAATGTTATAGAGGTACTGGTTCTGGTGTCAGTGGACACTACAATGACCATGTCTCAGATGATATGATCTGACAAAGACTAGTTGTGCTGTACTGGCAATGCTACCTCCATCAGATCAACTCTATAGGAACGTTTGGATATGTTCATAACAGTTGTAATTTGACACCACGATGAAATATGTTGTAGCTTAAATACATTTGACTAAGTAAATATATATTTATATGTGTACATGTTATATATGTATACTTCTGATAGCAGAATATGCAGACTAAATATGCATACGATGACGCGTTAGAGATGTTTTCTTAAGCAGACCAATAATGATCTACTTAAAAGTTTTTATCAGGAACATATTTGCGCACAAAACAATATTTCGGTAATTTTAGACGTGGTGTTTGAAAATTATTCATCCTACGTCGCACGACCTACGTATGCTGCGTCTGGAATATATAATTTGTAACGTTTATGCACTGCGCCAGACCATACACTTGGCAATACGAACTTCACCCAAGAGGCTCGCTGCACATGCCCAGCTGTTGTGAATGCTCGGCACACCGCTTAGGTGTGGATAGATTTCTGAACAGATCAGACAAATTGGGTCCGCCATGCTGGGTATTCATTCATGTCTTTGGTAGTTATCACGTGATCATCGCACCTCCGTCCACACAACGTGGCCGGTGTGTCGGTGTCGTCAGCAGCCGATTTCGTCACTATTCGTGGTGGGCCAGAATGTTGATGACTTCGAAGTGATCATCAGTGTGTGTCAGCTGCAAAACGGTAGCGAGTCGCAGTGAAACTACAGAGTGTACACGGCCACGTACACCGGAGTGTACACGGCCACGTACTGTGGCCTCTGAAAGTTCTACAGTTGTTGCCAAATCACCGGCAACATCCCTTTAAGGTCTGTCGGAGCCGGATTCCGATGGCCACTTGAGATGGGTGGACGCACGCGCGTCACCACGCGCGTCACCACGGGTCACTCGGCTAGATGGCCACACATAATACAATACACTTATGCATTGTGCAGCAGTGTTAACACACGTGTCAGTATTTGTCAGTCAACCACTCGGACTGTGCTCTCGTCAGCGAACAGCGAGACAGGATCCGAGGTCGTCAGAGGTCAATCGTCAGTCGCCCCCGCATTGAGTTGTACCCCACGTTCTCCTCCACGGGCTGCCCGAGGGGGTACTTCTCCCCCTTGTAGACGCACGGCCCGCCGAGTCTCCACGCGTCCGCCTCGTCCACGTCCGGCGCCAGCACGGCTTCCTTGTCGTAGGCGTCCGCCAGGTGGCGCACGTGGTATCGGCGCCACCTGGCGGCGTTTCTGTTGCAGCCGAAGAAGGCCGTGATGACGGCGACGACGGCGACGGTGGCGACGAGGGCGAGGCTGATGGTGAGTTGGAGGATGTGTAGGTGGAAGGTGGCCGTCTGGGGGTCGGGGACGCTGTCCCACGCTGTCCCGTTGAACAGGTCGATGTCATCCAGCGACGTGTCGTTGTCGGGAAACCACGTGACGGCGTCTGTAACACAAGATGAAATGGTTATCGTTATAGTAGACGTATGGTTTCAGTCCTTCCCGTCACCTCAAATGTGACACAGCGGGCTTTTCATGGTTCATCGACCGTTCCGCGCGACTTGCCACATGATGGTCGAGATTTGTAGGACTAGAATGCGAGTATAACACGAAACAGAAAACAACGGAAAATGTTGGATTTTCGCTGGCATATGTGATATGTAGGCCTTGTGGATAAACGCAAGTGCACGGTTGTCTTGGGTGTATGGTCATAGATACGTCTGTGGTATGGTGAAGACAAAACGATACGCCGATCGCCGATGATAGACCGAGAGTCGTGTAAATATTAAGTAGAACATCGCCGGTGAAACAAAACCACTGTTGCGTGCACCTACTTCAGTAGTCACTGTGTGTCATAATAGACTTTCACAGTTCGCATTCCATTCATCGGTGGTGAATATAGGATGTCAGGGACGGGACAACATGTTCAAGGATGTAAAAGCGTGATTAGTTTGCCTTGTATAGTGACGCCGTGGTATTAAAACAACAGAAGTATCCAAAGGAAGGCATCAGCATGGAGAGCACTCAGCCAACTAAAGCTAATATGGAAGTCTACAGTCTATGCTCTCACGCCAAATCAAACAGCGACTATTCATAGCAACAGTAGACTCTGTACTCCTGTATGGGTGTCAAACTTATACTGTGACAAAATTATATAACAAACAACTAGCGACGGTTGTTATACTAGAATGCTTCGTGGCGCATTTAACATTATTCAGTGGCAATGTAAAAAGAAGAAGATTGAGATTTGCAGGAGATTGCTACAGATATAACGACGACATGGCATCTAGGACAATCTTGAGAGAGGAAGACCAACAGTAACACACTGGAGGATGTAGGCTTACAGGTGGGTGGAAGACCTACAGTTGGCATTGGTAGACCGAGAGACCTGGAGAAGGACAGTTGAAGCCACAAATGTTCCACCACCAGTGGCTGACATTAATGAGTGAGCGAGTGGGTGGCAGGGTGGGAGGGTGGGTGAGTGAGTGATTGGGTGAATGTGTGAGTGAGTCGGTGGGTGGGTGGGTGAGTGAGTGAGTGAGTGAGTGAGTGAGTGAGTGAGTGAGTGAGTGAGTGAGTGAGTGAGTGAGTGAGTGAGTGAGTGAGTGAGTGAGTGAGTGAGTGAGTGAGTGAGTGAGTGAGTGTCCAAAGCCCAGGAGTGGCTATTCATATTTTACGATTTCGTGTCAAAGAATATATATTAGACATAAAGGCGTATGTCAGTGCCTAGGATTTTTACTTATTTAATATCATCCCTTTAGTAGAAGTAGACCCAACACAAATGCTCACGTTCAATTGTGTTTTCTGGTCATATGATAAGTAATTTTAACATTAATCGTAGTGCCTACTGAGGTACAACGATGTAGGCCTACATTAATTACGATAAACTCATAACAAATTGTAACCTTGCAATATCTTTTGCAATACGAACAGCTTAGTAGCGTCAAATGTGGACCGGCAGGCGGTGGGGGATGCTGTTGAAAACACACATGTGCTGTCGATTCGGCTATAATATATTATACGAAGACATGAGGTGCTTGTTTTCTTTCTAAATACAAGAGGCTAATTTATTATTATATTATGGCCAGCAGTTATAATGCGCTTGTATGTCCTGGGCCAACCTATTCGCAGGAATCATAAATATAATATGTTTATTTGTAATAGGTATTATGAATATGTCATATTATTATATTTAAAAAGACTATCTATTATAATAAGCAATTAAGATACATGGCATAGTTTCTAAAATACTAAGACAGTTACATAAATAGTTATGGTATATTAAAAAGAAAACAGTAATAGTATTATATATTTTATAATAATTAATTAATTGAATACATGTAAGTAATTTAATAAATTACTCAACTGATTTACACAATACATGCTCATACAAGTGTCATACAGAAACATTCCTCAGTTGAAATTAATGAGTCTTAAGGAACATCTTGGATGTAGTTAGGATGTCTGATTGACGACAGTTTTCTGGCAAACTGTTCTATGGTATTAGTCCAGACATCGAGAAAGCTCGCTTGCCCTAGCCCTCTAGGTTGTAGCGTGGACCGCTGTCTCCATTCAATCTCACTCAAATTAATATAACCATACGTGTGGCTTTTTATAGTGTCGGACACGATTTTGCAACACGTAGTACAATTACTAGTGTTTTTTCGGTAAATATGATAAGGTGACGCATTGATCAAATGGTTTTAAAAGCATTACATCATGACAATATCATACATACGAACCCGGGTTCGGATCCTGTGCTGCCGTGTCAAACCTTAATTTTCACTGTACGTTGCTCCAGTTCACAGGGCTGTATGGAAGAGTGCCGGGCTATATACACAGTGGTGGTTCTTTATGTATGAATAGTCTTTGAATGGCAGCGTGGTTGGATGTTTCCAGGAACAGACAGTGTTCGACTGAACAGGGCTGCCAGGCAGTAAGGTGAACGAATTCTGCGAACAACAAGTGCTTAGGAAGGCTCGTTCTATTTTAGTCGATGAAAGTCGTGTTCTTTGTCCAATGTTTGAGACTATGCCGTCGCGACATCGTTTTAGGTGTATATTGTTATAATATATATATATATATATATATATATATATATACATTACACACACACACACACACACACACACACACACACACACACACACACACACACACACACATATATACACACACACACGCACACACACACACACACACACACACACACACACACACACACACACACACACACACACACACACACACACACACACACACACACACACACACACACAATGCCCGTCTGAACGACAATGTACTTGCCTTTACAGGGTTAATACAATTTTAGTGTACTGTATTGTAGATCTTACCTGTGTGTTCGATTAATATGCAAACATTTATTAGTTATTGTACTTTTTGCTTTCCTCTCAGTGATAAACAGTATATAGGCACATGTGGGGACTTTAGCATTATAGAGTCTACGTGTCAGAGGCACCACACTGAGGCTAGTTAATTGGGTAATTACTCGATGTAGTCGCATGCAACTGACCGTTAATTAGCTGTGTTACAATAGACTAGACTAGAATAGATTAATTATAATTACACAATAGGGGTCAAGAATGACAGTTAATCCGCTTCAGTTCCACCTGTACTTTCAATCCGATAAATTGGTCTGTTTAACTCTTTGCCGAAATGCAGTCCTATCACAGGCATACGGTTTCGTGTAGTGAAACATAGTGCACATTTCAAAAGCATAGAAAGAACATTGTTTCATTAAAAAAAAACAATTGTATCCCTTCTCTCCTACAAAGAACGAATTGTACGTGTGAATGATGCTGCTGTACATGTAGACGCATACACTACAACTGTCAAACGGTTTCCCAACGTAGGTCTACAATATTGGTTTATGGATGTGGCATGAATCCAATGACAACTTGGTCGCTGTCTCTGGCACGACGTTCCGCAGTCAAGCGAACCGTGTGTTCTGAGGCGATTCAAATGTAGGTTGTATATAATTATTGGAAAGCATTCTTCCGAATCATCGTGTTATTCACAGGAGGCGGCCGCTGAAGATGTGCGTCGGAAATGGGAACATATCGCGCGCGGAGGCGCTTGGAAAATGTATCAATCGGCGAGAGTTGACACGAGTCTAGAGACAACAGCGGAGAAATAGACTGGCCTTCGTCAAGGTGTTCGTCGTCAGAACAGTGGCGCTGTTCGCGTGCAGTTGTATCATCTGCAGTCGCGTACGCTTCACTCGCCTAGTTACCTTACTCATCACTCACCATGCAGTGACGTCACAGTGTCCGCCGCCGTAGCGTTGTTCCACAGGTCTGCCAATGTCGTATTCATGTCGTCTCAGATGGCACACACGTACGGCGCTACAAACTATCACGTACGATTAAACGTCGAAAACTGTCGTCTCAGGCGTCCAGCTCGCTGGTTTCATGGCCATCAGTCGGTCTCGCCCTCTCGCGTGAACTGTCGTGCAATTGCGCAGTTGAAATCGAGTCACGCGCCGGCGGCGGTCACAGATCGATACGAGGCCAACGACAGCTGCCGGCGGCCGCTTTGTGTTTAACCATTACACGGTAGTATTCATCTCGCGTCCTCCGAGCACCTGCGATTATCGCATGAGTCACGTGTGTAAATATCTACGCAACCCCCAAGGATATCAGCAGTCCAAATACAGCGTGGGAGTTGATTTCTCGGACAGTGGTTTGGGAAGGTCAAGTAAACCACTCGCCCTGTTCGTGTTAGGACCGACCAGGCGGGAGGATAGTGTATGTAATATTATAATCATAAGCTAAGTGTGGGTGGGGTTTCCCTGGCAGTCCAAGAACTGTTTAATTTGGAATGAACTGTAACACCCTTTTTTGACTGTCCCGGTAGAACTAAAACGAGACGGAGGAGGTAGACTATAGGCGCCTAATAATATGAGGGTAGACTACATGTTGTAAGCCCTTAATCAGTAGGCTCTAAAATGCTTGTTTACAAATATTTCCGGTTTGTACTTTCTGATCAATACCTGGTTGTCTCTTGTGTTGTTCCGTTGTCAAGGACGTGGCAACAGCTTTGAAGTGGCGCAGTGTGATTAGTTAGAGTAGGTATTGGCGTAGGTGGCGCATGTCTTCACACGTTGCCCGGCAACGCCGACGCCAGAGCGGTGGGGCTGTGTCAAGATTATTTGCGTGCGTGCGTGTGCGTGTTTGTGTGAGCACGTGTGCTTGTTTGTGTGTGTGTGTATGTGTGTGTATGTATATATATATATATGTCAGCAATAAATCAGTTCACATCAATTGCGCTGGAATATCCAGGCATGAATTTAGCAGCAATTACCGAAACCTTAACACATGGCATTGTTGAGATTGCTCTGCACCCTGTGGCATTTGTCACAGGGATGTCCTAAATAATCATAAAGCAATCCATTGTGACCACTGCCAAAAATGGATACATACACAATGCTGTGCAGTAGATGACAGTGAATACAAACAACTAATACATTCTTCATGTTCCTGGGCCCGCCCGGATTGTAATAACTTCAACTTCACAAATTCCTTCTTCGAAGATAACGAAATCCAGACCGCTAACCCTTTTGACCCCCTCAGTGGTAACAATCATAACTCAAACGAAAGAACTACAAGTAGTAATAACACAACCAATAACAAGAAAACCTATAAACAGAAGAAGAGACCAAACTTCAGGTGCATCCTCATTAACTGCCAAAGCATTAAGAATAAAGCTGCAGACATCGCAGTACTAAACGACATACATAACCCAGACATAATCAGTGCAACAGAGTCATGGTTAGATCCCTCAGTTAAAAATGGAGACATTTTCCCAGAACACTTCAATGTTTTTAGAAAAGACAGGGAAACAAGTACTACTGGAGGGGGGTATTCCAAATATCCAAAGCTGATCTCATCAAAACTCACCTAACAAACTTAAACACTAACCGTGAGAGCATTTGGACAGAAACTGAAATAAAAGGAATGAAACCCATAGTCATATGCACCTTTTATCGTACCCCACATGACTCTCAAGGAACTCCAATTGGAGAACTAGATCTATCTCTGTCTAAATTAGGAAACAAGATAAACACACATAATGTCATAATTACTGGCGATTTCAACCTTCCTAGCATAAACTGTGAAAAGCATCATGTCACACCTAACAGTGGATATAGTACAGTTGCTGCCAACAAACTACTTTCTCTTGTAGAGGAACATGGACTAATCCAACATGTCAATGAACCCACACGCAAACAAGGAAATGCCAACACTATCCTAGATCTTGTCTTCACAAACAGACCTGGGTTAATAAAGAAACTAAACGTAGTAGACGGCATAGCAGACCACAGCACAGTTATCATTGATGTAAATATCTCACCCAAGCGCAAACATCGCCCAACACGTAAAATTATCATCAGAAATAAAGCTGACTACCCTAACATCCAGAAATCTCTCGATGACTTCACACATGAATACTTCTCTCTTAAACCAAAACACGACAGTCAATATGACAAATGGAACCTTGTTTCAACAAAAATCATCAACATTATGAACCATGCCGCCTTACAACTTCCAGATTCAACCTTCCCTGGTTCAGTAAAGACTTGAAACAAATGTGCAAAAGAAAGAAACGATTATATAAGAAAGCAAAAAGATCCAGAAATCCAGAAGACTGGCAAGAGTTATGTAACCTCAGGAAAGACATGCACAAACACCTTCGTTCTGCTAGATTGTCCTACATAAATCAATTCCTAACAACTGCAATAACCGACAAACCGAAAGCATTCTGGAGTTTAATTTCCAAACTTAGACAAGATAACCAGGGTATTGGGGACCTCAACATTGCGGGAAACATAATTACCGATGACAAACAAAAAGCAGAAGCCTTAGGCAATCAGTTTAAAAGTGTCTTCACATATGAAGGAAATTCCAAGTTACCAAATCTGAACGACAGCCCACATGGAAAAAATACCCAAACTAACAATTTCACTTAAAGGAGTACATGACCAACTATCAAAAATTAACACCTCTAAATCGCAAGGACCAGATGGCATTCCACCATGGTTTCTAAATAGATATGCCTCCCACCTAACGCCAATAATACATGATATCTTCCAATCATCAGTTGACTCTGGTCAAGTCCCCAATCCCTGGAAAGAAGCAAACATAACAGCAATTATCAAGAAAGGAAACAGGGCAGAAACTTCTAACTACATACCAATATCCTTAACACCTGTGATTTCTAAACTTCTTGAACACATAATTCATAGCCACATCATGAAACATCTTGAACAACATAACATCCTAACTGACCACCAACATGGGTTTCGTGCAAAAAGATCAACAGAAACTCAACTAATTCAAACTATCCATGACATAAGCAAATCCCTTGACGAAAAGAAAACAGTAGACATGGCCATTCTAGACTTCACTAAAGCATTCGATAAAGTTCTACATAAAAGGCGAATTCACAAACTAAAATACTATGGCATCACAGGCCCAATATCATCATGGATAGAAAGCTTCCTTACAGAAAGAACCCAACAGGTTGTAATAAATGGATCAGCATCCACACCCATTCAAGTCACCTCAAGGGTACCACAGTGAACCGTACTGGGGCCCCTCTTTTTCCTACTATACATAAATGATCTACCCAATAATCTCACTTCAAATGTTCGCCTTTTTGCAGATGACTGCCTACTATATCTACCAGTTAAATCCGACAATGACACTTCTCTCCTCCAAAATGATCTACTCAAACTCGAGGAATGGCAAAACACTTGGCTTATGAAATTCAATCCCACCAAATGCTTCACAATGACATTAGCCTCAAGAAAACTGACACCAAATCACTACACCTTCTGTGGCCAACAACTTAAATCTGTTCAATCTCACTGTTATCTTGGTGTACAAATATCAAATACTTTAAATTGGACAACACAATGCAACCCAGTCGCTAAGAAAGCACAACAGACACTAGGAGTCATTAGGAGAAATCTAAATAAATGCCCAACCCACATTAAATCTATAGCTTACACAACCCTTGTCCGACCAATACTTGAATATGCGTCAGCATCATGGGATCCACACTGCCTAAAACATATTGAGACCTTAGAAAGAATCCAAAGACAAGCTGCCAGAGTTTGCACACATAACTATTCTAGAGAGCCAGGAACAGTAACCCAACTTCTTAAAGACCTCCAATGGGACACCCTTCAAACAAGAAGAAAAATTAAAAGACTTATCATTATATACAAGATGGAACATAACCTTATAGATATCCCGCTAGATCACTATATCCAACACAACACTAGATCCTCACGTAAACATGACAGTCAGTTCTTGCAAATTAGACACTCTGCAAACATATTTGGAAACAGCTTCTTCCCAACCACAATAAAAGAATGGAATTCTCTGCCCCCAAACATTGTCTCAAGTAAATCACTAAACTCATTAAAAAAAATCCAACATTTTAACAACTAATCCATACGACCCACCATGCGCACTGGCGTGATGTGTCCCCAGGACATTTTGCCAGTAACATATACAGATGTGTGTGTGTGTGTGTGTGTGTGTGTGTGTGTGTTTGTGTGTGTGTGTGTGTGTGTGTGTGTGTGTGTGTGTGTGTGTGTGTGTGTGTGTGTGTGTGTGTGTGTGTATGCATCTGAGTATGTGTGTGCAAGCGTGTGTATGTGAATGTGCGTGTATGTGCATATTTGCACATGTTCCTTTGTGTGTATTTGTGTATACTTGTTGTATGTATATAATGTATATGTATATATTATATATATATACATTATATATATATATATATATATATATATATACACACATGTATGTGTGCGTGTGTGTGTGTGTGTTTGTGTGTGTGTGTGTGTGTGTTTGCAAATGTTCCTGTGTGTGTACCTGTTATTGTGTACCTGTTATTATGTACCGGGCGCTCTATATGTATATTAGAGAGGGACAAAGCGAACACAATTGGGCAAAGCGCACCCCACCTAAATTGTAAGATATACGTTTTAGCGGCCCTATCTACCGATTTGTGGAAGCACTATGTCGCCCAAACCATCTTATTGGCAAATATTTCAGGAAATACAGAAATCGAAGTAAGTTATACAAATTAGCATTTTTCGTCAATATTATTGTAAAAAAGTGAACAGCTTTAGGCGTTCTCAGCGATTATACACGTTAAGTAACCAATTATGCGAATTAGCTACATGAAAGTAGAGTATCGTATACTAGAAAAAAATTCGGGGCAACGCGCACCCCTCCTACGTGGGGCAAAGTGCACCCGGTGCGCTTTGCCCCGTTTATTATCTTCACGACTAATTGACCTCTAGAAATTGCTTATGAGCTATTACCCTGATAATGTTAAATGCTGCAGTAACGCATAATAACATTATAACATTATTATAACATTATTGATCATTAGAGCATGGTATAAGCAGTATTATGTTCATTTAACTTTGGTGACTTGCAGGCATGTTTCGGAAATACAAACGAAGAACAACAATGGCGTCCTATTCTGACCAGCGGCTGCGCGATGCATTCACTGCGTTAAACGGGGAGAGATTTGTGTGAGGAGCCGTTACAAATTAGGGCCTACGACATTCCGAATGGCGACGTACGTAGTTTAACTTGGACAGTCCCTGGGCAGAACACATCCTGCTTGGTGACACAAGCCACGATGACATTGAGCCCACCTCAGCCAAAGAAAGCACGTCCGATGACCAGTACTATATATCGCACAGCCAACATGTTGACCTCCTCGCCATATAAGATGATGGTTAGAGACAACATTTCGGGAGGGGGGGGGGGGGGTGAAGATGAAGATGACGAACTGTGGACGTGTATCTTGTGTTGCGAAGCTTTCGGTCGGAGCATGGAAAATAGACAGTGTCAAGATTGTAGGAGCACACGAGGGTTGTACCACTGGTGGTCAATACTACACCTGCCACAATTGCGATTCCGAACAATAAAGTTGGCGTAACACGGCCCAAAAAACAATTCCCTTATATTGAACAAAATAATGTTTTCCGTTAAAGACTTGATCATTGTGGATGATTATATTTGATGATGAGCTTTCTTGAAAACAAAAAACAAAATTCTTCACAAAACAAAATTATTGTCACCAGAGGGCGTTGTATCCAACATTAAGTGTAAAACGGCCCAGTATCGTTGAGAAAAACGGCATTATTAACTACAAACACAACATAATTAAGTGGCGTTATTTCCGATGAACAAATATATACATATATATTTATTATATAAATTTGTGAGATGTCTTGGGCGCTCTTAAAAGTAACTTTTTCGCTAATGTGACGCTGCTGCATTTCTGCAATTACGATTATATTTAGATAGAATATAATACATGTAGCTATGTTAACCATTTCCCCAAAACACGAAAATAAATAGGTCAAAACATGTTTGCCTCAAAATGGGTGTTCTTAGCCCCTCTCTACGTGCGTGCGCAACTTTTATTTTGCCATGCTTATGTATTGCTTGCTTGCTTAATTAATATTTGAATTTATGACTTATTTATTTTCTTACGCATTTTTCTATATGCATGTAAACCACATAACTGGCGAGCGGCAGAATCACGTAACCGACGGATTTAAATGACCCCTCCCACACACACGCACGCACACACGCAGGCAATGTAACGTTTACATGCTGTCTGCTTAGCTAGTTAGCTACTCACAATTTCAATTTGTTTAAAAAATTCTATGACATGACATATCATTTATACAGTAATTACATAACTGAGGCCCAAGGCTAATGAGACAAAAATACACTATGCAGTCTCACTGCGACTGTGATGATGGCAGCTGGCCACTGTCATTTGAGTTATTATGCCAGCCCTTTTTAGAACATTAGTTGCTGTTGGTCTACTTTACATTGCTGGACGTTAGTACGTCATATCTCAGACTCAGTTACTTAATTAAATTTAAACTAGTTTAGTTATGCACAAGTGATCAATTTTTTTACTCTACATAACTACCTCCTAAGTACAAAAGAAAGTTGATGCCTATACTTGCCAAAATGACTGCATCTTTAAAATCCGGACAGTTGCAACTTACAGACACTTTTGCCGTCGACTAACTGAAATATCCATGGAGACATTTCTGCCGTCGACGAACTTAAATTTCCAGCTCACCACATGAGCAATAAACACAAGTAGAACCACGTGGAAATATTGTCACGTGTACCGTGTAAACAGAGGGGTCTGCCCACGTGGACACATGCTCGTTACTCACTGGTCGAGAAATGCCCTGTTGCGGAACCTACCCGGTGAGTCAAAACTTGCTACCTGGATGTTGGTTCGTAATGGCGCCATCTCACGGACTACACATAATACAGTCGTTACTCGCAAGATGGCGAAATGTTCGCCAAACGCCGTCACGCAGAAATTGTGACACTAATCATGCTAAAGTCGATATGTGTGAAATTAAATTGCAACACCAAGCATTATAATAATCTGTACAAACGAGTATATTTTAATCGGTACTTCCCAGTCATCCTGGTCTGAAATTCCGCATTATACGTAGTAAACTTGATTTACGCCGGCGCTAGCAGCTGCCTTTGTGACGTAACATGAAAATAAACAAATGCCGCCAGGACATGCGCTTTGCTTCCGCCCAAGCCAACTGTGATTTGCAATAACATGAAATATCATTTTAGTCCTGTCCTGCGACATTCACAGTCAATTCATAAAGTTTAGAAGAACGGTAACGAATTCAGTATTCATAAGAACCAAGACCGGCGTTTCATTAGATTAATCAACTGTTAATTACATCAAACTCAAAGTGTCAATTCAAGACCGACGTGGAAGCGACGAAGACGAATTCGATGGTAAGTTTGTCTTAACGATATCATGTAGGAAGGCACGTATTCTTGTAAATTAAAATAGAATAATGGCTTATTGCTTTTTACCCGCACGTAGATCGAATAAATCACTTTGCATTTTGTAAATATGTGTAAGTGTATTGGTTTTGCATTTTGTTAAAACGCATTGTGTTTTCTTCTAGATGTGCGCTTGTTTTTATATGTTGTCACGGTTATAAGTTATTAATAAACACATTCTAGCGCACTGAAGGCGTAGCATTACATGAAATAACAATTATATTAAGAGGATTAATAAAAATGTGTATTTTACAAAGAGAATACAATTATCAAAGAATTCCTTTACAACTAAAAATTGAGAAACGCGTTGTGGTTGATTCTTCCGTTGTTTCAAATATTTCAGACCAAACGTTTCATTTATGTAACTTCATATGTTTTGTCTATTTGTTTCCCTCGTGCGTTCCAACACGACAAAAGTCCAAATCTACCAAATATGTCAGCGATCTACGTAATGAAATATTCGGTTATCTATTCGCTTGTGTGCATTCGACCTCTGCGATAAAACAAACTACAAAATATTTCAAAGACCAAATGTTTTGCTACAGTGATGTCTTATGTGACTTTGTGTGCGTGAATGTGAGTGCGTGTGCAGGAGCGTGTGCGTGTGTGTGTATTCGTGAGTGTGTATGATCGCATACAGAGAAAGCCAATATAGCACATTTAAACGTGAACGATTTTATTGGCTAAAATAACGGCGGTTTTGTATAATTTCCATATGCTATTCTGAAACTTAACAATATCTACACAGGTATTCAATATACAACACCTACGGTTATATCCACGTATCAAACGAACTCTACAATATACGACTGGACACATTTAGGACACATTCATATAAAGCCTATCCATGTAAATGACATCATATTAATTTATATATTTGCTTTCCTAAATCGTTACAGGTTTTTCGACATATACGATGCATAATATATGAATCCATTGTCTTATGTTACGCAGTCGCAAGACTGACCACACGATAAGAGGCACACACGGGACACGGGTCCAGTAAAGGTATACAGTTTCTATAACATACGAAGGAACACATTTACATACACTGATACATCGAAGCACTGATAAATCAGTTTATAAATAACTGACATGCAACAAACACAATCGCACTCCAGTTGCAGCGTATATATATATATATATATATATATATATATATATATATATATATATATATATATATATATATATATATATATATATATATATATATATATATATATATATATATATATATATATTGGCAAAAGTTACACTATCAAAATACCTCCCTATAAAACTATTAACGTGGTGAGTCTTGTGTGTGGACGTGTATATGTATATCCGCGCGCGAGCGTACGTGCATATGTAGTATGTGACATTTCGTGGAAACAACTTTGTGTAATACAATTATCTCTATAACAACTTTTAAGTGTGTTGGGTTGCGGTAATGCAGTATGACACAGTGTAAGGCCGACGCGATTTAAATTTTGAGAAAGAAATGCCATAGTCATTCAGCCCATAAAAATACGTAGCGAAAGACGATAGCTTTCCTGCAATTCATTTCATATGAGTAAGTATTAGTATAAGCATTATACCCACACAAGGTATCCGTGAACGCCGCGGTAGTAGGTGTGCATTAAAATAGCGCCTATGTGTTATACTTTATTTTCTAATTTTTACTTTCAAACATATCTTATTATGTACATTCAAATAGCGCCTATGTGTTAAACTTTATTTTGGAATCGTGTACACTGAACTCTCCATGTTTGCATTGCCACATATACACACTAAACGAGTATTTGTTGTCTGTACAATTGCAATTGAATAAAACATCACTTTTAGTATAACTGCGTAGCCAATATACGTTGTTGGACGGAACACAGAGAGTGACGAACAGACGATTGGGCCGCCACTTTCAGTACCACTTGATACTTGTCGACATATGACATATCGTCCGGGTGCATAGTAGTAATAGTAGGTGTCTTTCTCGGCACAGTTTACTTCACAATGAAAGGCTGCAACGCCAAAGTGTATGCGGCAATCGGTGGCTTAGATGTCTGTCCTTAGCCACGTCGTCCAGGTATCTGCTCTCCTGCAAGGAGGTCGTTCAGATGTCTGTCTTTGCGACGGTGTCGCGCTTACATTATTCCGGTCGTAAAAAACGTTCCGATTGACGTTTCTGCCCATGCGCAATAAATGTAAAAATCATCAATGTCCAACGAAACAACAAAGCATTTTAGGTATAAATGCCACGAGCTGTTCGTTAACTCTTCTGTGATGATTACTGTGAAGAGTTTCTTAAAATGCCGTTCAATGCAATAAAATATAACGTTTTTTTTATAAATCACTGTCCCGGATTATGGCGCACTACAGTCACGTGATTTACGCTTGCTATCATAATATGCCTCAAAACTTGTTTGTCTCGTGTTAATTTGCGACAAATAACTTTGCTGAGAGATTATATACATGCTAACGAACAACCAGTAGTATTTGTATCGAAAATGCTTTGTTGTTTCGCTGGACATTGATGATTTTACATATATCGCGCACGCGCAGAAACGTCAATCGGAACGTTTATAACGCCGGAAAAATGTAAACGCTACAACGGGACAGCGTCTTCTGCAGCGTCTACACACCCGTGTATATGCCGTCGCGCGGTAGTCACCCGGTCGCACCTAGAGCAGCGCGCACACGCCCGATTTGCTTTCGTGCGGGGTTTTCTTCGACGAGTGGTGTGATCTGAGAGAGGAGAACATTGACCGCTGTCCACGGGTCTCTTTGTTCTGCTCCTGCGCCTTGACCGCCTTCTGCAGGGGCGTCTACAACAAAGGCCAACTTCGACTGAGCTACGCGAGTAACTCGAGTAACCCGAGTACCAATCGAACATCCAAGATCACTTGCTCACGTGAAGCTTCTTGACATAGATACACAAGGTGAATCTGCAAGGCCGCTATCCGAGGCAATCGTGGTTTGGGGAGGAGTCACTCGAGTAACTACGTCATTAGCAGTGACAGCCAATAAGGAACGTAGGCCCCTACTGCACTAGAAATTAATTAAACATTACACGACACAAAGTCACCACATTCTACGGATTATAATTCTAAGACCAAGAAGATGAACATCACAATTTACACACTAAACAACTGATTACTGTATTTAATGTATTTACATAAGGGTTTATCTCCGAGATCACGACCATCGCTGTTCAGTTGTGTTACTCTCGTGGTTCTGCGTGCGCAGCGTAAACCGGATACCACGTTAGGGTTACGCGAGTAACTCGAGTAGGCCAGTCGAAGTCGGCCAAAAACTGAGCACATTCACGTTGTACTTAGCCGCAGCGGACAGTGTTAACTGTAGCATTCTCAATGATACAACCACGGTATGTAAGCAGCTCTCTAGCGTATCAATCAATCTGTTGACTGGAGTTGTTTATCGACTCTGAGATCGATTAATCGTTTTGTACCGACGAATCTCTGAGCTTGGTTTCCAAGGATTTAGGCGCAATAGAATGTATTGTTATTATTAAGTTTGAAAGAGTGAGGTCACAAATTATTCCTCTTGGATAATTGATAAATCTGCGTGGTGTCCACGTCTACAGACGTGTTGAAATAGGCAAATACAGCTGCTTCGGTGAAAGTAGTGTTTATATTGAAAATATCAGCATTCAGGATTGGCTCGAAAGGCAGGTGATATTATATGACCTGCATCAAGTCGAATCCACAGCGTCGAATCCGCAACTTTCACATAAGATCTATACGTGCCGGTTTGGTCGAATAGCCTTATATTTACTAACCATTATAACACCTGTCTTATCGTGTCATGCTATGATCCCGTCCCTTACAAAAAAGAGCCAATGGTATACCACTGATTACCATTGAATACCATTCAGTATCAATGATATATCAGCAGCAATCAGTGATACTCTCAACGGTAATGTAAAATACCGTTCAATAGGCCTACCACTGAACGGTACAAAGAATCCAAAATACCATTCAAAATATCATAAAAAACATTCAGATACCATTCAAAAACCGTTGGCCATAATATCCCCTGAGACCATTCAAGTACCATTCAAAAAAACATTCAAAAACCAATTGTTTTTTTGTAAGGGGCATGACAAGCCCCGATCAAAGATTGCAATAATAACAAGACAGAATGTCGGCATTCCTAAGTGTACTTATTAAGAGTAAACACATTCAACATTAGGTTACAAGACGTTATAAATCTGGCACATAATAATACTATAATAACAATAAGACTGACAGGGATTGTTGAGTTTTTTCACGGATAATTAATTAATATATTCTGTTATTTTAACGAAACAAAGCAAGCACAATAATAGCTACAAACCTGACACCTTTGCGACAATAATTTTTATTATCCCTCGCGCGCTGAGTGTTTGGTAACAAACAAACAAACATTGGCATAACACCGCAAACACCAACAGAGCAGCCTGGCTTACCTTGACTATCTCCGGGATTGATGAAACCGACGGGTACAAATCGGTGAATTTTCTTAGCTTAGACGTCATGAAGCGCGCCGTGGGATGAGTCGCTATGAGCGCCTTCGCTTTGATTGGCAGTATCGGCCCACCTACAACGTAGTAATTCAAAGATTATTCCTCGTCGATAAGGAATGGATTACATTTGCGTCAGCCAGCCAGCCAGCCAGCCAGCCAGCCAGCCAGCCAGCCAGCCAGCCAGCCAGCCAGCCAGCCAGCCAGCCAGCCAGCCAGCCAGCCAGCGCCAGCCAGCCAGCCAGCCAGCCAGCCAGACAGACAGACAGACAGACAGACAGACAGCCAGCCAGACAGACAGACAGACAGACAGACATAACGTAATTGATTGATTGATTGGTTGGTATGTTGGTTTGTAGGTTGCTTGAGTGAGTGAGTGACTGACTGACTGACTGACTGAATGAATGAATGAATGAATGAATGAATGAATGAATGAATGAATGAATGAATGAATGAATGAATGAATGAATGAATGAATGAATGAATGAATGAATGAATGAATGAATGAGAAACTGACTGAGAAACTGACTGCGTGAGCGACTGAGTGAGAAGCTGCGACTGACCGCCGAGTACTTGTATCTCGATCTGACTCTGCGACTTGACCTCGCCCGCCGGACTGTTGTGGAGACACATGAGAGGGACGTGTTGACTGCGCTCGAGCTGCACGATGATGTGGGCCGCGTCCGGCGTCATCTCGACACCGAGCACGGCCAGGTGCATGTCGAACACCGTCACAGGCAGACCGTACGTCATGTTCCATACGTGCAGACAGCCGTCTCGGGACCCTACAGACACAGGCGGACGTACACGCCTAGTCGACACACTGTGGACAGTCTTACAGCAACACAGCTTATCAAATCAGTCACTATCTGTTGAATTTCTGGCCTGATTCAACAACAGTCCGGTATCTTAGCCTTGCCGCTGGAAGGAACTGAACTCTCAAGACGTCATACCAGTACATAGCATCTGTCATCTGTTGCTTCGTGGTTACGTCGGTAATACAGCCAGCCACCCCATAGTTACGGCCACTATATTCATTATTTGTATAACAGTAATAGGACGTTGGTACCGGCAATACGATGACGTCACTATTTAGGTCGTTCAGACTTTGTCCTAATAGTGGTCTTAATTGAGAAGTTCCACTGTTCCAAGGTACGAACAAACATTGTTGTAGTTACGTATTAACATCTAGTAGTTTTTAGTGAGTATATCGAACTGCTGAAGTTACTTAGGCGAAACGATCGAATTACAGTTAAAATAACATTAAAACCCGTCAACGTCACAGTACCGTGAATTCACCATAAAAAAACATCTGGTGAAACATCTGCCTAAATAGGACCAACTTCGAAAATACAATTCTGATGTACACAAGGTGTCGGGAATATCGGATACGTGGAGGTTCCAACGTATTCAGTGTAGAGGGAGTACAGTTACTCATTTACACATACTGTACAATATACAAGATCCACCTACCGGACAGAGCTGTCGTTCCATCTGACGTCAACTTCACACATGTCACGTGGTCCGTGTGGCCGGTCAGCTGATGTTCCACGGCTCCCGTAGACAGTCCCCACACGAGGAGAGTCGTGTCATGTGACCCGGATATGACGTGGCGGTTGGAGTCGGAGACAGCCACGCAGCTGACACAGGCAGTGTGCTCGACGAGAACCTGACAGCGACGAAGAGGCAAATACTTAGTATTGGCTGTTGTCTAAAGTCTAGGTCTGTTCAGAGTGCTTCTCACTTTAGTCCCCTGTAGACGTGTTCAATCGTGCGTATCTACCACTGCACATAGTCAGATATTAATTCATTCATCTGAATGATGAACGGGAGCAATCTAGAATGGACGAAGTTAACCAACGTATGACATCGACACGATAGCACATGAACTATTTGTTTAACATAATAATTTTAAGTATAATTTTGATATATTTTTAAATATAATTTGGACACACCCAATTTTAAATATAATTCATTTTTAAATGTAATTGTTTTATTATTTTAAATGACATTTTAGACATATTAAAATATGTATTTATTTGTTAACATAATATTATTATTATTAATATGATTTACTAGCTTAACATAATTATTTTTAAAATAGATAATGTATAATTGTAACGTACATTATATGGGGTCTATAGTCTCCCTTAACCGAGTGTTAGTCGGATGCGGAACTACGCCGAGGAGTCAGTCTGGGTATTCTGCCGGCTTTTGAATATTTATCCGCGTGATCTATACAATGCCGCCTATTTTATAAACAACTGCAAATTTGTATTTCTATTTATTTTGTGTTAATATAAGTTTAATTTTGAATAGTTTTTATAATATAGCATTATTTGATAACAAAGTATCCTTATTTAATTGTGTATGTTATCCGTATGGGGCTAAACAATGCTGCCACCTGACGGATACTGGTTAATCCGGCCGTAATTCTTATTTTATAAACAACTGTAAATTTGAATATTTACTTATTTTTGTGTTAATATAATTTCATGTTTGTATACTTTTCACAGGATAGCATTCTCTTGTAAAAGTATATCGTTATTTTTATTTGTATATCATAGTTGGCCTGAGAGCCAATTAGCGTCTCTACCCTAATCTGGCGTAAGGCCGCCCTGGCGGTTAACAAATGCAGAGCATTAGTTAAATTTCCCCAGGCAGAGTTGAGGCGCTTAAAAGTGCTGCCACTTCACGGAGCCTGGGTAACCGAGGCTATCTATGCCCGTCCCACCTGCGTCAGTTTGCCGGTCGCTGCCTCCCACACCTTGAGCGACTTGTCGGCGGACCCCGTGACGAGGTACTGGGAGTCCCCGGAGAACGTGACACACGTGATGCGGTCGGCGTGGTTGACCGACTGACAGATATCGCCCGTCTCCACCCGCCACAGCTTCAGGCTGAAATGTAAATGAGGAAGACTTTAAAAAATACTACAGATCGACACGAACTCAGCGAGCAACATGTGCATTAGAAATGGAAAATTAACAAATTTCATGCGATGTCATCATCACCACCACCACCATCATCATCATCGTCATCGTGTAGAATGGTGTAGAATATAATGACATGCAGTCACGCGGGACTCACGCCTTTATATCACATTATCACATCAACATATCAACCTGTCTCCAAATGCGGGTAATTTTCGTTTCGTTTCGTTTCGTTTGTATGCTTTTCGTGTATAATGCCAACAAGTAAATTGTGTGGTTATTGACAAAAACTTCAGAACAACGGTCATATATAATTATCATTACCCTTACTGATTAAAATGCCACAGTCAGCCAGAAAAGATACGTATATATGCTCAGGCCATGTGGATAATCAAACGTCACCATTAGATAAAATGTACGCAATGTCTATGGGGAAACAAACCGATGCATGACCTCGCGCCAGTGAGAAAACGGAGCGTACCCGGAAACACAAGTTGACATAGGATCTACAGTTAACAACAGGTCAAATAATCTGAAGTATAAAATAAGCAGCCATGGCTAATTTTTCAGTATTATTTGCCATGGTTTCCGACCAGGTTGGGGGTCAAGGCGTAATGCCGTCTGAATTCTGACACGGTGATACTGAACAATTTTTCTAGAACTAGTAATGGTGATTAAATAACAGTATCGCACAAAATTGTTTTCTTCCGATGTTCCGTGAACTGTTTCTAACGTCAAATTCCTTGATATATACGAATACGAATACGAATACGAATACATTTATTTCAGGTAAAAACCCAAATACAATTGGTACATACATTAGCACATCTACGTAGATGTAACACTTCAAATATGTTAAAAAAATGAATAGATAAAAATATATAAAGTTATAAGTTAGATAAGTGTAAAATTGTATAAAAAAACAACTAAAATAATTAGCAATATACAGGATGTGATTGTATAATAAATATGCAATTAATTCAGGTAAATAAACGCCGTTTGAAAAGTAAGTTATATAAACAACTTACTGACTTTAAAAATATATATAATAATAATAATAAATAAATAATAATAAAGTTATATGCGAGACATGATGACTATCTTACAGATTAACCGTGTATAACGAATTGGCCCAGCTAATCCACATTGTTGGGCCATTTAATATATATATATATATATATATATATATATATATATATATATATATATATATATATATATATATATATATATATCTTCTACGACGTCGTTCAATGGCAGTCACGTAACTGTCTAGAATATTTTTTTTTCATAATTATATATATATATATATATATATATATATATATTATATATATACATATATATAC
>OZ024858.1:15511433-15516433 GCA_964017155.1 Oasisia sp. SBJ-2009
GTCGCTAAGGACCAATGTTCGAAAGTTCAGCAGGACATTCAACTTTGTCATCTGGATGATGTCATTTACATTCAGATCGTCCATGAGGAGAAATAACATTTGCACTGCCAGTTTCATGAATATAAATTTGCTGAAAAGAAAGCGGTTGGGTGGGCCAACTATTATTTACCAGTTGCTAGCCATATTAAACACAGAAGGTCTCGAGGCACGAGAAAGCGACTGAGGCTAACTTGTACACTGCTAAGGAGCTTATCGTCCCTACTTATACGTGATGTTCATTTCCCTACGTTTAACACAGCGGACGTTCTGTTGCAAATCATCACGCTGGGAATTTCGGTTTAACGTTAGGGTTAGCTTGAAGGTAGGGACGTACTTCTGAAAAGATTCACATCACATACTCTTCTTGAAGAGGTGTTAGTCGAGGAGCGGTGGTCGCGCGGTAGAGCGCCGGACTGTCAATCGAGGGGACGGTGGTTCAATTCCACCTACCGCCGTTTCGAAACTTTGGCAATTTCGTTCACCTCACATTGCTTGTGTCTCTCGGAAGAGACACTAAAAGCCGGTGGTCCCTTCTATCTGGTGTCTATGCCAGGGGAAGTAAAAGATCCCACACAGGGGGTAAATGTGTAACCTGTAGTGGACTCACTAATCCTAGAGAAGGACAACTCTGAAAACCAACCTCGACAATGCTCTAGTCACAAACACGTGTCTAACACAGAGTGATGAGAACATACCTTTGGGCACCGCTGCCGGACACGGCAAACTGCGAGTTGGGGGCGAGACACAGCCACTGGACGGGTCCGAACAACGTCATACACGTCACCCCGTCCTCCGCCTGCCACAATTTGATGACACCGTTCATCTCGGACGACAACACCAGGTGGCGCTCGTGTACTACCAGGATGTTGTTGATGCTGCTCTCGTGTTCCTGTCACAAGTTAGTGTTCAATGTATGACAAGGCAGTAGTTAGTGAAATGTGTATAATTATGTATGTATGTACTGCCTGTTTTTTTTATTTATTGTACAAATAATTTTATTGATCTAATTATTATAATATTTTATTAATTTATTACTTTAGTTCACAGCGCCGTATCTTTTACATTGCACATGACCGTCAAATGTAAAGTAACAAATAATTTATTTATCTATTTATTATATTTATTTAAATTTATTCATCATTTTAATGTACACTCAATGTACAGTTAATTGTATTTATCTATTTGTCATATTTGTTTTATTAACTTATTACTTTAGCACACACGTTACAACTGCAGGATAGTGAAACATCACTCTTGAAGTATGAGTAGTCGCGCGTAACATTGCATAAATGGAACTAAATAAGACGCGGCAGAATACGTGCTGTCCGTGTCTTGTCACGGAATTGTACATCACAAAGAACACGGGGTAAATGAACATGAACCAAGACAGGATCCAGTGAAGGTAGTCTAGGCGTGTTAAAATTCCAACACCTCTAAATCGTCGTCAAAAACTCAATCTCCAGGCTCTTCAAAAGCGTCCAATTGCACCCTTATAGACTCGTCAAAAACATGTTCAGACTCTCCAAACACCTCCAACTGTACCCTCGGGACTCTATAAAAGGCCCACGACAAGGCCCTCCTAAAACGTCCAATTGTCTACCTCTTCGGAGCACATTTCAAAGGTCTACAGGAGCCGCCTATGTGGACCACATGGAATGCTACCACGCCGTTACCCTCGGCATTTGAGGCTTTTAAGTGTCATAGATGATGTATGCAAATGGCCGGTCAACCAACGCAACATTTTTAAAGCAATCATACAGATGATTTCAAACCGAGCAAAGCAAAGTCGTTAGACGTTCATTTCAACGAGCTGACCGAGACGCCCCCTACCGTGTAGTTGGTGATGACGCAGCCCATGATGACGCTCCACACTTTGACCGTGCAGTCGTCGCTGCCAGACGCGGCGAACTCTTCATTATCGCCCATCGCGACGCACGTGACGGCCGCCTCGTGGCCCTTGAGGTTCTCCAGGAAGTCGCTGATGTCGAGGTTCCACAACTTCACCACCTTGTCTTTGGAACCTGGCACCACGAAATACACGTGTATATAAGTCACGCTGTCCTTTTAGTTTGACAATCACGAGTAAGGTATTCATGCCAGCTTTTCTTTGATAAACTTGTGTGCGTTTAGTTTATATGATATACTTACCTTTAAGCCCAACAACCCAAAGAGGCATATAGTTTATGCCATCTTGCTTAATTTATATTATACTGTTTGAGCTGGAATGAAGGGTTTAGCCACACACACACACACACGCGCACACACACACACACACACACACACACACACACACACACACACACACATATATATATATATATATTATATGTATGTATATAAATATACATATATATATATAGAGAGAGAGATAAGTATATATATATATATATATATATATATATATATATATATATATATATATATAAGGTCTAGCACTGATACGAGTGGATAGAGAGCCATATATATATATATATATATATATATATATATATATATATATATATATATATATATATATATATATATATACATATATACATATATACATATATACATATATACATACATACATACATACATATATATATATATATATATAAGGTCTAGTATATATATATATAAATATATATATATATATATATACATACATATAATATATATATATATATATATATATATATATATATACATATATACATATATACATACATACATACATACATATATATATATATATATATATATATATATATATATATATATATTATATGTATGTATATAAATATACATATATATATATAGAGAGAGAGATAAGTATATATATATATATATATATATATATATATATATATATATATATATATATATAAGGTCTAGTACTGATACGAGTGGATAGAGAGCCATATATATATATATATATATATATATATATATATATATATATATATATATATATATATATATATATACATATATACATATATACATATATACATACATACATACATACATATATATATATATATATATATATATATATAAGGTCTAGTATATATATATAAATATATATATATATATATATATATATATATATATATATATATACATACATATAATATATATATATATATATATACATATATACATATATACATACATACATACATACATATATATATATATATATATATATATATATATATATATATATATATATAAGGTCTAGTATACTGATACGAGTGGATAGTCAACTTGAACACGGTGCAGTTATATTGCGTGCGCCGCGCATGTGCAAGCTCTGCCTGGCATCGCCTCTTTCTGGTTGTTGTGTTTCACTAGGGAAAACGCTTAATAACGTCTAAACTAACCACACTGATTAAGCCACTCAATGCCTACCTGTAATGGCGGTCTTGCCGTCTCGGGATATCGCAATACACGTCACGTGATCGGTATGATCATCCGTGTGGATTCCACGCGTGTGGCGTTTGTAGAATGTCCACACCTTGACCGTGTCCTGTAACGTGCAACATGTTGTGTTTTGATGTATAAAACGGTTGTCATCAACCCACACGTTTTAGGTTTACTATATGTTGTGTATTAATGTACGAGATATCTGGCTAATCTAAAGTGTACGAGTGTAATAATCGATCGAAACACGCGTCATCTATATATGATCTACATTGTTCAACGCACTAACAATATATTTATTTGCCGAAACTATCTACAACCATTCTCATTTAGGCCTATTTCTCTGTCCTAACCGGCGTGCATACCAATTAATCGTAATACGTTTAATATCTAACGATGCTGCCCGCCGGACACGTAGTGCTATGCAGAATAATTAACTAGTAAAAACAACCGTAGTCGTCCTTCAAATGCCACACGATATCGTCAACCTAGCGTCGAGACGTTGTCGCGTTTACATTTTTCCGGTCGTTAAAAACGTTCCGATTGACGTTTCTGCGCATGCGCAATAGATGTAACATCATCAATGTCCAGCGAAACGACGAAAGGATTTTCGGTGTAAATGCAACGGGCTGTTTGTTAACTCTCCTGTGATGATTACTGTGAAGAGTTTCTTAAAATGTCGTTCAATGCAATAACATATTACCTGTTTTTTTTTAATAATTCACTGTCACGGATTATGGCGCACTACAGTCACGTGATTTACGCTTGCTATCAAAATATGCCTCAACACTTGTTTGCCTCGTGTTAATTTGCGAAGAATAACTTCGGTGAGAGGTTATATACATCCTAACGAACAACCCGTAGTATTTATGCCATAAATGCTTTGTCCTTTCGCTGCACATTGATGATTTTACATTTATCGCGCATGCGCAGAAACGTCAATCGGAACGTTTTTAACGCCGGAAAATTGTAAGCGCTACAACGTATGACCGTGTCGTGAGACTGCCCTGGTGACAGACCGACCGACCGACCGACCGACCTTGGCGGCGCTGAAGATGAAGTACTCGTCCCGGGAGAAGCAGACAGAGGCCGGGCCGCAACGCGAAGCCGAGAAGACGTCGAGGAGCTCCGTCGTGCGCAGGTTGTACGTGTAGACGCAGCCGTCCGTACACGCCGCCACGCAGTGGAAGCAGTCACGTGACACCATCACGTCCGTCACCTGCACACGGACACGAACACACCGCTTCACCTCACAGCAGTGGCGAACAACGGGAACGAACACATTACTGGGAATCTCGGTTCTCAGGACCGCTCGACTTAGGGTGCCTCTGGCTATGACATCGGAGGGCGAGGTGTGAGAGGGGAGTGGTCTTGACAGGTGTTTGTCGCTGCCGTGCGATAATTTCCGCTTTTCCTGTGACTCATCTTGTTGTCTCGGAAAGGGGAGAGGGAGGGGGATATATATATATATATATATATATATATATATATATATATATATATATATATATATATATATATATATATATATATAAATATATGAAATTGTCGCA
>OZ024858.1:15521433-15533933 GCA_964017155.1 Oasisia sp. SBJ-2009
ATATATATATCCAAATCATCCCCTGGTTAACATTTGGTCTAGCCCAACGCTATATATATATATATATATATATATATATATATATATATATATATATATATATATATATATATATACATATACATATACATATACATATACATATACATATACATATACATATACATATACATATACATATACATATACATATACATATACATATACATATACATATACATACATACATACATACATTATTGCGTTGGGCAAGACCAAATGTTAACCAGGGGATGATTTGGAACGATGGTAGTGTTGGATTATGGCTGAGACCAATGAGAAACGGAGAATTGTCACTTCTAGAATGGGGCATGCAGTTACTGAGACCAATAGTCGCAACACTGTGCTTTACTACGTGAATACGGTTAGCGCTGACTCACTTGAAGACGTGCACTGCTTTCCCTGAGTTGATCTCCGACATCCGCACGCTGCGGTCCATCGACGCACTCAGCACGAACTTGTTGCTCCGCGTCAGAGCGACGGCCGTCAACGGGGCCCGGTGACCTGCAGCGCACCACGGGTGGAAGTCAGTGGGCTGTTTTCAGTGAGCTTACCGCTTAATATTCTGAGTGATGTGAAATGTAGGGAGAATGCTAAGACCGGTGTGTATATATAACGTCAACAGAGCATGCAAGCAAGACTTGTTTCCTGTCCATTTTGAACGATACTTATCGAGACCACACACAACTTCTTGTCCGCGCAAGCGTATTCAAAGTCAAAATTACTGCAATACGCAAGCAATTATAAAATAACAACTTCTTATAAAAGAAGGTCATATTTAATGCCGTGTGTCGCATATGACCGTGAAATTTTATGTACAAATAATTTATTTATCTATTTATTATATTTATTTTAATTTATTCATCGTTTTAGCGTACACTTAATGTACAGTTAAATGTATTTATATATTTGTCATATTTATTTTTATTAACTTATTAGTTTAGCACACACTTTACAACTGTAGGATAGTGAAACATCACTTATTTAGCAGTAAAGTCTTGAAGTCTTGAAGTCTTGAAGTGTTGAAATGCATGATATAAAATCACACCTTTAATGCAATTTTTCACCTGCAAACGTCCGGATGAGTTTCTTCGAGGGCACGTGGTACATGTAAACTTCATTCTTCGGCGTCGTGCAGAACATGTGCTGTCCGTTTGGCGTGACGCACAGACGCTGCACTCCATCCGGGCAGTCGACGGACGTGACCAATGGGGTGCGAGGATCTGGTAGCCATGACGACAGCGGCACGAGCAGCGGTAAGTTGTACGAGTCGCACCATTCCATGCACTGCTGGACGAGGGAGTCGATGTGGTTGGGATAATACTCTGGAAGAACACAGTGAAGAAGAGGATGAAAAGGGAATGGGACAAGTATTTACAAATGATTAAATCATGTATAATTGCATACAAATATTTGTACTAACCAATACAAATGTCTAGCTCATGCATAATAGTTGGCATTGTAACTATCTACCAATAATATTCACCTTCACTGCAAGAACAAAACAATATCTACCAATACCATTCACATAAAGACACTGCACGAACAAAACAACTATCTACCAATTCCATTCACCTACAGACAATGTACAAACAAAACAACTATCTACCAATACCATTCACCTACAGATAATGTACAAACAAAACAACTATCTACCAATATCATTCATCTAGACTGCACGAACAAAACAACTATCTATCCAAACCATTCAATGACATTTTATGGAGAAAAAATATCTACCAATACTATTAACCTACACTGCCCGAAAATAAACTATATCTACCAATATCATTCACCAACAGACAGAGTAAGAATAAAACAATATTTACCAATATCATTCACCTACACTGCACGAACAAAATAACTATCTACCAATACCATTCACCTACAAATATTGCACGAACAAAACAATATCTACCAATATCATTCACCTACACACATTGCACGAACGAAACAATATCAACCAATATCATTCACCTACACTGCACGAACAAAACAATATCTACCAATACCATTCACCTACAGACACTGCACGAATAAATCGATATCTACCAATACCATTCACCTTTTTACTCTGCACAACAAAGCAATATCCAACAATACCATTCACCTATAGACACTGCACGAATAAATCGTCATCTACCAATACCATTCACCTACACACTCTGCACAACAAAGCAATATATACCAATACCATTACCTACAGACACTGCACGAACAAATCGATATATACCAATACCATTCACCTGATAATCTGCACGAACAAAGCAATATCTACCAGTACCATTCACCTATAGACACTGCGAACAAAACAAAGCATGCACTTGCAGACTTGCGGCTAGACCACGGTATACTTAATTGTGTATTTACGATCCCAATCAATCTCAGCCATTTTAACTAAGTACGATATAATGATCCATAAAACATGTACTAAACCTTCGTGTAACATAGGCAAATGTGATTGACTACAATTTGTTTCGGACCACACTGCCATAACATTTAATGATTTGTATGAGACATATCGATTGTCGGTGTTGCTGTGTCTGTACAATGTCACGTGATAGATTGATTGTTGTTGTTTGGAATTCAGATTGCACCAGTATGCTTGTTAATGATTGTGATTTGTTGTTCAATAAAAATGTCGCGTGGATTGACAATCTTGTAACAGACAATTTTAGAGAATTGAATACTTGAGCATTTTATTCTAACTCATCACAGTATTAATTTTGATTTCATTTGTTAAAACAATCCAATTTATGTGAAATTATAATTTCAAAGCCATATACGAACAGTTAGATTTTGTAATACAATTAGCTCAAAAATCTGGAAACAAATAACCAGGAGATAACATATAACTATCTGTCGGTTTATCAGCTCTGGATGAATTGAAAACCATTGTGATATTCAGTTTTACAAAAAGGTAATTGGTTATTTTGATCGATACATTATGATGTGTTGTAGTTCAAGTACCATTCCACGTAACTGACCTTTGACCTGTCTCAAACGTCCGATCAGCTCACTGGCAAGCTGCAGGGGGTCCCGTAGCAGGATGCGCTTGGCGTGCACGACACATCGAAGGATGACGTGGATCTCGGCATCAAGCACGTGACAAAAGCCTTTCTCGAGAGCCGAGATAAGACACGACACCGACCTGGCGTGCATGCCGGCGAGTAGATAGTCGTAGTTGCAGAAACAGTTCTCCTTCAAGCCGTCGATGTCGCCTGCAGCAAGTCAACAGCTCTTCACAATTAGTAATCAATACGTGACGTAATAGTTGCGTTTTCTCATTTGTATTGCTTGCATCCCATTGGCATAAAAGTATTACAGACAGACGGACAGAGCGAGTGAGAGTGAGAGAGAGACAGACACACACACACACACACACACACACACACACACACACACACACACACACACACACACACACGCACGCACGCACGCACGCACGCACGCACGCACGCAGGCAGGCAGGCAGGCAGACAGACAGACAGAGGTCGAGTTGACCCACCTGCATGCAGCAACTGGTACCAGAGTTCGGACAGCCGCCTCAGGTTGTACTTGGCCTCGCTGTACAGGAGCGGTTGTTGACTGATACAGCGCCAGCCGGCTGACAGGTCGGGGGACACCTGCTTGTTGACGGCCCACGAATCGAGGAACAAGTCGGCGATGTCTTTGTGACTCTGCTTGATCTTGTCGACTCTCGTGAAGTACCGCTGCACGATCACGTGCCAGATGGATTGGTGTGACCAGCACAACAGCGTCTTGCAGTCGATGAAGCGTTCTTCAAGGAACAACCCTAATGACAACGATATGTGAAGTGAAGCGAAGGGTTCTGGGAAAAGTTCCTTTTATATTCCAGCATTTGCCACTGGAACAAACTGCCTACCGAAATAAAGCCATGTCAAGTTAAGAATAGTTTTAGAAAAAAGGTAACGACCCTTCTATACAGCAGATTTATAGCTGACGAATTGTCATCTTAAAGTGTCGTTTTAAATACAATTTATTTTGTTAATTTAATCTTACTATCTTACTGTACTATCATGTTATTATATTTTAGTAGAGTACCTTTCATGTTAGCACATTGACTTATTGATGACATTAGTTTACCTGTATTTGAAAATATTGACATTTTCATTATTTTATTACTGTTTGTTTTTATTAAATTCATTATTAGTGTTTTTCGGAGGTCCACATTGGAAATAAGTGTGCTATTGTGTGCTTTAATGTCTTTATCCTCGGTAAATAAATATATATATATATATATATATATATATATATATATACATATATATATATATATATATATATATATATATATATATATATATATATATATATATATATATATATATATATGTATATATATACATATATATATATGCTAATTTCTTTATTTGCTTTTGCATCGAATGTTTGTTTAAATTTCATTTGCATGTATAATGTTTTACCAAATATACTCAATCAATCAATCAATCGTGTGATTCCAATGGGCAATGCAATGGTAGAGGCTAGCATCAGTATGGCAATTGTGTATTATCTTTATCATAAGCAACAATTTGATCATATGTGTCTACGTTAATGCATTCGTTCTGTCATTTACAGTGTAAAAGTGATGCCACTATGGTCAAACGGGGCATTTATTGCACTTCAAATTGCTGTAACACAGCGTGATGTTCGCGCGATGATGACAGCATTTTGCATAGGCATGTGATGTTAAGAGGATTTATGAGCGCCTTTCGGAACACAAAAATACCATAAAATGGATTATGCTATCGTAATATATGTTTTTATACATAGCAAATGATGATGTATCATGGTAAAATGATTGGATTTCACTGACGTAGGAACGTCATTAATAAAAGGGGACAGGTGGAGGCGACGTGTCAACACTACTGCACTGACTGAATGCTCTCAGATCGTGACAAACGAAAACGAGGGGGTGGGGGTGGGGAATGGTTGCTTCTGAAGATTGTTTCGGCTACCTCCACATTTTTACAGCTGTTGAGACACTCGTAATTTGTCGTTTAGCTGCGAAATGTTTATACCGATAATATCCGCCTTTACCGTTGGCGCAAATAGGCGCATTGGAAGCTAGCTTATGGTTCCTCATCTAAAACTCCGGGAGCTTGCAAAATATCTTCAACTAGGCTCTAGCTGGCCAATATCGAACTATTGCCTACAATCATTGAAATAGTTTGTATCGACACTAGGACAGATATTGGTAAGAAAGTATTGTGGTCCATAGATAATTTATTTTAAATTTCACAGCTTTTAAACGTGAATGAATGTGTTACCGAAATGTAAAAGGTAAACCAATGAACCGTCGTGAATAAATAACTGCAGGAAGCGGCTGTCATTCAAGGTGAATCTTTACCACTAAGACTCCGCTTGGTCGTGAACAATGCCAGGTTGCGGCGATCAAAAAAACATAACAAAATATGACAGGCGTAGAGTGTCATAAATATACATTACTCTTCGCCATGTAATCAGCATCATTGCCGCGTCCACATAGGTTATATTCGATAAGGTTTATTTTTGGATTGTTCGTGGGTTTCACTTACTAGGTTACGCTGTCAACTCTTTTATTAAGCCTAAGGCGGATGATTAATGATACCTTGACACAGGCCAACACACTAAGGATGTCAGACTGACAATAAATAGTCCGCGGCATCATGATACATGGCAGCGTATAGGGTATAATAATAACAATCAATATCTTCACATGCAGTAATAAGACACTCTTTGGCAAACATGGACAAGCAAGCAACTGGATCAAGTTATTCAACATATTGTATTGACATTTGGGCCAGCTTTCAAAAACAAATGAAAATTGGCTTTGCTGGAATAAATATTGGTTACGTTCCGACATATAGTCGAGTTGCCATTTTGGGAACCTTGAAATGTTTGGTCGTCTAAGGTTTTTTTTGCTGAATCATATAGATTATGTGTCCCTGAACTCAAATCCGTGGGATGGCAGTGCGCCATCCTTGGGCAACTCATAGGAACCACGAAAATCTAAGATGGCAGCCGTGATCCTGATAAATTACAAAATGTGTTTATATTTACACTACATCATGCTAGGAACATAATGTTTGTATGTACACGCATGCTTTTAAGTACGAGGAATTCAATGGAACCGTTTATAATAATGTCCGACTATGTCCACGTGACCAAAATTCAAAATGGCCGCCATTTCCACCAACTATTGCCAAAATCGAGCATAATTTGATTGCCTTTTGCTATATAAATATGATTTTATTTTGTCCATTCCTATGTTTTACCATATCAGGACGTAAACGGAAGTATTTCAACTGATGTCCGCCCAAGAAAACCGAGTAATATTCAAAATGGCGTCATTTTAGCCCAAGAGATGCAAGAGCCACGATGTAGTATAAAGATAAACACATTTTGTAATCTTTCAGGATCAGGGCAGCCATCTTGGATTTTCGTGGTTCCCACGAGTTGCCCAAGGATGGCGCATTGCCATCCCATGGATTTGAGTTCAGGGACACATAATCTATATGATTGTTCTATATGATGTTTACATCTTGGCAGGAGTTCAACTTGTAATGTATTAATTGATATTCAGGTTTTTAACCTCACCAATACAGCTTCTTTCCCCGAACAATAGCCCAGTGGAACAGACTTCCAGCTGATGTATTTACCCACAACAGTCTCGACGCCTTCAAGGGTGCATTGCAGGACATTAACCTGACAACTGCACCCTTCAGGCACGTCCAAGAGACAACTCACACCACTACCCCTGTCCCCCTCCACACCCCGTCCCTATCACACCCCCACCCTCCCCCATCATTGACTTGTACTTTACCCCATCCATCCCACCCTAACCCCACATTCCCAAGTACTCTTATTGCACTTCCAGATAACACGAAGCCAGCCATCCTGAAACCAACCATACATACTAGTGCGTGATGCCCCAATAGTGGTCTTGCACTATAACAAATCAGAATCAGAAACCATTTATGAGGTCGGTAATGTTATACTTAACTGGCCTAAATTATTACGGCCTTTTAAAATCGTTCTTTCACCTTATATCGATGTGTATGTGTTCGCAATGTGATTCTACATCACTTCCGGTACAAAGAAGTAAGATTTAATTTGTTTATTTGTGTTTTAGAACAACTTAAACATGCCGAGTCGAAGTAAACAACGTGATGTCACCACTGCGATGGGCGGCGCCTACAGTTCGCCCCATATTTTTGGCGGTGACATCGCGTTGTTTACTTCGACTCGGCGTGTTTAAATTGTTCTAAAACACAAATAATATTTTTTTAATCTGACTTCTTTGTACCGGAAGTGATGTAGAATCACATTGCGAACACATACACAGCAATATAAGGTGAAAAAAACGGTTCTAAAAGGCCGTAATAATATTTAGGCCAGTTAAGTATAAGATTATCACGAGGTCGGTCACTCACCAAGGTCAATCCTGATCTCCTGCCAGAGCGAGAAGGGAAACCTGAGGACGGGTGCGCCCCAGTCTGTCTGTCCGGCCAGGTGCAGTATCTCCGTGTTACACGACAACACGTCCAGCAGCTCCAGCTCGGACAGTCCACTGCTCGCCGACGATATGTACCTGGCGATCTGACCGACCAGCAGCGCGCCGTACTTCCGCTCCAGCCTGTCGAGTCTGCGCGCTATGGCGCCGTCGACGCTTTCCGGAAGCGACGTCGGCGTGAATTGCGACGGCCACCTGAGCGCCTCCTCCTGAATGAGTCTGACGAGCAGAGGCGTCGTGGCGTTCTTGACGGCGTTCCTGATCGCTTTCTGTTGACTGTCCGTCACCCGTCGCCCTCGTCTGGTCAACTCGCAACAGAACGTCTTCTCCATCTCCTTCTCCGTCAGTCTACCCACGGGCACCAAGTAGTCGCTGTAGACGAACTTGCTCACAAAGGTCCGCGACACGTCGGCGTTGCCGGGGTTCGTGTTGAAAGACAGAATGATGTGCACCTTCGGCATGAGTTTGCCGGCGAGCCAGTTGATCTTGACGTCGTCGCTCTGCAGGGTCGACTTGAGCTGGTCGATGCCGTCGAGCATGATGAGCAGGTGGCGGCCGCTCTTGGAGACGCGGTTCAACAACGAGTAGTAGTAGCTGAGTAGTCGTTCCACGTCGTCCTGGCAACACAAGTACGGCCGAGTCGTCACCGTGTCAACAGTCCCGTGTTGTCGTATATATATATATATATATATATATATATATATATATATATATATATATATATATATCTAAATTACAAAACGCATTTCTTTCAATTGTCATCAGGCAGTTAATGTTAGTTAAGGACTACACATACACATGCACACGCACGCATACATATATACTCACGCACACGCATGCACACACATACATGCACACGGACGCAAGCTCTCACACACACACACACACACACACACACACACACACACACACACACACACACACACACACACACACACACACGCACACACATGCGCGCACACACACACACACGCACGCTTTTTTGTTCCGTGATCTGTATTTGTATGAATTCTCAGTAAATTTATGATGCTAAGCAATGGACGTGTTTACTTTAGGTACGTAACACCAGGATGGACTAAGCACAGCTAAATAATCACAACAAATCAGAGTCTTACATACCTTCATGAGATCCATGTGGTGATTGAGCAAGAAGTCTAACTGTGTACATATGCTACTGAGCAAATCTCGCAACGATTGCGAACGAGACTTCAAACGTGACGTCAGTCCGACATAACGCATTATCACTATAGTGTCTTTGCCGAACAGCTCGAGTGCCAGGACACAGACACGTGACAGTAGCACTGATTTGCCACTTCCTTCCGGTGCGTACACAAGGATGGCCTGGTGTTCCCGACATGCACCAGTCTGGAGCAGACCTCTGCGCACGACAAATACAAATAAAGGTCATCCCAGCCTTTGTATCAGCTCTCGTTTTCATGGGAATAGATAAAAAAAACCATTATATATATGTGTGTGTGTGTGTGTGTGTGTGTGTGTGTGTGTGTGTGCGTGCGTGCGTGCGTGCGTGTGCGTGTGTGTGGGTGTGTGTGTGTGCGCGTGTGTGTGTGTGTGTGCGTGTGTTTGTGCGTGTGCGTATGTGTGTGTTTGTGTGTGTGCGCGCGCGCGACGCGCATGTGTGTATGTCAACATTTAATAACTTTGCCTGTCATACTCAAACTGCATTTTACGTTCGTGAAAATGTTCATCAAGTTGAAAGAATACTAGATTAAAACAACATTTCTTATTTCACATCTAATAAATTTCGAATCACATCTATGCAAGTCGAAATTTAATAGTTGTTAAAATAGGAAAGTCTTATTTTAATATTGCATTTTACGTTGTATGGTCAGAAACGGGTCATACACTTGTCTTTGATATATGATTGATCAGAGCGCATCGTGTCAAACTGGGGATGGATTTTGAATGTTTGTTTTCATATGCATAACTGTATTTATAGTTGTAACAGTTGTCTTTGATAACATGTGTCATTTTTTGTCGTAGCTGACGAGTGCGACGTGAATCTAAACAAACTGTTGACATTAATAGAAACTGTGTATGTAGGTATGACGTGTCGTTCTGTAGCATGTTTCACAACATTCTACGAGAGTATTCTCACCTAATGCGATCCTCGGTGTGGGACAGTTCTGAGTAGATCTGGGAGCTGAGTCGTAAACAGCGCAAACAATGGGGCAGAGCGTCGGAGAACACGTGGCGCTTGTCCGTGCTACAGAGCAGAAGGACACGTGGTCAGAGGACCCAGTGAGCACACCAATAACAGTAGCGACAACGGGGTGAAGACTAACAAAATAAAACACTAAATCCCTTAATATGATGAATACATAATGATGGCACTAACGTGATAACACTGATTTCTAAATAGGTTGGTCTGTTCAAGAGTTTGTAGTACTGGACGGAGTATAAGATACTTTAAATAAAATATGCTGAAAAGAGAATGATACTCGTTCTGAAGTGATGTCTATAGATTAAACACCGAGCATTGGCTCTGATGAAATGGCCAGAGAGTTGTAGTTTGAGGAGATAATAGGTTTCTGGTGGTCGGTAGAAATGACGATTATTCATGTTTCAAAGAGCCACTTTTGTTTATCACAGATCAATAGCCATATTTGGCCTGCAAAGTTGTTAGATCCTACAACATCCGAGAGCCTGTCACCAACCTGATGTTGCAATTATATCAGTTTCTATAATATCCGAGAGCATGTCACCAACCTGATGTTGCAATTATATCAGTTCCTATAATATCCGAGAGCATATCACCAACCTGATTTAGCAATTGCATCAGATCCTATGATATACGAGGGCATGTCACCAACCTGATTTAGCAATTGCATCAGATCCTATGATATCTAACGGCATATCACCAACCTGATTTAGCAATTGCATCAGATCCTATGATATCCGAGAAATGTAACTAACCTGATTTTGCAACTGATTCAGATCCTACACTATCCGCCAGCATGTCTCCAACGTGATTGTACCATTGCCTCAGTTCTTACGATATCCGAGGGCATGTCACCAACCTGATTTTACAATTGCATCAGATCCTATGATACCCGATCGCTTGCACAAACCTGTAGATGCCGACGAGCAATCTGTTCTCGATGCGTCTTTCAATCAACGTTGTGAGCCGCTCTACCAGACTACTACTGAAGTCATCGATGTAGTCGGCGTGTTCCGGACACTCCTCGGGCGTCAGACCGGCGCGATGCCACGCCACGTTGAAGTGGCACAGGTTCTCGTCTGCCAACTTCGTCGACAGGATGTCGCGCAGCGTCTGCATGCGCGCATGGGCGTACGCGTCGAGTTTCCGGTCGGAGGTCAAGTCCGTGAAACGGCAGGCGGCCTCGTCCGTGCTGATGATGTCTGTCGTGGCATAATTTTAAAACCTTGATAGGGTAATGACATTGAAGACAGAATGTGTGTGTGTGTGTGTGTGTGTGTGTGTGTGTGTGTGTGTGTGTGTGTGTGTGTGTGTGGGGGGGGGGGGGTGTGTGCATTTGTGTGTGTGGGTGCATTTGTGTGTGTGGGTGTATTTGTGTGTGTGTGTGTGTGTGTGTGTGTGTGTGTGTGTGTGTGTTTATGTGTTTGTGTGTGTGTGTGTGTGTGTGTGTGTGTGTGTGTGTGTGTGTTGGGCACGCGCGCGTGCGCCTCTAGAACACACATTTCTAATAATATATATATATATATATATATATATATATATATATATATATATATACATATATATATATATATATATATATATACGATGTGTTCAAACCTTTGAAAGTCCTCATGGCGAAGAGACAGTCTGTCGTCGATATCTCCAGTGCCTGTTGTATCTCCTGCTCCACACCTATGAACCAAAAGTAAAGTACATAACAGTGTGTTGGAGCAAATATATGTGAAATCTACCCTCACGTAACAATTAATGCTATCGACAAATACATCATAGGAACGAATGTCTTTGCCCAATATCTTTTGTAGACAATTCATTTTGTCATGTTCATAATAATATTATATCCTGAAACAACTATTTTGGAATGTGAAAGCACTTGATAAGTTGAAAGGCCATGTGTATATTAAACTGTCATTTTGGACGTAAATGTATTGTAGTTTGCGCAGTCTCAAGAACGAGAATGGTAGAGAGGGAGAGAGGAAGAGATGGAGAGAGGGAGAGAGGGAGAGACATATACATACAGACATACATACAGAGAGACAGACTGACAGATAGACTGGCCAAGGAGTAAAGAAGCTGAATTAAGCCCGGTCTAGTGATGGCCCACCTGACATGAAGTATTTCTGCTGTTTGTACTCGTGCTCCTGGTTGATCTTGCCGTCCCGGAAGCATGTCGTCGCGCCTGCCTGCAGCATGTCCTGGAGTCGATGGAACGTGTCGATCCACCGCTCCACGTCATGTGACGTTTCCGGTGACGTAGACACGTCCCTGGACACGACAAGGACACCGGTCACGTAATCAGTTCCACGTAGAATTTGCGGTTGATATTCACTTGGCCATTTTGAACATGTAGTTCTTTAATATGGTATGCTGAATGGTGAAACACGTTGTAAATGTAGGTTTACAGTGTAAAAGTATGACAGGTGGAAGAGATCAAGTATGTCTGTAAGAAACTGTTCTTATGTGTTGGCTTCATTCCAACGTGACTGAATGATGTCAGAAGTTCACTGGAGTATTACGAGGTAGTTATGTATCATATTGGAAGCGATAAACATTTTATAGTTGCAACTATATTATAATTTCCATCCAACGTCTATAAATAATCTTATATTAGCCTGTCGTAAAATGTTATTGTTCCGGTTTTACTTGGTAAACGCGCCATGCACACGATGATGATGTCATATGTCACAACGAGCTCGTCTTGAGGGATACGCTATTAGGTAAAACCATTTGGTAAAATCATTAAATAAAAGGGCTTATTGCTGA
>OZ024858.1:15541433-15556433 GCA_964017155.1 Oasisia sp. SBJ-2009
ACGATAAATAATTGTGTTTACACAATTTATTTTGCTCTTGGATTGCCTAACTAATCACGTCGATTATTAGTTATGCAGTTCGAGTATGTAATTATAATATAATTGAAGTTATATTATATATATAATTTGAAGTTTATATATATTGAAGTTTACGTTTTTGCGGACTCATATTATGAGTGAGCAAAAACATAAAACGTAACTTCAACAATCGCTGGAACCTAGAGCACAGCGAATAGTGTGGCAAAAACCGTATCATACATCATGGTTTAGGCTGTTTAGAATACATTAGGCTGACGCATTAGGAGTACATCTACGATCAAACCAATGTCACAGTAACACGAATATTATTTGACAACTCTACACAATCGCTACTACAAACTACCATTGGACATGAATCTCAACTTTGTATCCGACGCCCACCATTTTGAACATAATCAACAACTATTATATCATTTTCTTAATGCATTACCGTTGCCGACGTTTGAGCGAAATCGTTATCGAGATCTCTGACATGACGGTAACGTATCGACTACAAAAAGAATCCCGTATTGGGGTGGGAACTTTTGCTAGTAGGCAACTCTAGTAAAATAACTGCATAAAATGACAATAAGTACGAATTGGTATTTTAACATGATTAATAAATAATTATATCGATCTTAGGCATGTTACAGTTTCCAAGGAATTGTTTTAAGCGATTTTACCCGCAGCTGAAGTGCTTGAACTTCTTCGTGATCGGCTGAAGCGAGTAGACGGGTGGTACGGCGTTGTCGTCTCTCACATACCACTCATTCGTCAACTTCACGTCTGCGCAGAAGAAACAGTCGGCCGTTTAGTAAAAGGTGGGTTAAGTAATACAGCGTGGTATCCAATCCTCAGGATTGCTCAAAGCGCTTTACACTTTACTTCCCTGTTCAATCAGACACCATCTCAACTTCTCTGCAAGCATCATATGTACAATTAATGCTTGAAGGCTGTTCGTATACACACCACCCACTGTCTATAGCCAGGTACTCATTTTTACAGCTGAGTGAACTGGAGCAATGTAGAGTGAAAACACTTGCCCACGGTTTTAACACAGCAGCACACGATTCGAACCCGGGTTCTCTTAGTCTACCCGTGAGCCACTGTGCTCTACAATCCAAATCTATCGACTGTAGTGAAGCTAATATCCCATTTCCGCTGAACAAAATTGCATCGGTTCAAGCGAAGTTGTCAGGTCATTTATAAGGTATCAGCAAATGGTTTAATTAGCAGGATGTACGCGTTTGCTGTCAGGTGAGTGGGCATCACCCATCATCATCATCATCATCATGCTGTCGGTCGCGATGCGACAGAGACTGCTTCCACCACTTGACTGTTGCTCTCCATTTATATCTCTGCTGTGAGAGTAATATCCATGAGACGATATTTATGTCTCTCAGCTTCAGGTTTCTCTTGATGGTATCCTTGAACAGTAGACGAGGGCGCCCTCTCTTTCTGGGACCATAATACAGTTGAAAGTAGAGAATCTGCTTTGTTAGCCTGTCTGGTGACATCCTCATGAGGTGTCCAGTCCACCGGAGATTCTTTCTGATCAGAAGATCTTCCATAGATGGCAGCCCTGTCCGTTCGAGTATTTCCTTGTTTATCACTTTATCCATCCAGGTTATCCTCATGATCGAACGCAGATGTCGCATCATGAAGGCATGCAGCTTTTTCACCTGTCGTCTGTACACTGTCTAGGCATCGGCTCCATATAGGAGTGTGGACAGCACGATTGCACGGCAATCTTGCCTTTAACCCGCATGGACACATGATGGTTGTTCCAGAGTCTCTTGCGTAGTCGGCCAACTTCACGATTATTAGCCTGTAGGAAGCGTTTCTCCCAAATACGTACTCATTAGAGACGTTTACTGGTATAGTGGTTTATTTACAATTTAAAAATAAATTAGCGAGCGCAAGTTTCAAATTGCAAACAAATTGTTGGTTGGTAAATTGGTGGGTAGGAAAACCTCGACATATTTAATGTAATATTAAAACATATTATAAAAAAAACGAACACACAAAATCGATTTAAATGAATCAACTTGCGCTGCATGCATGTATACAATTATTACATTAAGCGGGGTCTTTGTGTCGAATACCAGAGAGTCAAGTGTTTTGGCGGTTGAGGGATAAGGATGTTGCGATGTTCACTTAGAGACGCCTCATTTATTGGAGATGCACTTCCGGGTTATTTGCCGGAGGTAGATGTAGGTCATTTCCGGAAACGCAGATTTAGATGTAGAGGTGTTGCCAATATCAAGTGGACTGTGTAATGCACTTATAAGTTCATAGTTGCATGACACATAATAAACATGTTGTTAAAGGGATTAACTAATGATACTTAGCAGAGAGATGACTTTATATGATGGAAAGAAAGACTGTGAATAACCAAACAAGAGCAACTTAATTGCTGCTGTTCTAGAAGAACTTAGTTCAACATAGATCTAGTTTATGGACCAAACATCGTATATCCAGTAAAGGGTAAATGGAAAATTAGTAACATATTAAGAACAACACATAAAAGAGTGTTTATGTTTCACCGTATTTGTAATGGTTTAAGAGAGGTGTGTATGGATATAAGTTTTAGTCAACGTACGGGTGAGGTTAATTACGTACTCCGTATTTGCAGAAGTCGCTTATTAAGAAAAGGCAAGATTTGATTCTCATCGCGACGTATCGTATTTATTTCAGTACGAGTCAACACAGTTGTGTGCTAAAGAAAGTAATGCTCAATAGTGTGAAAACAGACAACGAGACAGCGATTGACATGACATAGGTGAAGCATTGTTTGACTCATAATTAAGTAACTAATTGCTCTAGAAGGCAGACTCGGAATTGTGCAATACACATTTACCTTTCCCCGTTTCAAATATGGCGTTGCGGATGTGGATGAATTCTTCGTCTTCGATAACCGACGGCAAAAGCACAAGACCTCGCCTGTCTCCGATCAGACACTAACGAAGGAAACAATAAAAGATTGTGTTAATGTTGTAGCAACAAAGCCATTAATTTTTGCTTGCGTGTGTTTTATGGTAAGCGTTTTGTTCCTTGCTTCATTCGGAAACAAGCACAGCCGGGCATACAACTGCTGCAATTCAAAAGGCGGGACACTTTACGAGTGTCCGCGTCTCTCCAGTAGCGAGAATAGCATGACGTTATTGCCTGTGGTCATTGCAATTTACTATTTTTGCGTCACGAAGTAACCTTTTACTGATGAACCTTTTGCCTATTTTCAGTGAGGGGTACCGATGTTGACATGAGAAATTGAAACTGTAGGAAATGACATTGTTTTGACTCTGTCTTTTCAGAGGTATAGTTTGAAATAGCGTATGTTACGGTTCCAGCAAGTTAATTGTATCATCATTTATGAAAAATAAACGTATTCAGCTTAGTATTTAAGCAATACATATGTTCAATCAGCACACTGAAGAGACACATTTCATCAACATAATTCACTTCAGCACTCAGTACATGATGCACAATAGACACCATACAGTGTAGGCCATCCGAAGTACACTAGTTCGTGATATGCAGTTTAAAAACCTTAACATAGTTCTTTAGTTCCTCACTAAACAGACACATGCATAAACCTCTAAGTTCCACCAGGAAACACATAAATATTTGATATTTAATTGTGTTTCACTTTTATTAGGAGGTGCTCATATCCCGAATCTACGGCCCCGTACTGAAGACAGTGGAACCAACTACCCCTTGCAGTGCGATAATGTACGAGTGTGAATCAATTCAAAGTAGCACTCAAGACGCATCTGTTTACAGATTATTCTTTTGACACTCTGTGATCACAGTTAATCAGTCAACTATTCATACATTTATTTTAATTTATTTATTATTTTAATTAGTATATATTTTTACTATTTTATTTTTATTTACTACATATTTATACTATTTTACTTATTTATTCATTTTTAATATAGTGTGTAGTTGTGTGCCAATTTAAGTCGGTATTTTAAAGTATCATATTTGTTTTATTAGCATATCCACATTTTATCAAAGTAGTATTGTATTAACTTTTAGTATTATTATATATGTATATATATATATATATATATATATATATATATATATATATTATTATGTTATTAGCATGTATTTTTATTATCATATTCTTTTAGGAATAATCATTGTAAAGCGCCCCAGAGCAATTATTTGGATAGGGCGCTATATAAGAAATAAACTAGTATTATTATTATTAGTGACACAAGAAAAACGGACATGACGACCGAGACGACTCACGAGGAAGAAGGGGCCGATGGACGTTCGGTGACACACGGCGAGCTCCGTGACGTGACGGTCGAAGGTGTGTCGGTCGTAGACGTGGTCCACCTGAGACCCGTGCTGCAGGTCGACGAGTTGCACGTCGATGCCCTGGGGGATGAGACGTAGCTGCAGCTCCGGCAGCACGGTCTGCCACAGACTCCGACGCTCGAACTCGAAGTCTGATGTCAACAAACATTGAAACATTGAGTCCGTTGTCAAGTCCGTTGTCAAATAAATTATATTGTCAAATAAATTATATTGAGAACAGCGATTTCGTGATTCTACGTGTATACGTATATATGTAGCTGTACTTTAGAAGTTTATGTTTTGGGGTCACAGGAAGACGGCACATTATGTACCATGTGACCACCACGTAACAATATTTTTTTGTTTTTATTGCTAATGTACATGTATTCTTGTTGTTGTTACGAAATAAAAAGTTTGATTTGATTTGATTTGATTTGAAGTAGAGATGTTGGAAAATTGGTAGTAATGAAGTTATGACGTTATTAGTAGGTTACCTTATTTGTATTTAGGGCTTACTATTGACGGCAACCATGTTAAGCCATAAGTACTTTATAGTCAACTATAAAGAGACACGGCTAAATAAGTACGACGCTGTTGTCCGTTGTTGTATTGTTCTTTAAAATACGAAATAAAGATCCGTTGTGTTCGCAGGTTCATTTCGGAATTTAGCGTATTAACATTCAGTTAAAAGTTGCGGAATATTAGCGATTACGTGATATCCGGCTTCGTATCATAGCTGCGATCCTTTCGGACTACATTCAGCAATTGCAAGGAGGCACATCTGCCTCTATTACTTCAAACAAGGGAAACAGTTCAGTATTTGAACAACAGTGCAACGTTTGGTCTGTCACCTACAACGTGCATATCAGGCATCATCCATCTGAATTCCGCTACATCGTTTGGGTTCCATGACAGACCATGTTTGTTGTTTGTCGCAAAGATGGCGAACCACCGTGGTGACCCACACCAACATTTTGTAATAAGGCGTTGTTGAACGACTAATTGTCCCAATAAGGCATAATGGTGCATCACCGATGGAACGGCCACATAAATTGTAAGATCTTCATTGGTGTGATTAACTGCGGATTTGGTGTGAACTGTCATAGCAGCGATGTCTACGACACTTTACAACCTACGTTACTCACTGTGCGTGATATTTTACTCTCCCTAGCGTAGACACCAGGTAGAACGGGCAACACATTTTCAGTATCTTTTTCCTAAAGCGAGACGATCGGAACTGGAAACAATTCGAAACGGCAGGGAATAGACCCGGAGCGCAATTGTCTTTATCTCTAAGACTAAGGTTCCGCGCCTTGGTCTTCATACAGAGCAGTCATGCGGCCGTGCCTGTGGTGTCTGGCGGCACGGATTACGTGTTGACAAGTGATCTAACGCGACGGCGGCTGACGGCTGACGGCTACGGCAGCAGCAATGGCGTCTTGTGACCTTTGGCTTATCCCGGAGTAATTATTTGGTGATCGCAAGCATTAGAAAATAATTACTATCACCGCGCTCCATTCCAACGTACGCGATGGCGTCTGTAGGTGATTGGCGGCAGAACATTGCGTTGTCTCGATTTGTTTTACTGAGGAGTGAAATTCCAAGACACAATATTTACAACACAAAATGGTGTGCAGAAGACGTTGCATATTATTTATGACGATCGATTGCATTACAGCACAAGTATGATATCTTTATTGTACGATAATTCTAATTCAGTGCGATGTTGTATAGTTGATAGATTTTCACGCTTCGTTGATGCCATATTTTTTGGCAATACTATCATAGATGTACTTTCTATGTCGGAGTTAGAATGTTCGGTAGCAGCATTTTGTTTATTTCCTGCGAACCGGTATACTCTTGTTTCTCGTGACCTACTTTTAGAATATTTTCGCAATTGTGGTTCGGGAACATTTCCAGACTTATGTAATACATTGACAATCAAACATTAAATATTTTGACATTGTGGTCTCCGTGCCGCCCCAAAACCTCTTGCACGTGGTCACGTGGTGTCCGTGAAATCGTCAATGAAAGACCTTGGATACGTCACTGATGGTTGACTTTATTTTACCTGTGGCTTTACAAGGTAATCGTTGAACAGTTGACGACTTGGAACTGATAAACCTAATTGCACAGAGTACCTGGCTAGTTAGGTTGAACACGTGGTTGTGCAGAGGTTTCCGATGATGTAGCGCGATAAACATTTTACTGATTGTACAATAACTTAATAATGACAATAACAATAATAACAACAATAATAACAATAATCACAAAATCAAGAAAATCACAAAAAGGATCATGCTATAAAAACTGAATAAGACATAATACCATACACAAGCATATGGCTGATAATAAGCCGTGAATAAAACAATATATCCATTTCAAAAGAAGCTTCGTGGAGTTAATGATTGAACATGCCGGCATTAACGTACTGTAGAGACGTGCATACGTAATTGGAAACACAAGTGGTTTTGCATACAATGCGTGAGATTATAGAGCAGAGCTAGGGCCGGTGGACACGAAGACGTGTACACGTAAACAACATGGGGTAGATGTGGGGAATGCGCGTGAACGTTGTCACTGAACCTACTACTGGTTGTTAGAGAACGTACGAATGGCTTCATCAGTACAACTTGAAAATCTAATCAGGTGACAATGACATGCATAAGAAGAGTGAACGGTGGTAGGTACATGAAGAAGAAAAACAACAACAACAACAAAAACAATAAGAAAAGAAGAAGAAGACAACAACAACAACAAGAATAAAAACAAGAAAAAGAAAAGGAAGAGCAAGAAGAAAAAGAACAAGAAACACAACAAAAACAAGGCAAGGGAGAACAATAACAACAAGAAAGAGAAGAAGAAGAAGAAGACCAACAACAACAAGAAAAAGAAGAACAACAAGAGCAAGAAAAAGAAGAGGAACAACAACAAGAACAACCAGAACAAGAATAACAAGAACAACAACCAGAACAAGAATAACAAGAACAACAACAAGAATAAAAATAAGCGTAAACACAAACACAAGAAAACAAAGAAGAAAGAGCAGAAACCAGCGTACCTGCGACGGTCGAGCAGACGTAGATCTTGACGATCTGCGTGGGCAGAGCGGGCAGGTCGTTGAGTCGGCCATGGAGCACGGCCTCCACAGGGTCGCCGGCGGCGTGAGAGCGCAGACTGGCCGCGCTACGACGGCTCGCCATGCCCCGCTTCTGCATACTGCTTCCGCCAGGCCCGAGTGCCACCCGACGTCTCCGCCTCTGAGCCAGCCTCCCGTCAGCACGACACCGACAGGCTCAGTCTCAACGACAGGTGACGGTCACATTTGATTTGACAGCATCAGAAGTCGGTGTCTCGGTGACAATAACACTTACCTGGTCGATGTGTGATGTCTTTGTAAGAGTCCTGAACTCAGATCAACATCAGGCAGCTGAAGCCATGTTGTGTCACAGCAACGTAGCAAAGACGTATCCGTGAGAAATTTTCATGTTTGTAACATTTGACACACCGATTCTATTCACAGAATGCAGCGGTGTGTGCGTAAGTCAGCGGGTAAATACTTGTGCCTACAACTGCACTTTTCGTCTGCAGTTTGCAAATCTAAAGCTCCAGAAGCGGGCAATGTAGATATGTGTTGATGATGAACACATTGGATGTAGATGGTAACGTCACAGTTGCTGGACTCCGTTGGTGTTGATGCCTCAGTATATGGCGCTGTCGTTAGTAGATGAAGACGCCCAAGTAGATGTCGCCGCCATAGTAACGTGACAGTAGATGTTGACGTCAAAGTAGATGTCGGCGACACAGTATATCTGAAGACGTCACGTAAGACGAATACACCACAACAGGTGTTTACGCCAACGGTATTTCAAGACGTCACAGTAGGTGAAGACACACTTGCTGATGACAACGCCACAGTAGACGACAACACCCAAACAGACAATTCAGCCCGTAATAGATGACGACACGTCACCAGCGAACACGCATGCTGTCGGCTATCGTGGACACCGCCTAGTTGTGTTGATGTTGTCGTCACATCGATTGGTGCCCGGTCTGCGGTCGGTCTGAGTGTCGCGCGGCGCGGTCTACGTCTGCGAAGACTCTTCAGGTGTGTTCATTATGTCTCCAGCTCGCACATCTGCCGGTCCTCTCCAATCAGCCGGTCTCCTCTGTACCTGCAGCTCGCGGCCCCTGCAAGTGAATACAGCGCAATTATTCGATGACGTTTACGGCTTCCGACGACGCCACGACACACTTGCCGGCCGTGCTCCCCAGTGTTCGCCGTCGCGAGACCCGCGCTAATGGTGCTCACGTCGAGTAATGCTGCTGCAGCCATTCGGCCCCCGGCACGCCAGGCAGTGCAGCGCGGCCGCATCACCTGTACCGACCTCGGCGTGGCGTGGCGCGCAGACTACGGGCGGGCACACGCTACAAGCGGATGTCGCCTGACGTCACGTTGCGTTGTTATTACTAGTTCTGGCAGTTCACCGAAAACAGCACCGCTTCGTTAGTCGGGTTTACATTTTAGGCAACAATATTGCGATGATGTGGCGCATAGCGTATTTTATAATCGGAAAAAAATATACATTGAAAAAGGCCGTACAAGCTCCAGTGGGTCTACTTGCAGAAAAGGGGTCTAATATTTCCGAAAACGGCCAACACCAGCGACAAACGATAAGAAACATTTCGACAAGATATGTTGGTTTGCGTAAAGGATGTTCCTTATTGACGTCGTCTATAATATTATGCACAGTATCTCACAAGTCATTCATTTTGTTAGTTCAACAGTATTGGTTTGCATGAATACATGTCATGTCACATGATAATTAAAACTTCTGGGATGATTATAAATTATCTATTAAAGCTAATAGTCAGGTTCACAATGATAACATTAGTACTTTCATATTGTTTATTTTTTAACCCTATACGTTTTAGAAATGTTATGATAATGTATATGAAAGCCAACTTCTATACTTTGTAAAAGTCATATATAGTGGCCAACTTGGATCCTTAAAATAGTGGAAACTAAAAACCGACATTTCTCAATATCTGAGTTGATATACCACCCCGTTCTTGTACTTTTTGCTAGATCTTTATATTGAAGGACAGTGAATCGAATAGGATAAATTACAGTCACCTAAGTTTAATGATATTACTAGATAATGTCAAGTATATTGTTACGCTTAAATATGAATATGTAGCATAGCGTATAAACACATGTGTACATCGAAAACAAGTAGCTACCTGTGTTTTCATTTATTAACTTATCATAACCTTCATACCAGCATCACTCCACGGTTGCGTGTATTTCGCATGTCTCGTTTGTTGTAACATTGTTGTGTGAAAGTGTGAAACATCGTCATTTTCACACTGTATGCTACACAAGCAGAGGTCGGTGATCGTCCAGTTAACCGGCCTAAATGTTTGGGATAATGTCCGGAAAATCGTAAGAACTTGTCTTTGAAGTTCTGATGTCTCTGGGTTGCACGTAGCTGTGACATGGGCTTGTGTATATCAACTCGATGGAATTAAAGTAGTCTCAAACACAATTTAAAAATATTGTCTGCCTTCTTTGTACCGGGAGTAATGTAGAATGACATTCCAAAGTGATACACACCAAAAAGGTAGTAAAACCATTTTTAAAGGCCCTATCACTTTAGGCCAGTTATCTGGAAGATTACCCAGAGGCCTGTGTATTGCAAGTCCTTGCACATGCAGGAACACCTCTGTGGTGAACTACCTCTTTGTACTTGCATCATACCATCTCAGTGGTGGCACTAGGTGCCAAAAGGATGTCAGTTCTGGTTGGCGTCAGTTGTTCATCACCAGTTTTGTGGTAGCCAAGCAGTGGGTTCAAAAACACCCGTTGAGCCGCGTCAGTCTGGCCCTACACTGGAAGTCCTGTCAGTATGTTTGTGTAATTATTGTTGTAACACATTCTACCATGTGTTAACAGAAGAGATGCCAGCGTAGTTCTGGGATGCGATTGACCTGGATACAATTGGGACACTGAGCAGTGCACACGAATTTAGCAAAGGTAGACCGCTGATCTTATGTCACTTCACTGGCTGTTGATAACGTAATGGGCATTGACCACACTAGCCCCGGCTTCAAGAAGCATATTGTAAACGTCCCTGTAAGGTCGGCCCCAGAGAAAGTATGGAATTGCTTGGCCCGTTATGCACCGAGAGCTGTCCACAATGGTTCAGTCTGCAAAACTCCCCATGTCCAACCAACGCTGACGAAGAAAACAGCAAGAACGGCGACAGAGAATTATTCAGTGTCTCGGTAATTTCATTAACAAAGTGATGAACGTCACAAGAGGCTGTGGTGAGATCAGTCTAGCCTCTGCATATACAACGAGGATTCACTAAAGAGCACAACCAGGGGCAGAAGCCTGGCAAAGTGTCACAACCCAGTACCAAGCTCTAGACCTAGACGATACTAGCATAAAACACGCCACCACAAACCGTGACCTCTGCCATGACCAGACGAATGGCGATCTCACAGATTAATCGGCTGAGAAAAGTCTTCAACACAACTGAGATTCCCCATGCTGGCTATCACATTAGCAGCTGGGCGTACAAATGGGCAGCAGAGGTGTTCACTTTGAAGATAATAACCACGAAGGAACCAAACATCTTAATGATTTGTCAAGATATCTTGGCAGCACAAAGAAGCCTGAAGAAAGACGACGAGCTGATACAGCTATCACCAAACACAGATATCCTTGTATTTTACCATAGCAAATCATGATCTGCTGCCGAGGAAGACCTCGATCTCGATACCATCGGGAATGCTGCCGAATGAGCGTTTCTGAACAACCCACACCACGGTGTAGAAACGGTCAATGCATCGCGAGCATTACACGCCGTCTCTGAGTCCGACAATACTGGGACGCTTTCGTGAATGTATGGTTCAAGACTTTTCTTGAAGCTGGCGCTGACTTGGCCATTGGCATTGCAATGTCGAAGGAGAGGTTGTCGGTGGAGACGATATACGTAAACTGGTGCAAGGCGTCGAGTTCCTAGTCGTGGATGGTGATGATTGGCGGTGCCTCTATGCTCTGTGCCAGGACGTTCGTCCTCTTCAGGCTGATGGTCAGCCCAAAATCCTTGCAGGCATGACAGAAGCGGTCCATCACCAAATGGAGTTCCTGATAGGTGTATGTCGCAACGGCTGCGTCATCGGCAAGCAACATGTCTCTGACGAGGGCTACACGTACTTTTGTTTTGGCTCTGGGGCGGGCGAGGTTGGACAGCCGGCCGTCTGATCTAGTACGCAGGTAGATGTCAAAGGCACGTTTCAGGAGCAGAGCGAAGAAGATCGCAAAGAGTGTGGGAGCGATGAGCAGTCCTGTTTTACACCACTGCGGATGTCGAATGACCCTCCGAGGAGTTGCTGTTGAACTGCACTATGCCCTTTATGTTGGTGTGGAAGATGAGCTGCAGGTTCTTCTAGCTTGGGGGTCGCTTGTACTCGGCTAGGACTTGGCTTCAATTACAGGAGTCATCTCGGTCGACTTGGCCTCAAACCAGTCGTGTATCTTCGAGGTCTTCTTCCCAAGGCAGTGCTATGCACGGTGTCACGCAGAGTGTCCCATTTCTCTGCGGAAGTCTCCGGACTATGAGACGCCAAGATATTTCTCAGTCCTTCGCAAATTGTTCACGATGTCTGACTGCACCCGAGGGGGGTGCAGCCAGACATCGTGAACAATTTGCTCTCGAAGGGAGGGCTCCCCAATCCGCCACCCAGGAGACGTGCCTCTACGCCCGAGGATAAGCTTCATGTGTTCACAGAAGAGGTTCCGTCGCACCTGTTCTGTGAAGACATGATGGAGAGTGACAAACTACCATCCACACTAACACATACATAGCGAGAGTACTTGTGCAGGCTAGGGCAAGGTGAGAGTGTGGGACAAGATTAGAGTGTGGGACAAGGCTAGAGTGTGGGACAAGCCTAGAGTGTGGGACAAGGCTAGAGTGTGGGACAAGATTAGAGTGTGGGACAAGGCTAGAGTCTGGGACAAGGCTAGAGTGTGGGACAAGGCTAGAGTGTGGAACAAGGCTAGAGTGGGGGACAAGGCTAGAGTGGGGGACAAGGCTAGAGTGGGGGACAAGGCTAGAGTGGGGGACAAGGCTAGAGTGTGGGACAAGGCTAGAGTGTGGGACAAGGCTAGCGTGTGGAACAAGGCTAGAGTGGGGGACAAGGTTAGAGTGTGGGACAAGGCTAGAGTGTGGGACAAGGCTAGCGTGTGGAACAAGGCTAGAGTGGGGGACAAGGTTAGAGTGGGGGACAAGGCTACAGTGGGGGACAAGGCTAGAGTGTGGGACAAGGCTAGAGTGTGGGACAAGGCTAGAGTGTGGAACAAGGCTAGAGTGTGGGACAAGGCTAGAGTGTGGGACAAGGCTAGAGTGTGGGACAAGGCTAGAATGGGGGACAAGGTTAGAGTGTGGGACAAGGCTAGCGTGTGGGACAAGGTTAGAGTGTGGGACAAGGCTAGAATGAGGGACAAGGCTAGAGTGTGGAACAAGGCTAGAGTGTGGGACAAGGCTAGAGTGTGGGACAAGGCTAGAATGGGGGACAAGGTTAGAGTGTGGGACAAGGCTAGAGTGTGGGACAAGGCTAGAGTGTGGGACAAGGCTAGAATGGGGGACAAGGCTAGAGTGTGGGACAAGGTTAGAGTGTGGGACAAGGCTAGCGTGTGGGACAAGGCTAGAGTGGGGGACAAGGCTAGAGTGTGGGACAAGATTAGAGTGTGGGACAAGGCTAGAGTGTGGGACAAGATTAGAGTGTGGGACAAGGCTAGAGTGTGGGACAAGGCTAGAATAGGGGACAAGGTTAGAGAGTGGGACATGGCTAGCGTGTGGGACAAGGTTAGAGTGTGGGACAAGGCTAGAATGGGGGACAAGGTTAGAGTGTGGGAGAAGGCTACCGTGTGGGACAAGGTTAGAGTGTGGGACAAGGCTAGAATTGGGGACAAGGTTAGAGTGTGGGACAAGGCTAGCGTTTGGGACAAGGTTAGAGTGTGGGACAAGGCTAGAGTGGGTGACAAGGCTAGCGTGTGGGACAAGGTTAGAGTGTGGGACAAGACTAGAATGGGGGACAAGGTTAGAGTGGGGGACAAGGCTAGAGTGGGGGACAAGGCTAGAGTGTGGGACAAGGCTAGAGTGTGGGACCAGGCTAGAGTGGGGGACAAGGCTAGAGTGGGGGACAAGGCTAGCGTGGGGGACAAGGCTAGAGTGTGGGACAAGGCTAGAGTGTGGGACAAGGCTAGAGTGGGGGACAAGGCTAGAGTGTGGAACAAGGTTAGAGTGTGGGACAAGGCTAGAGTGGGGGAAAAGGCTAGAGTGGGGGACAAGGCTAGAGTGGGGGACAAGGCTAGAGTGTGGAACAAGGCTAGAGTGTGGAACAAGGCTAGAATGGGGGACAAGGTTAGAGTGGGGGACAAGGCTAGAGTGGGGGACAAGGCTAGAGTGTGGGACAAGGCTAGAGTGTGGGACAAGGCTAGAGTGGGGGACAAGGCTAGAGTGGGGGACAAGGCTAGAGTGGGGGACAAGGCTAGAGTGGGGGACAAGGCTAGAGTGTGGGACAAGGCTAGAGTGTGGGACAAGGCTAGCGTGTGGAACAAGGCTAGAGTGGGGGACAAGGTTAGAGTGGGGGACAAGGCTACAGTGGGGGACAAGGCTAGAGTGTGGGACAAGGATAGAGTGTGGGACAAGGCTAGAGTGTGGAACAAGGCTAGAGTGTGGGACAAGGCTAGAGTGTGGGACAAGGCTAGAGTGTGGGACCAGGCTAGAATGGGGGACAAGGTTAGAGTGTGGGACAAGGCTAGCGTGTGGGACAAGGTTAGAGTGTGGGACAAGGCTAGAATGGGGGACAAGGCTAGAGTGTGGAACAAGGCTAGAGTGTGGGACAAGGCTAGAGTGTGGGACAAGGCTAGAATGGGGGACAAGGTTAGAGTGTGGGACAAGGCTAGCGTGTGGGACAAGGCTAGAGTGTGTGGGACAAGGCTAGAGTGTGGGACAAGATTAGAGTGTGGGACAAGGCTAGAGTGTGGGACAAGATTAGAGTGTGGGACAAGGCTAGAGTGTGGGACAAGGCTAGAATAGGGGACAAGGTTAGAGAGTGGGACATGGCTAGCGTGTGGGACAAGGTTAGAGTGTGGGACAAGGCTAGAATGGGGGACAAGGTTAGAGTGTGGGAGAAGGCTACCGTGTGGGACAAGGTTAGAGTGTGGGACAAGGCTAGAATTGGGGACAAGGTTAGAGTGTGGGACAAGACTAGCGTTTGGGACAAGGTTAGAGTGTGGGACAAGGCTAGAGTGGGTGACAAGGCTAGCGTGTGGGACAAGGTTAGAGTGTGGGACAAGACTAGAATGGGGGACAAGGTTAGAGTGGGGGACAAGGCTAGAGTGGGGGACAAGGCTAGAGTGTGGGACAAGGCTAGAGTGTGGGACCAGGCTAGAGTGGGGGACAAGGCTAGAGTGGGGGACAAGGCTAGCGTGGGGGACAAGGCTAGAGTGTGGGACAAGGCTAGAGTGTGGAACAAGGTTAGAGTGTGGGACAAGGCTAGAGTGGGGGAAAAGGCTAGAGTGGGGGACAAGGCTAGAGTGGGGGACAAGGCTAGAGTGTGGAACAAGGCTAGAGTGTGGAACAAGGCTAGAATGGG
>OZ024858.1:15561433-15563933 GCA_964017155.1 Oasisia sp. SBJ-2009
CGTTGGTCACACGGGTAATGGCGGACGAACACCTTATTGTGGTCTTACATCATCTGCGTTAACGTATTGTCGTCCTTACAACGTGACGGTGGCGTAGGTCTACCCTGTGCGTGAGATATCGCGTTCTCAGCCGCTCTTGCGCCGACCAGAGAGACGAGACTGCCCGTTGTTGCAGTCCCGTTGCTCTCTGTGTCCGCGCCTGGCATGCCTCCGGAACACTTGGACAAAGACACTGCCGTTGGTTCCGTCAAGTAGGTTGGGATCATAGTCCGACCTCTGATGGGGCATCCTACTGCCGGCAGAGCATGGTGGTTTGTCTCATTGTATATTATTTATATATATCGATTTTAGCCTGATTATGGTCTGGAGAAATGTACAAGAGCTCCGCAAAAGTACTGGGGAGTCTTCTCACACCGTCTACGGCCATGTTCCCCGTGACTTTTGTGTCAATTAAATGCATGTAATTATAAGCCTGTTATGACTACACGAGCAAGCGTGAGAACAGTTGCACTTCTGCGACACTAAGCAAACTGTTTGCTATGACATAAAACTGTTTTATAAGTATGCATAAGTAACATGTTGTTCAAAACGACTTTGTAGAAAAACACCAGATCGTATTTTATTAGAAACACTATGATGGAACAAAACGGACTTCATGTATACGCAAATTTTGTGACTATTCGTGATTTAACAAACTATTTCGGTTGTTCTGCATAGATCCCATCTCCCTGCCACAGGCCATGACGGTTTGGTCGTGAAGATAACGTAGACATGTCTATCATTGCAGCCAATTTCCTCTACTTGAAGAAGGCCTCTGGTAAGAAAGGTTCACCTGTGTCAGTGAACGGATAAGCAGCTCGTATGTCAAGTTTGAAAGACCACAGTTCGTCGTGCGTTCGCCTTTGACTCGCTCCTATAAGCTCACAAAAGCAGCCGGCATAAAGAGTATGGCTCGCTGCATGACATGCAAATCGCTACTTGTGCGTCGACGTTGTTCAATAAATCCTCTGTGCCCTAACCAGATCTTGGATGTTTAAGAGTTACTGCCGTATAATTACGAAGGTATGAAGCCATATGATTACGCTGTGCGAGCAGTCGTCAGTAATCACGTCATTGTCTCTTTCGACAGCTACTTCGATGTCAAAGACAGCACAGCACGGTCATAAAACGTTGAAATTAATAAAGCTACATTATGAAATAATCCATTTTCAATTAATTAAAATGCCGGCTATGCGATGCGTCGCTTTCCTCAATACCATATAATTTTATTTTCACATAATGCGTGAATGTAAGACAAAGCAGTACAAAAGTCGAAATAGTATTGTCTGCGTGCCATTCATTTTATTTAATAATCTGTCTACTGGATTCGGCGATCGGTATTTTGCAACAAATAAACGTCGAGACAGACGCGAACTACATTGCATCTGCAAAGTGAGAGAGCACTTAATAAAAACAAAATATTTTGCAAAACCATAATTGATCAAATAACAAGAAATGGTAGCATGTCTGATTAACATTTTTAAATATTGTTCATATTATTATTTTTAAACAGTCAACAAAGCGTACGTCTAATTCCAATTGCAAATGCAAGGCATTCACCCCAAAAGCCAAGGATTTACCAACGTGATTGCAAAACCTTTGGAAATGCCCATCATCGCATTCATTCTCCACGATTTGGGAGGCGTTGATAAGACGGTCATGGCACCAGTGCGTTGGGTTAGGTTAAAGGTCACATACAGCCGTTTCGAAATGTGACTAATTAATCCTCCCTCGTTTGTGTATGTTTTTCGGAAGACAAAACAAATGCTGATGGTTCACGAGTCCGGCAGACAAAACGAAACAAAAAATACCACTACTGCCAACCAACTAAGGGTACCGGAAACGGCGTCAACATCGGGTGTGTCTAGTCGAAGATCAACGAGTCAAGCCAGTGGCGCCGAATGTAAGCACCACATGATTCCTATTTACCTGCGAACAGGAAGTCAGCACGTCCGTCAAGGTATGTCGCGTCATTCGTTGCGTTCTCCTCTAATACCTGTCATTGAGAAGCTCAAGAGATAATGTCAGAAGCGCTACCGTTGGCGAGACAGACAGAGGCTACAGAATAGTGCAAGCTTTTTGTGGTTTCAGGTTGTTTTGATGTCTTCTGGGAAACCTACACTTCTAACAAACCTTTCCTAGCAGTGTCAATCACAAATCATTAGTCAAGCCCGACGTGTTATGTAACAGGATATACCAAATTTAACGATTTAGATTTACTAAAAAGGTTTCAGTCAAAAGGGTATTCATTGTTTAATCAAATGTGTGCTAACAAATTCTTGTAAACGTTCCTTTGTGTGAAGTAGTTACAATCTTAAATCGGCGACGAAACTACTTTGGCGCAAAAGACGGCATGTACATACGTATATATGTATTACGTTACGTTACGTTACGTTACGTTACGTTACGTTACGTTACGTTACGTTACGTTACGTTACGTTACGTTACGTTACGTTACGTT
>OZ024858.1:15571433-15667784 GCA_964017155.1 Oasisia sp. SBJ-2009
GGCAAGAGCAAGCAGGATTCCGGAAGAGAAGAGGGTGCACTGATCAGATATTTGCATTGAGAAACATCATAGAGCAGACTCTAGAATGGAACTGCCCACTGTATATCAACGTCATTGATTTCAAAAAGGCCTTTGACAGTATCCACCATGACACTCTGTGGAAGATCCTAAGATCCTATGGAGTACCTCTAAAAATTGTTTCACTGATAGAGACGTTCTACAACCACTTTGAATGCAGTATCATCCTCAGTAATGCATCCTCTGAATGGTTCCCAGTGCAATCGGGTGTTAGACAGGGATGTATCCTCTCGCCCATCCTCTTCTTAGTCGTCATCGACTGGGTTATGCGGAAAACTACATCAGATAAACCCAGAGGTATCCAGTGGACTCTCTTTTCCCAGTTAGAAGACCTCGACTTTGCTGATGACCTTGCATTTCTATCAGTAAAGCTTGACCATCTGCAGGAACAAACTGATAGATTAGAGAGATGTGCAAAGCAAACTGGGCTTACCATCAATACATCCAAGACACAAGTGATGAGCATCAACACCACACCAGCCGCACCTGTTAAATGGTGAACCACTTGAGTTTGTACAGGACTTTACTTAACTGGGTAGTCTCATCAACAAAGACAATGGAGGCCAAAAAAACATAAAGGCAAGACTCAGTAAAGCCCGCTGTGCTTTCGCCAAACTGCAGAACATTTGGAAGTCCAACAAGTACACCACCAAAACAAAGATAAGACTTTACAACAGTAACGTGAAGTCCATCCTACTGTATGGTGTGCTGGCGAGTGGTCAAAGGGGACATGGCAAAGATCGATGCATTCCACAATGGATGTCTGAGCAAGATCTGCCGAATATGCTGGCCAAACAAGATTTCCAACGTGGACCTCTACAAGAAGACGGGCTGCAACAGTGCTGTCCTCGAAATCAAACGCCGACAGCTGAGATGGCTAGGACACGTCCTGCGAATGCCCGGAGACAGCATCCCCAAAGTGGCACTGAGATGGACACCACCTGGAAAAAGGAAGCGAGGACGGCCAAAGATGACGTGGCGACAAACAGTGATGGCCGAGCTGAGAGAGACGGGGCTATCGTGGGGTGAGGCTCAGGCCTCAGCCAAAGACAAGAACCTTGTGGCGAAAGATTGTTGTGGCCTTATGTCCCACTGGGGACGAAGAGGAAAAGTCAAAGTCACGTCGCACGTCACTCACTACATAACTGATATAGCGTCCTCGGTGGCTTACGATTGAACAAGATTTAACACGATTTAACAAGATTGCTGTCTAGAGCTAAGCACCAGACGGCATGGACAAGGACGCCTTTGGCTTACGAGAGTTCAACTAAAATAATAGTTCTTATAAAACAGTACATGAATTAGTATCATGCATAAATTATAAATAGTAAATAATTATAAAAGGACTTATAAAATGCCACTAAAAATATTACTAAATACAATACGTGGTCTCTAAAAATAAATAAGTAACAATTAGTTATAATAATAAATTAATTAATTAAAATAAATGTCATCATCATCATGCTGTCGGTCGTAAAGCGACAAAGACTGCTTCCATCACTTGACTGTTGCTCTCCATTTGTCTCTCTGCTGTGAGAGTGATGTCCAGGAGTCGATCTTTATGTCTCTCAGCTTCAGGTTTCTCTTGATGGTATCCTTGAACCGGAGACGAGGGCGCCCTCTCTTTCTCTGACCAGAAGAGTAGAGAACCTGCTTTGGTAGCCTGTCTGGTGACATCCTCATGAGGTGTCCAGTCCACCGGAGATTCTTTCTGATCAGAAGATCTTCCATAGATGGCAGCCCTGTCCGTTCGAGTATTTCCTTGTTTGTCACTTTGTCCAACCAGGTTATCCTCATGATCGATCGCAGATGTCGCATCATGAAGGCATGCAGCTTTTTCACCTGTCGTCTGTACACTGTCCAGGCCTCAGCTCCGGATAGGAGGGTGGACAGCACGATTGCACGGTATATCTTGCCTTTAACCCGCATGGACACATGGTGGTTGTTCCAGAGTCTCTGGCGTAGTCGGCCGAAAGATGCATTAGCCTTGGCCATCCTCCTCTGTATTTCATCGTCAATGCATCCATCACTTGATATAGTGCTTCCGAGGTAGGTAAATTCCAGAACAGAGTTCAACTTGTTTCCATCAACCATGATATCCTACTCTCGGGTTCTTGTAGAGTTGGGTTGGTACAGCACCGCGGTCTTCTTGATGTTAATCTGCAGGCCAAACTTCTTTGACGCATTGGAGAAAGCATCCACTATATTCTGCATCTCTTCAGCAGAGTGTGCAACCAGTGCACTGTCATCTGCGAATAGCAGCTCTCTCATCAGTATCCGAGTAGTCTTGGTCTTCGCTCTGAAGTGTGCGACGTTGAATAGGTCAGCGCTCTGTCTGGACTGTATGTAGACGCCATCCCCCATGTCTCGGAAAGCATCATCGAGCATTGCTGATAGGAAGATGGAGAACAGCGTGGGGGCCAGTACACATCCTTGCTTGACCCCATTTGTGACACTGAACGATTCCGAGACTTCCCCTCCAACACTAACATTCGCCATCATTCCGGTATGTAGTGACTCGATCATTGTTGTGAACTTCTCTGGGCATCCATACTCCCTCAGTAGCTGCCATAGCCCGGTCCTCCCAACTGTATCGAACGCCTTACTGAAGTCGACAAATACCATGTACAGTGGTTGGACCTGCTCAATGCACTTTTCTTGTAGTTGTCGGAGACAAAATATCATATCCACCGTGCTCCGGTTACCTCTGAAGCCACATTGAGTCTCTGGAACTACCTCTGGTGTTACGTGGGTAGATAGTCTGTTGAGTAGGATCCTGGCGAAGATCTTGCCTGCTATGGAAAGAAGAGAGATTCCTCTATAGTTCCCACAGTCTGTTCGATCACCTTTCTTGTAGATGGTTACAATGCTGGCATCCTTCCATGCTTGTGGTACAGAACCCACCTCCCAGGCATTGGTGATTAGTTGGTGCAGTCTGCTGAACAGATTGTCTCCTCCGTGCTTCCATACTTCTGCAGGAATTCCATCTCCTCCAGGTGCTTTGCCATCTTTCAGGCCGGCGATTGCTTTAGCCATCTCATCCATAGTTGGAATCTCATCTAGGTTTGTCTTGATAATGCGCTGCGGGATGTTGTCCAAAGCTTCGTGATCTATGTCTCCAGGGACGTTGAGTAGCTTCTGGAAGTGTTCACTCCATCTTGCCACAACTCTCTTGCTGTCAGGGAAGGTCTCCATTCCATCTGCTGATTTCAGTTGAACAGGTCCCTTCCTTTTGGGTCCCCACACTTCCTTCAGTCCATTGTAGAAGCCCTTCATGTTGTTACTGTCAGCAGCTCTCTGCAGCTCCACTGCCTTCTTTTCCCACCAGTCTGACTTCAGTGCACGGGTGTGTTTTTATAGCAGTCTGCAGGCGTCTTTATATGCTGCAGTGGTGGATCTAGTGCTCCTGGTTTGCAACACTCTCTGGTGGGCTTGGTCTCTTCTGCTCATAAGAGTTTGTAGCTCCTGGTCGTTGGGGTCGAACCAGTCCTGGTGTTTTCTGTCCGGCTTGCCAAGATATGTCTTTGCTGTGTTGTATACGATCTGCTGCAGAGCTGCCCATTTCTCGTCTGGTGTTGAGTTTTCCTTTTCCACCCATTGGGCGAGAGCACTGTCCATCTCCTGCTCAAAACTCTCCCTATGGCTGGTGGTACTTAGTTTTGCTGTGTCGAGCTTGGTCGGCTTACTTGTTCCTTGCCTGCTGTGCTTTTGTCGTATTCTGAAAGCCACTTTTGACCTCAGCCAGCATCTGATAGAGTGACAACGTACACATAGAGTTGGGATGCCTGTGCAGGACATCCCTTCCAAGTCGTACCCTTTGGCAAAGAAATTTCTGATCAATCAAATAGGATTAATTTACACAAAGTGCTTGGAAGGACCCTCCATTTCTGTATTCTGTATTAGGCGATAAGCACACAGCTGGCTGCAGCCCCAGAGGTAACAAGGCAACGAAAATGTCATCATTCTCAATGTGCATTATTATTATGTCAACACAACGATTCAAAATAATAATTGCCTGGTTACAAAACTAAGTAATACTAGACTTGTCCTCTTTCTTCTCTGTCATCATGGGCGAGTTTGGCCATGGTTTCCGTTTTCGTGGTCTTTATTTCTTCTCTTTCCTCGCTTTTCTCTCACTACGTTCACTGTCAGCAGTCTCCAATTCCGCCTATATTTTGCTCTTGTTCTCCATTCTTCTCCCACCATTTCCGGGCCTGTCTTAATGCAGTCATCCCATCGCAATTTCGGTCTTCCTTGCTTCCCTTTCTCTCCACTTTCTGGACTTTTGCACTCTGCCAGTTTTCCTTCTCACATTCTTTCAACATGTCCAGCTAATTTCAACATACTCCTCACCAATTTATTCTTCTTAAAACTGTCCTTTACTCGAAACTCCATTCTCAGTTTCTCCATTTTTCTCTTATCAACTCTCTTAACTCCACAGTATTTTCGTAAACCGGCACCATCTCCTGCTGTTTCTCTTTTACTGCCATCGTCCATACAGGGTGCCCCTGTTGTAATCATCGTTGATCTAGTCTATTTTGCACTGGAACTTCTTATAGTAAATTTTAATAAGCAGCATTACATTTTGTAAAGTTACTGGTTGAACGCCAATGCCTCATCTTCCATGTTAAAGGTATAAATGTTTAATTATTGTTTCATCAGAGTATGTGACTACATGGTGGCTTTTGTTATGTTCCTTGTCTGTATGTTTGGGAAATGTGGTGTGAGTTTCTTTAGTGTTCTGTTGTTTTCTCTTAGTTTCTTACTTTGACCCCTTCTATGAATGTTTTTGCTGGACTGCAAGCTAACTTTGTCAGTAAATTTAGTTGTCAGGGCGATGTATTCATTTTAAAGAGTTTGGTTTGAATTATATATATATATATATATATATATATATATATATATATATATATATATATATATATATATGTATATATATATATATGTATATATATATATATATATGTATATATATATATATGTATATATATGTATGTATATATATATATATGTATATATATATATATATGTATATCTGTATATCTGTATATATATATATATATATATATATATATATATATATATATATATATATATATATATATATATATATAATTCAAGCCAAACTCTTTAAACAAATTTTTTTTTGGCATTATCGCATTTTGCCCTCAAACCCCCCTATGTATGTGTGTGTGTATGTTTGTGTGTGGGTGCGTGCGCATATGCGTATGCATCTACGTGTGCGTGCGTGCGTGCGTGCGTGTGTGCGTATATGCATGTGTGCGTGTGCGTGTGCGTGTGCGCGCGCGTGTATGCGTGTGTGTGCGCGCGCGGGCGTTACTTCGACAAGTGTGTGGTCAACAAATGTGGCTGCCTCGTGTTGTGGAACTGTGAAAGTGGAACAGTGAAAGCCTTGCAAACATTCCTGAGAAGAAATCACCATAGCAGACGAAAAGAAGTTTTGATTTAAGCAGGCATATTGATATGCAAAAATGGCTATATTTATAAAACAAGGTAATTTCTTATATAGCGCAGTATCCAATTCTCAGGATTGCTTAAAGCGCTTTACACTTTACTTCATGCGCGTCTTCATAATTTATATCGCATCATTTTTTCAAATTAATTAATTTTAAATACGGATATCGTAAAGCGCTCCGAACAACAGTAAAAGTGGCGCATAACAGAATAAATCATAATTGTTACGCCATAGTATCGTGCAGTGACGTGTATGCGCATATATGTTGTGTTTCCCTGTAAATTGTAATAATTAAAGTGGTGCTAGCTACCTATTGTAGCAAGTTACAGCGTTGTTAACTATTATCATATTGGAGAACAAGATCTCAGGCTAAGACTAATTCTTTACACAATGTGAAATGCTTATTGATGCTTCATGTGTTGATCTCTCTATCTGTTTACGGCTAAACTGGTAACGGTGTTACCTAGTTACCTAATATTTACAACTTGCATGGAAGGCGGAATATAACACACAACGTATAATATACACGTGCACATTTGTAATGCAAAACGTGCGCCCTGGCAACTTCGCTAGTGGCCACACCTAGCGAACGGCACAGAACTATTTGTTAACATTCGCTACAAGCGCCACCAGCAACCGTCTGAGCAATGGCGACCACCAGCGAATCTCAGGCGACGACGGCCGAAGTGATAACAACAACAGCTACGCTAGTCGATGGTGAAGATGCCGAGGAATTACCTGATGCCAGCCGTCAGGAAGTTGTTACCGCACCAGCTGCACCGGAAAATCGCGTAACGACTCCATATGTCAGTAAGTGTCGATGCCCCATCGCCCCATCTCGAGGCTTGGGGGTGTGGCAGAGGCAGAGCGATGTCATCTTCGTTGTCGTGGCTGTTGTTATGGTTTTTATGGGTCCCTTGTTGTTGTTGTTGTGGTTTAGTAATGTTAATAATAACTGTATATGTAAATATCAAAAATAGTTTTCAAACGTCACAAAAAATGTGTGAATTATGACGGTTTTCATTCTAGATGACATGACTTCCATCAAAAATAATTTAAAATTTAAACAGAACTAGTTTGTGAATTGTGTATTATAATAACAGTGTTCCCCTGCAACATGATGAACGAGGTGGGCCACCTCGCTGTTTTCTTAAGCCAACTTGCCTAAAATATGCCGACATTGCCATCTCGTAACTATTTCTTGCTATAAACATGTTTACACGTTGCTAGCCTTGTACTTCAGCATTTGTTTGGTCTCTATATGCCAGGGAATAGGTTAAAAGCCCTTCAGAATGCACCATTTTAAAAGTAGATTTTAAATAGTTCCAGGGGGCCATGCTCCTGGGCCCACATAGCATTGCATTGTGCCTTTGGTACCAGCTCAGCTCACCCTAACACTGAATAAGACCGCAATTATAATAATTATAAAATAATTTAAAATATTTCTCAAACTTGCGTGTCTTAAACTTACGATTATGCTTAGTCGTGCATATATGGCAAACATTTTCTCTGGCATTGTTGCCAGCTTTGTCTTCTTCGTTTACTTTAGGGTTGTGTGTAGGTGATATGCCTAATTAGAATCGTAAAAATGCTGTATCTCGTAACCTCATTTCTGGGTACGTTAATTAACATAATCACATAGCCATCATGTAACCATTCATGCATATATGCATGTATGGTGTGTGTCTGCGTGTGTTGGTGCGTGTGTGCATGCATGCGTACATACGTACATGCAGACATGTATATACAAGGTCAAAGACATTAGTTACCTTGTATTTAGCTTTTGCCTGTGTATCAACACAAATTAATTGGCTAATCAACTCAAACTAAATGTATATCAACTCAAAGGAAATGGTAAATATGTATATAAATGCATGTATGTAGGTACGTACACAGATTCAGACAGTGAATATACAATATACAACACTTTTTTCAGTTTGACTGGATTTTCCTAGTTTTAAAGAAATCAGACAATGAGTAAATTTAGGTCAGATTGCCCCATTTTATGTATTTAAAAATAAAATCTCATTTGGGTCATTTTGTATCAGATGGACACATTTTCTGGCAACTTTCCACCACACTGTTTTAGAACTAGCTGTTTTTTTAATATATCAAAATATGTGTAACAACTAGGTTATCCTAAAATTTAAACTCGATTTGAAAAATTTCAAAATATTGATAGAAATCTAAAACATTGTAACTTTATTAAATTTGTTGCAATGAGGTAAAATGCCATTTTCAGAGGCTCACAAAAATGTGACTATTTAACATAGAGCTTTGAAATTTAATAATATATTGACTAAATGGCATACAAGGAATCCAAATATGCCATAATATTAAGGGTCAAACTAACAGAAGAGAAGCCGAGGCACCTTCAATGTTGGGTTTTGTAAACTTTTGTTTATTCTGGATCATACTTGCTAGGCAAAATGTTCATGAAAACATGATACCCAACCACAACTGTTTATTTTCAATACCCATGTAGAGGTCTACCAGGGTAGTTGCTATTCCATAATTGAGCCAGTACAAACATGGTCATACCTCCAGGGGTATGGGTCACACAACTTTACAGGTGTGTTCTATAAATGAATGTTACAAACCGGGTAGAACATTTTAAATCTGTTCTTCTTGGTTTGGATTGTATGAATGTTTGAGCATACGTCATATAGATAGCTGCATATATAATATTGATACACAGGTGCCCTCCAGGGGAATCCCTGATAAACTGAATTTTTTCAGTGGTCACTGCTCGCTTACTAAGATGGCGTGGTGAGCAGACTGTCCCACACGTGACTTAGTCTCTAGCCCCCTCGTCTCTGTTCATAGTTGGTCTTCCTAATCCAGATGGCTTCTTTTATCCAAAAGAAAAAATTATGTTCCTGAAGAAGGCCGCCGATGGTGGTCGAAACGTAGAAGTAAGTAGAACATTGCTAGTTGTGTAATTATGAAATTTGTTTGGAATAACAAACCAGACAGTTGGCTCTACCTCAGTTGACTTGACCAGGTCATTCTGGTCAGCCACAGACAGGACACAACAAACCGGGTGGACATCTCTACAAGATACAGACTGCTCAGCCAAACAGGTATACATGTGACATCAACCTGATGACCAGCAAGCACATACTCTGATACTGTCCACTCCAGGACAGATATTATGGCCAGAGGACACACCAGTGAAGAAGCCATAGGGTGACACAGAGACACTGATGGAGGAGACTGGCAGCAGTTGTCATGGTGACAGAAACGTCTATCTAGAGTCACTGAAAAATAACAAAAAGAAAATAACTGAATTCTGTAATTGATAAATTATGGAATGTTTGCATCGCACATCAGATAAATGTAATTGATTAATAGCCTGGAGACCAGATTGTCAATGTCACCATGTTGTAATACTTTAATTGTTTATTCTAAAAATAATTTAGACACATCCACAATCCATAATGCCTCGTTTATAATTTTATTATAAATATATTTAAAAGTGCAGGTTTTTATAGTTTTGTTAAATTAATAATTTACTGTCATTACATTCTGGCTTTGTGACTAAAATTATGAGTAAACAATACTTAATCAACAACAAATGAAATTGGCATATATCTCCACTGACCACATTTTTGTGTCTACTAGTTGCTACGGGGTTGCTGCTGTTGACCCAGCCAAAACTACGCATGCATGACACGCATACACACATGCCCACACATATAGACACTTTAAATATACATTTGCCCATGGCACTAAAACATTACTCAAATTAAAATTTTATTCCACCAGACTAGTCATAGAACAACATAGTCAGGTCTACTGTGGTCTAACATAATAATAATAATAATAAATACAGTATTTCTCTACGCCATATATCTAGCAATAAAACCATTCAGAGGCGCATTACACTTTACATGAATATACAGATTACCTAAAAATTAAAAATAGAGACGTAGTTGTAAAATAACTAGATCTGTAAAAAGCAAAAAACAAAAATCCAGTATAAATAAATAATCTTAATCTTAATAATACTAAAATACTCATACTGATAAATAATAGTTAATTATATTACAATGTAAAAAATAAATATTAAAATAGTTGATAAATAATATATATTAAAAATAGTAGATATTAAAACTAAATAATTGTTAATTATATTAAAAAAAAAAAATAATAATAATATAGTTGATAAATAGTACATATTAAAATTGTTCGGATATTAAAATATTGTTCTTTTAAAGTGAAAAAGCCCTCTTAAAAAGAACATAACAAAAACAGGCTACTCTAATTCTTAAAATACACCATGAATACCTTTTGTGTTTTAATCCAGTAGTTTTGAGCAGTGAGTATACATGCGTATCTTAGTAATTAGATTCACGGTTGATTCAATAAGTCCCCAGTCAGTGACTCAGCGTGCCTTGGCCTGATGCGTTCAGTGGGTCCGTCTCGACTCATGCGGCCGACATCAGCCAGCCTCACTCACTGTGCCACGCTCCATGAATATTTCATCATAATGACCGGATCAATAAGCCGAGATATCTCACCGTGATATCAGACATCAGCTATCGTCGTTCGACAAGTGGACATTGATCCTCTTTTCAGCACCAACTGTGGTGTCAAGTGACACGGATAGTGACACGAACCCGACACAAGTGGATAACCGTGTCACTAAGCAGCATGCGGGTTGTGTCGGAGCCACGGGGATATATTATGCACTGCGGAGCATATTAGATGAGTGTGTCGGCCAGTGGAATGTGAATGCGGAGTAGTAGGTGGAGCGCCGGAGCCATGGCGGAGGAGACCATTTACCTGTGTAACTTCCGCGTGTCTGTCGACGGAGACTGGTTGTGCCTGAAGGAGCTCACCGACGTGAACCTCGACGTCAGACTCACCCAGATAGATGACGGTCAGTATCCATGGCGACAGTCACTGTGAATCCATCTGTTTCTTTGTCCTGCAACTGGGCCGGCTGTGATTGTTACGTCATACACGGAGTGTTTGTGTGTTTGTGTCTCGAAGCATTATATATATTTGTTACTATTGCCATAATGTGTTGGTCCCATGTGCTGCATGTTACATTAACATGAGGCCTGTCAGGTAAAATATTACATGCGCCACAGTGCCATTAATTGCAGACACACTGCTGCTACTGCTGCTGCTGCTACTATTTCTGCAGCCGTTGCCGTTGTTATAATTACAAATTTACAGCAATATATAACCACCAAACATTTTCACCAAACAAGACTAGCAAGTACGATTGTCATTATCATAATGGACACTCGGTTGCAATTAGGAAGACGAGACATTTTGTCCAATAAAACGACACAGTTTTATTATTATCGATCTGTGTGTGTTTGTTATCTTCGGCCTGGACTGGCCACCCAGTGACGTGACAGTCCGATGTGTTGGTCAAGGAGGCTTCAACTGACCACTGAGTGCTCATTTACTGTGGTGTGGGGAGATGATGGCAGTGGATGGAGGTGTGATTCACTGCACATAATTATGCCGAATGACATAATGAGACACACCAGTAGGCTGCAGGCTGCAGCCACTGTCATTAGTGCCTGAGGTGTCATGTAATATACTGGTGATACAAGCATCACATGGGGTGTCACAAGCATCACATAGGGTGTCACAAGCATCACATGGGGTGTCACAAGCATCACATAGGGTGTCACAAGCATCACATGGGGTGTCACAAGCATCACATGGGGTGTCGCAAGCATCACATAGGGTGTCCCAGACATCACATAGGGTGTCACAGACATCACATAGGGTGTCACCAGATCACATGGAATGTCACAAACATTACATGAGCATCTACATTTGTATTAATATTTTCTGTGGGGCTTCTATGCATCAACAAGTGGTCTGATTTTAGATAATTTGGGTCACTGATCTAAGCTCTGAGTATTCATCATGTTGCTACTGCACAGACTGATACATTAGACCATCAATGCATACATAAAACAAATGTAGAAATATGATGAATATTCCTTTATTGATTGGATGTAGGATAAATGGTAATTTCATTTCCCAAATCCCTCGGCTTCTGTGGCTTGAGTCGAGAAAGCACTGCCCAGTCATGTCAATACACAACATCTGCATCAGGGCTTGTATCAAGTCGTCATGGTTGCTACTGGCAAACCATTATTCCTAAAACCTTTTAATAGCATTTCTATTCTTCCAAAATTAAAATTTTCCTTTTTTAAAAATAGCCATATCCAATAACTATGTTGCAGACACTTGCTGCTTTAATCAGTGGTTTGTCTGATTTAATAATTTCATTTGTAATATACATTTAGATGGCTCCATTTTTGTGAAGATTGTTATTGTTTCAGTTTTTGTACATAAATATTTATCAAATGCGTTACTCAGAAGTTAGAATTGTCTCATTAATTAATCATGTAAACACTTGAAAGTTGCAAGGATCTTGTGCATTATAAGAAACGCCATTAACAGTGTTTTACACTTTGTTGTCTTCAGAACGCAACCCATCAGCGATAGAACGCGCCAACCTGCTGATTGTTTGTAAGTTGGTCGTGAAGGAGGTGATTGGTTCATCGCTGAAGCATGGCCGCATGTTGGACGATGAACACGCCCCTCTCCAACAGTTCTTTGTCGTGCTGGAACACGTCCTACGACACCGCATCAAACGTACGTACACACTTGTGCACGTAGGTTCTCCTGGCTTACACAACTTTGACATGAACTTTCCCCGCGTGAATGATGGAGCGTGGGTTGTCAATGACTTTTTGCTACTGGACAAGGACTTGGGCTGTCATTTCAAGCTGTTTCCTGTATATTCCTGTAAAGTGTAATGTGCCTTTGAATGGTTTTATTGCTAGAGATAATTTTATGGCGTAAACAAATACTGTTCTTTATTGTTATTATTATATTATGTTTCCATTCCATGTGTTCTAGTTCTCTGTGTAAATGTTTCTCAGCTGTGTCTAGTCAACATATGGCCAATATTGTATTTAGCATGATATTTATTTTCAAATTTACATTTAAGTATTGTACGATATTCTTAACAATGCACAGTTGTAATTGTATTACGGTGATTATGGTTTAACAATTTGAGTTTTACGAGCCTATGAAGACATTTATTACCACTCGATTAGCTGTCGTATACACTCAAGTGCTTATCCTTAGCTGTGGTTTTGTGTTGTTGATATTTATTCAGAACATGAGAACAAATTGATAATAATAATAAATAATAATAAATAAAATATAATATTTATATAGCGCCATAATCACACGGTGCTCTATGGCGCTTTACAGTACAATAATAATAATAATAAATCTACAGAGAAATTAAAACATTACTTGTTTGTTTACTCTTTGTGATGAGCAGGTTGTGTGTGTTGCAGCCAAGAAGGGCATCCTGCGAGACCGGAGAGAGGTGTGGAGCCTGCTGGAGCAGGTGGAGCGATACGTGCCTGACGCCGTCGACATCACAACCAGCGTGAAGGAGATGCCGCATATAAAGTAAACACCAGCAGCGGTCGCTGGGTTCAGTTCTCTAGTTCACCCCAAATGTCTTGGAATGTAACACAATCCAGGCCACAACGTGTTTAATATTAGTGTGCTTGGGTTGGGAAAACATGATTTACCCATTTTCATTATTTGTGGGAAAATTGTATATCAAATTGATATATTAAGAATCAAAAAGCGGTAATTTTGTGAAATATGTTTGCAGATTGCTTACACGAAATGTGACATTATATTAAGTTATTAATATTTTAGTGGTGTAACTGTTCGGCCATTGTCATCAGTCTTCAAAGATGTATCCAGTGATTGAGATGGACATGTTGTGTTTTGATAAAAGGTGAATGGCTGATTGCATTTTGAAAACAAACACTTGCACATGTCATTTGATGGGAGTTTAGCACATTGCATAAAAACATTTGTATCTGACTTGGGTGAAATATCGAAAATACAGTATATATTTATATATATATATATATATATATATATATATATATATATATATATATATATATATGTATATATATATTATATAATATACATATATATTATATTATATATATATATATATTATATAATATATATATATATAAGTTAAGGGTGGATAACATTTATATATTTTTATATTTCATCCACAATATAAAATATGTGTGTGTATATATATATATATATATATATATATATATATATACATATACATACATACATACACACACATATTTTATATTGTGGATGAAATATAAAACTATACAGAGATATATAAATATACACCCTTATCCCTTTACTGTGCAGACCAGCCAAGGTCTTAAGGGTGGCCCAGTCCGTTACAGTTCAATGGAACATCTCGGAGTTTAGCAAGAAGTTTATGGAACCAGTTGTACGTTGTCCAGCGTGCAGTCTTGATTGCAGGAACCCGCTGTGTTTTCAATATTATTCACACAGTTAAAACATGTCATGGGTGTGATCTGTGAACATCGTTTCACGCTTGTTAAATGCCAGTTGACAGTCGGACACATTCAACATCTACTTACCCGGTACTAAGACTATTAAACATGAAAAACAGGGTCAGTTTTAAAACAAACATTGCACAGAACCAAGATAAACAAACATCATGATTAATAGTATAAAATATTCATCAACTAGTCTACATCAGTACCCTGATGCTCCCTGCAGGTCAAACGTGGGTCGGGGGCGTGCGTGGCTCAGACTCGCCCTCATGCAGAAGAGACTGGCGGACTACTTCCGTGTGCTCATTGACAAGAAAGAGGAGGTTCTCGGGTAAGTTTCTGAACTGTTTTATAAGTACTGATCTATAGTATAGATCTGTTGTTACAGTGTTCTAAGAAGATAGTTCTATGATCACAGAGAGGTATAGTTGTATTGTATAGAAAGTTCTATGACAATGATTCTATTGTATAGAAAGTTCTATGACAATGATTCTATTGTTACAGGGAGTTCTATGAAGATAGTTCTATTATGAAGGAGAGTTCTATGAGGATATGGCTCTATTGTTACAGAGAGTTCTATAAGAATGGCTCTGTTGTTACAGAGAGTTCTATAAGAATGTCTCTATCGTTACAGGGAGTACTATGAAGATAGCTCTATTATTAAAGAGAGTTCAATAAGAATGGCTCTGTTGTTACAGAGAGATCTATGAGGATGGCTCTATTGGTACTGAGAGTTCTATGAGGAAGGCTCTATTGTTACAGAGAGTTCTATAAGAATGGTTCTATTTTTACAGAGAGTTCTATAAGAATGGCTCTATTGTTACAGAGAGTTCTATGGGGATGGTTCTATTGTTACAGAGAGTTCTATGAGGACGGCTCTATTGTTACAGAGAGTTCTATGAGGATGGCTCTATTGTTACAGAGAGTTCTATGAGGATGGCTCTATTGTTACAGAGAGTTCTATGAGGATGGCTCTATTGTTACAGAGAGTTCTATGAGGATGGCTCTATTGTTACAGAGAGTTCTATGAGGATGGCTCTATTGTTACAGGGAGTTCTATGAAGATAGTTCTATTGTTAAAGAGAGTTCTATAAGAATGGCTCTGTTGTTACAGAGAGTTCTATGAGGATGGCTCTATTGTTACAGAGAGTTCTATGAGGATGGCTCTATTGTTACAGAGAGTTCTATGAGGATGGCTCTATTGTTACAGAGAGTTCTATAAGAATAGGATGGCTCTATTGTTACAGGGAGTTCTATGAAGATAGTTCTATTGTTACAGAGAGTTCTATGAGGATGGCTCTATTGTTACAGAGAGTTCTATGAGGATGGCTCTATTGTTACAGAGAGTTCTATGAGGACGGCTCTATTGTTACAGAGAGTTCTATGAGGATGGCTCCATCATGCTGGAGGACGAGGGGGAGGAGATCGCTGGTCTCTTGGTTGGTCTTAACGTCATTGACTGTAACATGGCCATCAAAGACAAGGATCTTGACCAGCCGGTGAGTGGACACTTGGGTCACTCACTGACCAGTGGTTGAGGTGTTTACAGTATTGGTCTGTCATTTGTTGTCCCAGTTAAAAGTAGACAACCTGTCCCTTGTTTTTCATGAATTAACTACTATAAAAGAAGAAGGAGGCTGCTGATGGTGGTTGAAATGTTGAAGTGAGTAGAAATGATTAATTGTGTAATCAAAAATGTTACTTGAATAATATACTTCCAACTTGATGAATATTTTCACAAATAATTACTATAGTGTTTTTAAGAATATAATATATATTTTGAATGTATACTGCCTGCCAGGTATAATAATAATAATATAAAACTGCCCGCCAAGTTGTGTTTGGTTGGTTTAGTAAAGCTGTAATATTATTTGCAGTTTAAAAGATACAACACAGGAGTATGCTAACATGGTACACAGTACATCCAGTTTCAAAACAAGTAGTATCACTGAATTGGGTTGAGTTAACCCCAATGCCCTCTGATGATCCAGGAAGTCCATTTTCCCGTGACACAGCAGACGTCCTGTTACAAATTACTGTCACTAGTTAATTGTGAGTTGAGGAACAGGTAACTTCACTTTAGAGGTATGAAGTTTGGTTGTTTTTGTAGTAAAAACATGCCATCTGAACTATATACTATGTCCTGACATCTTGATAGTAACTGCATTTTAGTGATCTGCATAAAATGTAACATTATCAGGAATTTATTTATGAATGTCAACGTTTCTTGTCACCAATGTTCTGTCATTTGCAACTCTTGCAGACGAAGTAGATTGAGTTCAGTTGTCAGGATCCTGCATATCATTTACACCATAACAGTTACACCCCACCACATGCTGTGTTGATGATACATCTTACAGTCCCAGCTTACCCTGTGAGGGTTAATAGTGACGGAGGAAGAAGCATGCCGTGTAAACATACCTAATAAAAACATAAACAATTATTAAAAAGTATTTAAAAATCAATCTATGATTTGTTCTTCATTAAAACACATTTGAGGCATCACAATGTTAGAATAAATATAGTACATAACACTAATTTTATTATGGAAATGCGCATATTTTGCTGAACATTAAAAAAAATGTTATTTTGCATTTATACACAAAAGCAATTGTTTCAATAGTTGCCAAACAAAGTTATATATATATTATTGAAAATATGTAGAATTGGAAGTTGGCCAGCAGACAGGTGTGAAAAATCAATATAAGGCCAGTTTCCATCTAACATGCCAGTAACACTTTTTCAACAGGTGTGTTTTCTATGATTCTATTTTTGCCTCGGGCTGACTGTATTCATAAATAACTGTGGCAATCAATAATTCTAGCAGTAAAAATTTCTAAAAGCCAACATATGTATAAATTAGGATATGCAGACATGTGGCAGTATTTCTATTAATTTTGTGAACTAAAAATAGCTGTAGGCCATGTATGGTTGTGTGTATGTTATATGCCTATGCATTTTGTTTGTGATTGTGTACCCGGTATGTGTTTTTGTATGTACAAATAAAGTTGTGTGTACTGTTACAAACCATGCCCCTTCTACTCAACAACCAACATGTTTAGTTAATCTGCTACATTTATCTGACATCTCAAGGACCCTTAGATCATCCCTTTTCATAACAGATTTTTGTTCCTAAAACTAAGCTCCATATTAGCTTTCTAGTTATCAAGCTATCTAACTATCCATCCATCCATCCAGCCAGCCAGCCAGACAGACAGACAGACAGACAGACAGACAGCCATCTAGTGCATGTTTAGTTAATATAAATTAATCAGTGTCACCACATGTTTATGTTTCAGCTAGGTGTCATAGACTTCAGTTTATACTTGCAAGACCGCATCAAAATACAAAGTCCTGAAGACGAAAGGTGATTCACCACTTCTGCATTCTGTGTATATCTTATGAAACAAACTATTAATGTTATTTATGAGAAAGTAAGAATTTTTATAGCCATAACACATGCGACAGAACAGTCAGGTTTTGACTGTTGTCACCATGGTAACTATGGTGAGGCATACAAATTCAGCAGGTGGAATCTACAATGGTTACCACACAATAAAAGTAACTGATTACCTGATAGGTAGAATAACTAATAAATAACGTATTACTAAGCTAAGATTTTATGCTACAATTATGCAGTATAGCATTATTGCTATATTGATGACTTGACCTTGTGTGCAGTCAAGGTCAAGCCAAGATGGCTGCCATTCTTGACCAGAAGAATTATCTGGAGGAGCTGAACCGACACCTCAAGTAAGTTGTCAGTGTTTGTTTACTCAGTCCCAGCAAACAACGACCCATGATTTCACATGCTATGTAAGTGAATTCACGAGTTCAATTGGCTCAATTCACGTGTTTCCGTACGTAAATTCACCGTATTCTGTGAACAAATTTGGTGTGTCGACACATGTCTACCGTGAAATCACAAGTTTTTCACATGATGACACGTACCAGTGAAACCATACCATTCTGACCCAGTACGACTCGTGTTAAACTCATTCAAAACTCGTGACGACAGGCAGAACACGTGTAATCATGTGAATGCACATGAAGACACATACTGGTGGAGTGGTACCAATTATGAACCAGTATGACACGTGCCAACTGGTTCAGAAATGGTTCCTTGTTTGCTGGGGTGTCTAAAGTGTTGTTTGTCTTGTAGAAGGTCACTGGGACCTGTTTCTCCAGATACATTTGTGCTAAATGAATCTGATATGATACGATTAAAAAATAGATTACCAAGTTAAATCCGTACCATTTTTTTGCACATTCTGTCACTCACATATCAGAAAATCAGTAGAGCGCTGTGGTGCAGTGGTTAGGGCATTGGATTCTCAGTCGAGAGACCCTGGGCTTGGCCCTGGGCTGCTGTGTTGAACCTTTGGCAGGTTTGTTTGCTCTGTGCTGCTCCAGTTCACTCAGCTGTGTGAATGAGTACCTGGCTATAGGCAATGGTGGATATTTGTGTATGGACAGAACAATCTTTGTGTGTAAATAAAATGTGGTTTAATAGTTCTCAGAGGTGGCGAGACTGAACAGGTCTGCCAAGGACTAGGGATTACTTCATGTGTCGTTAAGAACTTATTTGTCCTGTTTACATTTGACTGTGTCGTACTTCTGGCAATTCAACTTGATACTACGTTAGTGTTATTATAAATATCCTATGACAGGCTTCTCATAATCTACTGTTTTGCATTGCGAAAATATCATGAACCAATTGCTGCTCCCTGCAGTGCGACGGTGACGAACCTGCAACAGAAGCTGGAGACAGTGCAGACAGCGAACACACTGATGAAGGAAGACCTCGCCATCTCAAAGAACTCAATCCTTGAACTCCAACAACAAACTACGCAGCTACGGGCCGACAAGGACAAGTTGATGAATGACTTCCAGAAACAGATCGAGGTAGGAGGCTTTTATGAAATGAAATGAAATGGTAAATTCTTTTAAGTAATGTTTATTTTTATTTTTTTTAATACAATAATGCTATCGACCTATTTTATATAAATTTTATTTATTATAATGAATATATTTTCTTTTAAATAATATTAAATAATTTATTAATGTAATTTTTTTATTTTTTATTTTAATAATATGTATTTGTTTATAATTACAGTTTATTTTTTTTTCTTCTATTTATTACTACTGTGGTTATATTTATATTGTTGTGAACTATATATTTTATCTAAAGCTTTATTGTATGTATGTATGTATGTATGTATATGATGTATATATCCATGTAAGATGATGGCCCATTGAAAATCATGATATACCACGTGACATGGTTACCATCAAGAAATAAAGCTTTTACTTACTACTTACTTACTACTTACTTACTACTTACTTAGGGAGCTCTGGGGACCATTTCATTAAGATGAAGAGCTCTTAAGGAAGATTCAAGTAGAGTGGAGTTCACATCACTTGATGTCCAAAACATATTGTTAAAAAGTTGGAAGATAACTATACCGTACTGATTACTGCATAAAAGGATAATAAAAAAATGAATATAGGACTACAGCTTATTTCTGTTTGTATTTCTAATTTCACCTGTTGCACCTACCTATTTCTATCAAGTGTTCCTTTTTTGTTTGTGTTGAAGCCATTCATCAGTCACAACCGCTATTGGTCAGTGTAGCGTTTTCTATGACAACAAAAGTATCATCTTAGTCATTTATTGGTCAATTGAGTGCCTTCTAAAGTTCTGTGACAACAAAAGTATCATCTGAGTCAATTATTTAGTTAATCCCAATACAGTCACTTTGTTCCAGTACCAGTCGTGCCAAATGGTCATTAGTGAGAACCCATTGACTTGGAACTGTAAAGTAATTTAGTAGTTCCCTCTATATTCTGCCCGTAGTAGTCTTCTACGGGCATGAGGGTAGGTGGATGGGTCTACAGCTAAACATCGGCCATGATTGTAGCCGTGTAGGACACTGTCACTAAGTCATGATGGGTGATCTCAGTCTGCATGCTGATGGTGTTGTTTGTAGACGGCAAAGGTTGACTTGGACACGGAGAGAGAAACCTATGAAACGTCGCGGACTGGTCTGGATAGCATGTACCAGGACATGCAGAAGAAACTACATGAAGAAACCCGCCTCAGACTGGTGAATGATAGTTACTTATTCACCACCTGAGTCAGGTCTTACTTGAGTCGTTGCAGCAGCGAGGTGATAGTGTCGTACCACTGCCTAGTTTAATTATAATTAGGCAACGGCAGAGTAAATAAAGAGGATCAACTGATGCTGTACGGGCGTAAGAGAACTATAAACAAACACCTGACATCAAACTCGCCAGGAGCAATCTTTATTTTATATTAGAAATAACAAATGTAATAAACCAACAGTAAAGTATAATTCAAATAAAAGTACAACTCACGCGCCACTTGGCTACGCACAAAGTCTTTCCCTGAACCAACGTGTTCACTCTCACAATCTCAGTCTCTCCAATCTCCTCGTGTCTTTCCTTCCCCTGGTATTTATACTTTTCCCAATGGCGGGAAACCTTCTGTCACGTGATCAGCTATGCCCTCTGGTGGGCATCCCCTCAACTTGGAGAGCCCTCCCATGCCCTCTGGTGGGCATCTCCTCACCTTGGTGGCAGCCCTACCATAATAGCTGCATCTGGACATGTGTTGTGCCTATGGGGACTCCACTGACCATGCGTGTACCCTCAGCATATTTGTATTCTACTCATAAGAACGTAATATTAAAAACTAGCCGAATTACCCAAAACATTTGAAAATTGTGTTACGTTGGTTCAGTGGGACCCACAAATGGAGTGCGTGCTTGTGTGCAAGATGCAGCAATATCTATCGCCTTTTGATATATTTAGTTCCAAGTTTTCCAACCCCCCAGATAACAAGGAACTTGAAAAATCTATGAACCATCCCAATGGTCCTGCTACATGACATGCACAATGCCAATCTGACACATGTAGAACTGACAGAGATGGAGGTCAACATATATACAGAGAAACAATGTTTTGTAATAGACGAGTAGTTAAGACCTAGGAGCAGACACACTCCCTTTAGTGCCCTGTCCACGTGGTGGGTGACACGTCACACTCCCTTTAGTACTCTGTCCACGTGGTGGGTGACACGTCACACTCCCTCTAGTACCCTGTCCACGTGGTGGGTGACACGTCACACTCCCTCTAGTACCCTGTCCACGTGGTGGGTGACACGTCACACTCCCTCTAGTACCCTGTCCACGTGGTGGGTGACACGTCACACTCCCTCTAGTACCCTGTCCACGTGGTGGGTGACACGTCACACTCCCTCTAGTACCCTGTCCACGTGGTGGGTGACACGTCACACTCCCTCTAGTACCCTGTCCACGTGGTGGGTGACACGTCACACTCCCTCTAGTACCCTGTCCACATGGTGGATGACACGTCACATGACACGTTCTGCTGCTGTAGGACGTGGAGAAGGAGATGGAGCTGCAGATAGGGATGAAGCAGGAGGTGGAGATGGCCATGAGGCTGCTGGAGAAGGACATCCACGAGAAGCAGGACTCCATCGTCATCCTGCGCAAGCAGCTCGACGACATCAAGGCCATCAACCTGGAGATGTACAACAAACTCAAGGTGGGTGGGGCTAATTCCAGGGGGTGGGGTTCACTAGAGGTGGGTGGGGCTAATTCCAGGGGGCGGGGTTCACTAGAGGTGGGTGGGGCTAATTCCAGGGGGCAGAGTTCACTAGAGGTGGGTGGGGCTAATTCCAGGTGGCGGGGTTCACTAGAGGTGGGTGGGGCTAATTCCAGGGGGCGGGGTTCACTAGAGGTGGGTGGGGCTAATTTCAGGGGGCGGAGTTCACTAGAGGTGGGTGGGGCTAATTCCAGGTGGCGGGGTTCACTAGAGGTGGGTGGGGCTAATTCCAGGGGGCGGGGTTCACTAGAGGAGGGTGGGGCTTATTCCAGGAGGCGGAGTTCACTAGAGGTGGGTGGGGCTAATTCCAGGGGGCGGAGTTCACTAGAGGTGGGTGGGGCTAATTCCAGGGGGCGGAGTTCACTAGAGGTGGGTGGAGCTTATTCCAGGGGGTGGAGTTCACTAGAGGAGTGTGGGGCTAATTCCAGGGGGTGGAGTTCACTAGAGGTGGGTGGGGCTAATTCCCGGGGGTGGAGTTCACTGGAGGTGATTGGGGCTTATTTCCGGGGGCGGAATTCACTAGAGGTGGGTGGGACTTTTTCTGGTGGTAGAGTTCACTAGAGGAGGGTGGGGCTTATTCCAGGGGGTGTAAATCGTTTGAGGTGGGTGTGACGTATTTCAGGAGGTCAATCGTGCTGCTTTCCAGCCATCTCATGTTGCTAGTTTGTGATCCCGTTGCTTAAATGTGTCTGTCACTAACTGGAGGAGCTTCAGACCCTCTCAGTTGACAACTGGTGTTTACCATCTGCACGAGGTGGTTGGAAAGCAGCATCACTCAAGATGGGTGTGGCTTGAAATGTGGCTATGACTTGTGGGTATATAAAACAACTAAAAGGAGGATGAGGTAAAATGTGGGAGGGGTTTGTGTCATTTGAGAAAGTAATACAAACTCTGGGTGAGTGGGGCTTGAAATGTGGGTGGAGCTTAAGATGTGACTGAGGCTTGAAATGTGGGTGGAGCTTAAGGTGTGGGTGGAGCTTGAGATGTGGTTGGGGCTTGAAAAGTGGGTTGGGCTTGAGATGTGAGTGGAGCTTAAGATGTGGGTGGAGCTTGAAAAGGGGGTGGAGCTTAAGATGTGGATGGGGCTTGAAATGTGGGTGGAGCTTGTGATGTGGGTGGAGCTTGTGATGTGGGTGGAGCTTAATATGTGGGCGGGGCTTGAAATGTGGGTGGAGCTTGTTATGTGGGTGGAGCTTGTGTCACCTGGAGATGTCTCCTTTCCAAGAATGTTTGTTTGTTGTTTGCTTGGTGTATTGTGACTAAGGTATACTGATTGCGAGTTGCCTAAGTCACATGAGTGGCTATATACCTACTAGGCACTATACATTTTAGAGTTTGTGTTCTTTTGTGCTGCATATAGAATGTTGAAAGAATAGTGAACTTCTGTTTAGTTGTCAACACGTGTTTTCCAAGTTATGTTTATGCCATGAGACATAGGTCCAAATACTGCACCACTGACTGCTACGAGCTCTTTGAGGAGCAATAAAATAAAAATATATTTTGTATTTTAATAAAACAATGGTTAAAGGAACATACAACCCTAAATAAAACAAAGGTTTAAACCATGAAGCAATGTCTACTGTATCACATGCCATAATTATTTTTTATATTAGATCTTATAGCAAGTATTGAAGGGGAATTACTGAGCCTCTATGGAGGCTGACATTTTGGCCACATTAAAACAGCCACATTAAAAGACCTTCAAGCAACATCATTATTTTTAAAAACAGCATATCTGTCATTGTTTTCACTAAGCAAGCTGCACCATTGGTAAAGTGTGGCGCCACCTAGGGATCACGGATCAATTGAGATGTTTACACACACGCCACCTGGTGAATGGCCAATGAAGTTAATGCATGTTCTCCATCAACTGCATAACACAACAACTATCAATCTAATGTAATTCCATACGTTATTGAAATGTCAGACCGTCCAGTGGTTTTACTGAAACTAATTTTCAGTTTAGTTTCCTGTTTTACATACTGTGCTTCGAAATGATTTCAAAATAAGGTTGCACATAATCAACACATCGGCTTCTCCATGAGTTTGTTGTTCTTTAGTGAGGGATGGTATCATTATCAGGGTGTTCACATATCAGCATATTTTTCTCTGTTTCCGTTGTTTTTCTTGCTGCGAATAGGACTCAATAGGTGATAGTTCTTAATTTGTCAGCCAGTTGCTCAAGTTACAATTAATACACTTTCTAAAAAAATTGAATAATTTAACTCCAGTTTGTCTGTCAGGGGTCAGGGGTCAGATCAAGGTGTTGTAGAGACATTGCACTCATTGGTCAGAATTATCATTGGGATATATAAGTCTGTATGATTGAACCATTGTGATATATGAGTGTGTGTGGTTGTACCATTGTGATATATGAGTCTGTATGATTGTACCATTGTGATATATGAGTCTGTATGGTTATACCATTGTGATATATGAGTCTGTATGGTTGTACCATTGTGATATATGAGTCTGTATGGTTGTACCATTGTGATATATGAGTCTGTATGGTTGTACCATTGTGATATATGAGTCTGTATGATTGTACCATTGTGACATATGAGTCTGTATGGCTGTACCATTGTGATATATGAGTCTGTATGATTGTACCATTGTGATATATGAGTGTGTGTGGTTGTACTATTGTGATATATGAGTGTGTGTGGTTGTACCTTTGTGACATATGAGTCTGTATGTTTGTACCATTGTGATATATGAGTCTGTATGATTGTACCATTGTGATATATGAGTCTGTATGGTTGTACCATTGTGATATATGAGTCTGTATGGTTGTACCATTGTGATATATGAGTCTGTATGGTTGTACCATTGTGATATCAATCTGTATTATTGTGCCATCGTGATATCAGTATGTACAACTGTGCCATTGTGATAGTAGTATGTATGATTGTACCATGTGACATCAGTCTATATGGTTGTACCATTGTGATATCAGTATGTATGATTGTACCATTGTGATATCAGTATGTATGATTGTACCGTTGTGATATCAGTATGTATGATTGTACCGTTGTGATATCAATCAGTCTGTATGATTGTACCATTGTGATATCAATTAGTCTGTATAATTGTACCATTGTGATATCAGTATGTTTGATTGTACCATTGTGATATCAGTATGTACGATTGTACCATTGTGATGTCAGTATGTATGATTGTACCATTGTGATATCAGTATGTGTGATTGTACCATTGTGATATCAATCAGTCTGTATGATTGTACCATTGTGATATCAGTATGTATGATTGTACCATTGTGATATCAGTATGTATGATTGTACCATTGTGATATCAGTCTGTATGATTGTGCCATTGTAATATCAGTCTGTATGATTGTACCATTGTGATATCAGTCTGTATGATTGTACCATTGTGATATCAGTCTGTTTGATTGTACCATTGTGATATCAGTATGTACAATTGTACCATTGTGATATCAGTCTGTTTGATTGTACCATTGTGATATCAGTATGTATGATTGTACCATTGTGATATCACTATGTATGATTGTACCGTTGTGATATCAATCAGTCTGTATGGTTGTACCATTGTGATGTCAGTATGTATGATTGGACCATTGTGATATCAGTCTGTTTGATTGTACCATTGTGATGTCAGTATGTATGATTGTACCATTGTGATATCAGTCAGTATGTACGATTGTACCATTGTGATATCAGTATGTATTATTGTACCATTGTGATATCAGCATGTATGATTGTACCATTGTGATATCAGTCTATATGATTGTACCATTGTGATATCAGTCTGTATGATTGTAACGGGTAACCTTGTGTGTTTGTGTGCTGCTGTGCTATTTTTCATGCAAGCCTTGCAATTAAAATTTGCTTTATCGATTTCGCAATATTCGTGGCTGGCAATTACTCAAATTGGTTTTTGTGTACTAAAAACCAATTTTAATAACTGCTGTTGAGCATACCTTGTCACACGTATATAATCTTTTTTTTTAAATAATTGTTGCCTTGACCTCTAAGTGACATTTTCCAGGATGATATATTAGTGGTACAGGCAGCTCCTGTATATAATTAAAGCCCAGTTACAAATGTAAATCAACAAGACAGTGTGTTTTATTTGAGCATAAAACAAGATGTGTCAACATTACAGATTTCACACGCCACATGTAAATGAAATTATGTTTAATGTACTACTACGTTCAGAAGACACATTCTGATGATTCATACACAAATGACCATGGCTGGCCATGGGAAATGAACATGGAGTGAATTTAGATCAGTGCACAAATGGTAACCCTGAATCAGTAATCCAAAAATCTTGGCCTATGTACACTGTTTCACTGGAACATAATTTTCCAAATGCAGTATACTCCATTATAATATATATGTATATATATATATATATATATATATATATATATATATATATATATATATATATGACATGTTTTTCTGGGAAACTCGCAAATCCAGACATGTACATGGCGTACCAGAATGTTGTATGTAGGATAAACAAGTTTTCACTGAATATGTTCTTATTTTCTTGTTACACATGACGGCTGTTCCATTGCCTGGCTATACTCCCTCTGGACACTCTCGCTCAATCCGCTGAACTTCCCTCTGAAACATCCAGAATAAACCAGTGTTATATTGTGAGGTGACAGTGTCATACAGAGAGGTGACAGTGTCATACAGAGAGGTGACAGTGTCACACACAGAGGTGACAGTGTCACACACAGAGGTGACAGTGTCACACACAGAGGTGACAGTGTCACATGCAGTGGTGACAAGTGTCACACAGAGAGGTGACAGTGTCACACAGAGAGGTGACAGTGTCACAATGAATGGTGACAGTGTCACACAGAGAATTGACACTGTCACAGAGAACTATTTCCCAGTGAGAATCTCATTTTTACGGTAATGATGAGGAGTTCTGAACACCGCATTAGTGTCAGTGCACTGCATTGTGGGACGCACAAGGCCCAGCAGTGTTTAGTTCACACATCCAGGTACCAACAAAGTGTCAACACTTGTCATGCACTGTCATTGTTGTGTCAACATATGCACTGTTCAGTCTATGTCAATGCGTGCACTGTTCTAGCTGTGTCAACATATACACTTTCCTGGCTGTGTTGACACATGCACTGTCCAGGCTGTGTCAACAAATGAACTGTCCTATGTGTCAACACATGCACTGTCGTCTTGTTTGTGCCAACATGTGCACTATCCTGCCTGTATCAACACATGCACTGTCCTATCAGTGTCAATACATGCACTGTCCTCACTGTATTAATATATGCACTATCATGCCTGTGTCAGCACAAATCCATTGCTTGTTATGGCTGTGTCAAAACTTGCACATTCCTCACTCTGTTAACACATGCACTGTCCTCGCTGTGTTAACACATGCACAGTATTGGCTGTGTTGATATATGATATATCGTCTAGGTGTGTGATTACACATGCACAGTACTAGCCAATTGTGCATTCAAGTCAAAAGTTCCACTAGTCTATTGTGCATCCAAACCAAAGGTTCTGCTAGCCTATTGTGCATCCAAACCAAAGGTTCTGCTAGCCTATTGTGCATCCAAGTCAAAGGTTCCACAAGCCTATTGTGCATCCAAGCAAAAAGTCCCACTAGCCTATTGTGCATTCAATTCAAAAGTTCCACGAGACTATTGTGCATACAAGCCAAAGGTTCCGCTAGCCTATTGTGCAACCAAGTCAAAGGTTCCACTAGCCTATTGTGCATCCAAGCCAAAAGTTCCACTAGCCTACTGTGCATCCAAGCAAAAAGTCCCACTAGCCTATTGTGCATCCAAGTCAAAAGTTCTACTAGCCTATTGTGCATCCAAGCAAAAAGTTCCACTAGCCTATTGTGCATCCAAGCAAAAAGTTCCACTACCCTATTGTGCATCCAAGTCAAAAGTTCCACTAGCCTATTGTGCATCCAAGTCAAAAGTTCCACTAGCCTATTGTGCACCCAAGCCTAAAGTTCTACTAGGCTATTGTGCATCCAAGTCAAAACTTCCACGAGCCTATTGTGCATTCAAGCTAAAAGTTCCACTAGCCTATTGTGCATCCAAGTCTAAAGTTCCACTAGCCTATTGTGCATCCAAGCCAAAAGTTCCACTAGCCTATTGTGCATCCAAGCCAAACGTTTCACTAGCCTATTGTGCACCCAAGCAAAATGTTCCACTAGCCTATTGTGCATCCAAGTCAAAAGTTCCACTAGCCTATTGTGCATCCAAACCAAAGGTTCCACTAGCCTATTGTGCATCCAAGTCAAAAGTTCCACTAGCCTATTGTGCATCCAAGTCTAAAGTTCCACTAGCCTACTGTGCATCCAAGTCAAAAGTTCCACGAGCCTATTGTGCATTCAAGCTAAAAGTTCCACTAGCCTATTGTGCATCCAAGTCTAAAGTTCCACTAGCCTATTGTGCATCCAAGCCAAAAGTTCCACTGGCCTATTGTGAACACAAGCAAAATGTTCCACTAGCCTATTGTGCATCTAAGCCAAAGGTTCCACTAGCCTATAGTTCATCCAAGTCAAAAGTTCCACTAGCCTATTGTGCATCCAAGTCAAAAGTTCCACTAGCCTATTGTGCATTCAAGCTAAAAGTTCCACTAGCCTATTGTGCATCCAAGTCTAAAGTTCCACTAGCCTATTGTGCATCCAAGCCAAAAGTTCCACTAGCCTATTGTGAACACAAGCAAAATGTTCCACTAGCCTATTGTGCATCTAAGCCAAAGGTTCCACTAGCTTATAGTTCATCCAAGTCAAAAGTTCCACTAGCCTATTGTGCATCCAAGTCAAAAGTTCCACTAGCCTATTGTGCATCCAAGCCAAAAGTTCCACTAGCCTATTGTGCATCCAGATCAACAAAATTCTGAAAATATCGCTTGAAATTGTGTACTGCTCAATAAATATAAATAAAAACATCAAAAAGATACAAATGAGGTAAACATTTTAAAGGTTATAGTGTGTGAAATAAAAAACCGATAGAACGGTTTAAAAATAATTTACCAACGTAACACCACATTTCCTATGAAAGGTGACATTTGTGTGTTGTGGGAGCTGTACTTACATCAACCAGGTCTTGGATTAGTCTCTGTATGACTGGTCGTATTACGCAGTGTTTTTGATTGCTAGTGTCTTGATACATCCGCAGTGCAGGGTTCCTCTGAGCTGTCCGCTTGCCGGGAATCCAGCCGCGACTATAGTGATAAGACTGTGCTGACACCTGGTGTAGAGAGTTCAAACCGAGCATCACGACGAGTGTGATTCCGAGGCAGAACCAGCGAGTCTCCATCCTTGTTTCTGGATCTGTCTCCGCAGCGGCTCTGCATCAGCCAATGAGAGCATTTGTTACATGTGTGTTTCATGTCTTAATCATTCCAGTTCTGTATCCCCATATGTTGTTACTAATGATTCCTGCTTTGTCTCTCTCTGACTGATTGAATGCATTCAGCTACTTGCAGAGCGGTATATATTGTGATAATTGAAGAGTATGAAATTCCTTTTGGAAAAGTTACGTTATAGATTCAATTTATTTATACACCATATGCAACAAACCAGGGGACAAGTACATTTTCAAGAGTATAATAACATTAATGATGGATTAGTATGAGTACAAGTATGAGTACAAGTATGAGTACAAGTACGATTACAAGTACGAGTACAAGTATGAGTACAGGTATGAGTACAAGTATGGGTACAAGTATGAGTACAAGTATGAGTACAGGTATGATTACAGGTATGAGTACAAGTATGACTACAAGTATGAGTACAAGTATGAGTACAGGTATGAGTACAGGTATGATTACAAGTATGAGTACAAATATTAGTACAAGAATGAGTACAAGTATGAGTACAAGTATGAGTACAAGTATGAGTACAAGTATGAGTACAAGTATGAGTACAAGTATGAGTACAAGTATGAGTACAAGTATGAGTACAAGTATGAGTACAAGTATGAGTACAAGTATGAGTACAAGTATGAGTACAAGTATGAGTACAAGTATGAGTACAAGTATGAGTACAAGTATGAGTACAAGTATGAGTACAAGTATGAGTACAAGTATGAGTACAAGTATGAGTACAAGTATGAGTACAAGTATGAGTACAAGTATGAGTACAAGTATGAGTACAAGTATGAGTACAGGTATGAGTACAAGTATGAGTACAAGTATGATTACAAGTATGATTACAAGTATGATTACAAGTATGATTACAAGTATGAGTACAAGTATGATTACAAGTATGAGTACAAGTATGAGTACAAGTATGATTACAAGTATGAGTACAAGTATGAGTACAAGGATGAGTACAAGTATGAGTACAAGTATGAGTACAAGTATGAGTACAAGTATGAGTACAAGTATGAGTACAAGGATGAGTACAAGTATGAGTACAAGTATGATTACAAGTATGATTACAAGTATGATTACAAGTATGAGTACAAGTATGAGTACAAGTATGAGTACAAGTATGAGTACAAGTATGAGTACAAGTATGAGTACAAGTATGAGTACAAGTATGATTACAAGTATGAGTACAAGTATGAGTACAAGTATGAGTACAAGTATGAGTACAAGTATGAGTACAAGTATGAGTACAAGTATGAGTACAAGTATGAGTACAAGTATGAGTACAAGTATGAGTACAAGTATGAGTACAAGTATGAGTACAAGTATGAGTACAAGTATGAGTACAAGTATGAGTACAAGTATGAGTACATTGCTAAACGTTGAGCAGGTGTGCAAGTATGAGTATATTTTCACAAGTACAGGAATGATTACATTTAAAATATATAAATATAAAATAGTAATATATTTATAAAAAAATAATCTACCTGTTAATTTAGATAACGAGTGAATATTTTTGCAGTAAATTTTTTTATGATGGAAACTAAAAAACTCTTGATTTAATTAACAATGACATTCACATAATTGGCAGTCATTTCAGTGGCATCTATATGCCAAAGTTCTCTGAAGGAATAGCTCAATAGCCTTTCAAATGAAGCAGATGAGACAGGAATGCCAACATGGTGAGGGACTGACTGCGCCAGAATGGGAATATGCGCACAAAGGCATTGTTGCAATATGCTAATATTTGAAATTTGCTATTTTTATTTCTGATCATCGACTATTGGTTATTGCGTCAGCATGTGTCCATATGACAGACTCGAACTCCCCTTTGGGCTTTTTAGCCTGCCAGATTATTCTAGTTTAGAAGGCAGTCTGAACTGAGCTATCTCAACTGTGCGGAGGATGACTGGCAGCTCTTGTTCTTAACAGTTGGCACAGTTAGTCAGTGCCAAGTAGCGTGGTCTCCAGACTACATCAAAAGCATTTCTCAGGTCTCAGGTGGTTTCCTCCAAACAACACAAACTTGAAGTTCTTTTCTAGAATTAGTGAGTCCACTACAGGTTACACATTTACCCCGTGTGTGGGATCTTTTACTTCCCCTGGCATAGACACCAGACAGAAGGGACCACCGGCTTTTAGTGTCTCTTCCGAAAGACACAGGCAAATGTGGGGTAAACAAAATTGCCTAAGTTTCGAAACGGCGGTAGGTGGGATTGAACCACCGTCCCCTCGATTGACAGTCAGGCGCTCTACCGCGCGACCACCGCTCCCCCCCTCATGTCCTGTCTCACTGGTCAATTACTTGTTTGTTATGGATATCCTTGGAGCTTAATTTAAGTGAACAAGCATGTTTTGCCGTGAACTGTTAGCTACAATTACTGTTTGTCGAAATGGTGTTTCTGACTGGGAAAAGGAGCTGCCCATTATAATGTCTGGGTGTCGTAGTCGTGGTTATGTTATGTAGGGGTGATAAGGTGGTGTGGTGTTCTGTGTGAAATAACAAAGTATTTTGTTGAAATGTTAGTATATGTAGTTGAACAGTTAACTATTTCAAGAAGGTTTCATTTTATAACTACACATCAGTTTATTTTCCCCAGAATGTGTTGAGAAAGTAATCAGATGTGTGCAAGGTGCATAAGTTGTATGAGTACTTCAAAATACAATCGACTACTTGAGCACCAAGTGACCTCTGCCTCAGGTCTGATATTCAGCCTACCTTGTGTACCTTCTACATAACAACTCTAATGATTACCAAATCTTACTATTTTCTCATGGCCACCTTAGTGCAGATCAACTCTACTTAAGGTGACAGTTGCTCTAATGATGACTTTTGCCTGTAGAAGGTCATTATATACACCTAATGAATCTTGTCTGTTTCTCAACACAGCCTTGATTGCCCCATTATGAGAGATAGGATATACACTGTACAACTTCACAGCCTTAATTGCCCCATTATGTACAACTTCCGAGAAATTCCTAAGTTATTCCGTTGTTTTCTAGATTTGCAAATGTCCCATGACATTTTGCTGGGCCGATCGGCCCATTGTCATTATTCATAGCAAAGCCCCTGCGTAAGATATCACGGCTGCTGCAATAGAAGCACCACCCACCTCAGGCACTGCAGTAATGAGTAGCCCTCTATCGCCTGTGTTGATTGCCCGTCCGTCCGTCCGTCCGTCCGTCCGTCCGACTGCGGGAGTGACAGTGAGCTCAGTGTAATGCTGGTAACACGTCTAGCGCCATGTGTGAACTGCGACCGGTGGTACGGCGGCCTCAGTTATATACCTGTGTGGGTGACGTCGTACCACCTGCGGGTCTCAGCACCCAGGGTGTGGGGGAGGCCACATACCCACGTCCCCCGCCACGTCTACTCAGGAGAATCAGTTATCGCCGCCGCGGCGTATATTGCCAGGAAGGCCACTGTGTGGTCTGTAGCGCGAACACTGCTGGGGAGAAATTGTGCTGGGGATTATAATGGGTCTTGATTGACCATTCTAGTAATCGTGTGTGTGTTTAATTGGTCAACAAGGAAGAGTTGTTGTGCTCGGGTACATTAATCTGTACAGTCGCCGTAGTCATCGTTGCAGTCACAATTCTAGGTGTTCTCTTTTTTAGCATCTGTGTTGAATTTAAGTAACGTTTTTAGTAGCAATAAAAAATGACATTAGTCACCTGCGTTTCTTACCAATCTATACCATGTCATGTTACACGCTGTCAGCATTATTACCTTTTCTAACATAGTCAGCCTGAACAGCTTAATTACTAAGTCTTTAGTTATGCTTGGTTCAGTATTGTAATGATCATTGTTAACTGGTTGTTTTCGTGTTGGGCTGAGGGTGGCTGCCCCGGCCCCACACTGCATGCTGAGGGCTGAGGGTGGCTGCCCCGGCCCCACACTGCATGCTGAGGGCTACTAGGACTACCTGAAGGCCACGGTGAATGCAATATGAATATGATCACTTTATTAGTTTTACTAATTGACAGTAAAGCGTAGACTGTTATGAGAATCTACGGGCATTTGATTCACTCTCATCATAGAGCTTTGACATTTTTAACTGGTACTGATATGACTATAAATACCCGTAATTATCACCCATGCACTGACACAATGGTCTTGCACCACAGTTGGATTCTGGTGTTTGCAGTTATGAAAATAACATAATGAAAGTCCTTGGTGAACTCTAGCTGCATGAGTTGGAGTCACTGCACTGATTGCAATATGACGTCCGCCGCCTGTACACATTCTTGCTATATGACGTCCGCCGCCTGTACACATTCTTGCTATATGACGTCCGCCGCCTGTACACATTCTTGCTATATGACGTCCGCCGCCTGTACACATTCTTGCTATGTATTATACAATAAAATGTCATGAAAGCGACAGCATTATTAATTAACTGTTAGGTTCAGACGGTATTTCTTAGTAACACTAAGTCATGAATGCTACCTATTTGTAAGCAATATCACCCAACAGTCAGAATTTACACCAGTTTACTGAAAATACTGCAAAATTGATAGGTGATTTATTACAGTGTCCTTATTATATGTACCTGACTTTTTAGCATCCTTTCCCAGCTGGTACTCATCGACAGACCCAGACATTTGCCTGAGTGCATTAAGTGACGACCCAACACTAGATTGCTTGTCTCCAGGGGAAGAAGGCCACTCTGCTTCACATTTAGTCAACTAATTCAGTCACCAGCTTTAGTCAGACAGTTCTACAGACTGTCGCAAGGTGTTAATTCAGAATTTATATGATTTTTAACCTACATCATGACTCATGGGCCATATTAGGTGAAAGAAAAGTTAGAACATAAGGTGACAACAGGAGCAATTGGAGGGAGACGATAAGAAGATGGAGAGAATGAAAGTGTTAGTCTGTCAACGGGGAGACATGACATGACAGCAACAGAACCACTACAAACTATAAGTGACCATGTGATTTGGAGGGTCATCATCACCACCTGTTAATAGACATGGCATAGAGAGAGAGAGAGAGAGAGAGAGAGAGAGAGCTAGAGTCAGAGAGGGGGGGGGGGAGAGAGAGAGAGAGAGAGCGCGCGCGCATGCGAATGACAGATAGATAGAGAGATCGATAGAGAGAGAGAGAACGGAGAGAAGAGAGAGAGGGTGAGAGAGAAGGACAGACAGAGACCGCACATGCATGCGCACGAGAAACAGATATAGAGAGAGAACGGAGAGAAGATAGAGAGGTGACAGAAGGGGAGAGACAGAGAGACAGAGACAGAGACAGAGACAGAGACAGAGACAGAGACAGAGACAGAGACAGAGACAGAGACAGAGACAGAGACAGAGACAGAGACAGAGACAGAGACAGAGACAGAGAGACAGAGAGACAGAGAGACAGAGAGAGAGGACACATCTATGTTGTTTGGAATCTTACACTTCCTCCACACTGTATGAAGACAGCAGTGTTTCAGTGTGGGAGGACGTAACCATTCTGTTGCCGTGGAAGAAGAAATGAACACACGACCAGACTTTCACGTCACAACATGTCAGTTTTGTTTGTGTTAATTTAAATAAATGTGTGTACTCGGGTACAAGTAATGATTGATGTGATTTGAGATGGTTTAGTTACGGGTCATGGTGACCTTCGTAGAAACTAAACAGAACGACAACATTGAAACAGTTACTGGCAAAATAAATAACACCAACAGCCTTTCTGGCATTGCCAGCAAACATGCTTTCCCACAGCTAATTCACGAGTCAATTGTCTTTCAAGTGCCTCCTGGTGCCACATGCGAACGTTCGAGTCATTAATGAAGCATGCGTGGTATTCCTGGTAGCATCGTCTGCAGGAAAACCTGTGCTTCCAATATCGTATTTCAAATGTAAATGTTACTCTATGGAATTGATATATCAAGTGATGACGTTTATCTGTTTACTTAGGGCACTGATCAACTGACTGAGGCTGTATTCTAAAGCTTCCTTTTAAATGTCACAAGGGTACTGGAGGATGCTACAATAGGTTAGACTTGGCTGTTCATCTGGATCTGTTTCAACGAATACAATACAGACATACTGAATGCCAATTGCTTTAATTCCCACGGTGGTTATTGATTTAAAAATATCTATTAAAGAAACGTAAGCAGACAGAACATTGTTTGAGCACCATGCTCTTATGACTTTGTTTTGCAGCCGTAACCATGCAAGATGTGAGTTTAAAACATAAATAAAAATAAACTAAAATTGTTACAAGTGAAATAAAAATAAAGTAAAATTGTAACAAGCTGACGTCATGGAATCGCATCCTGTCTTTATATTCCCATCCTAGTATTTCACCGTGGTAACAAAATATCACTTTCATTACCCAAGACACCTACATTGACCATTAAAGCACCACGCATGTGTTTCAGCGGCATATAGCAGTGCATAAAATACTAATCATGACCTCACTTTTGTCACTGACGACTGCTGTGCTTTGAACTATATGATGGCTTGGTACTTATTTATATTTTTTTAATAAGTTTTCATTTTTGAGTAAGGTGATTAGCCACTAAGGTTAGGTGTGAATGTAGCAGAACTTTTATTGTTTGAGTGGATTTGTGAGTGTGAGGACCCTACACACATACCGACTTCTAACTGTTACTATCCCATCAGCTGTTGAATACACGATGAATCTGAGGCATCCGTCCTCCTAATTGGTGTAAAAGGCCACTTCTTATGTAGTGCATCCAGTTGACCAGTTTTTAGGACTGCTAAAAATTGTCCCTGTTCAACCATCTCAGCTTCTTTGGAAAGTATTCAGCCATTCTGCATTTACTGTGTAAAAAGTATGCTTACACGAGTATCCACACCTCTAACTATGGCCAGGTAGTCAGTCATTCGTACAGCTGATCTTCTGGAGCAAGAAAGTGTGGAGAGAGAGAGAGAGAGAGAGAGAGAGAGAGAGATAGAGAGAGAGAGAGAGAGAGAGAGAGAGAGAAAGTTGGGGGAGAGAGAGAGAGAGAACGGAGAGAAGAGAGAGGGGGTGAGAGAGAAGGACATAGAGTGCACATGTAAGCACGCGAGATACAGATAGATAGAGAGAGACAGAGAGAGACAGATATAGAGACACAGAGAGACACAGAGAGAGACAGAGAGAGAGACAGAGACAGAGAGACAGAGACAGAGAGACAGAGACAGAGAGAGAGAGAGAGAGAAGACACATCTATGTTGTATGGCTATCTTCAAGGTATTTATTATTTGTCCCAGTGTTTAAGACAGCAGCCAGAAGACTCCAATGTGGAGTCTCTTATTGAGAGGATGTTCTTCTAATCACTGTGCCACATCTCTGTGTCCAAGTCATAGCCCTCATTGGTGACACAGTGTGTATATGTCACCAGATGTTATGTGACAACTACAGAGTTGCTGTTTTGTTTCAGGCGTGTGAGGGGACGCTACAGCACAAGACAGACCTCGTGACAAAGTTAGAAGACAAAACAAAACAGATGGCAGCCACCATCACAGAGATGGAGGACAGGTGGGTGAGGAGATGAGATGGAGGACAGTTGGGTGATGAGATGAGATGGAGGACAGGTGGGTGATGAGATGGAGGACAGGTGGGTGGGGAGATGGAGGACAGGTGGGTGGGGAGATGGAGGACAGGTGGGTGATGAGATGGAGGACAGGTAGGTGGGGAGATGAGATGGAGGACAGTTGGGTGATGAGATGAGATGGAGGACAGGTGGGTGATGAGATGGGGGACAGGTGGGTGATGAGATGGAGGACAGGTGGGTGATGAGATGGAGGACAGGTGGGTGATGAGATGGAGGACAGGTGGGTGATGAGATGGAGGACAGGTGGGTGGGGAGATGGAGGACAGGTGGGTGATGAGATGGAGGACAGGTGGGTGATGAGATGGAGGACAGGTGGGTGATGAGATGGAGGACAGGTGGGTGATGAGATGGAGGACAGGTGGGTGGGGAGATGGAGGACAGGTGGGTGGGGAGATGGAGGACAGGTGGGTGGGGAGATGGAGGACAGTTGGGTGATGAGATGAGATGGAGGACAGGTGGGTGATGAGATGGAGGACAGGTGGGTGATGAGATGAGATGGAGGACAGGTGGGTGATGAGATGGAGGACAGGTGGGTGGGGAGATGGAGGACAGGTGGGTGGGGAGATGGAGGACAGTTGGGTGATGAAATGGAGGACAGGTGGGTGATGAGATGGAGGACAGGTGGGTGGGGAGATGGAGGACAGGTGGGTGATGAGATGGAGGACAGGTGGGTGATGAGATGGAGGACAGGTGGGTGATGAGATGGAGGACAGGTGGGTGGGGAGATGGAGGACAGGTGGGTGATGAGATGGAGGACAGGTGGGTGATGAGATGGAGGACAGGTGGGTGATGAGATGGAGGACAGGTGGGTGATGAGATGGAGGACAGGTGGGTGATGAGATGGGGACAGGTGGGTGATGAGATGGAGGACAGGTGGGTGATGAGATGGAGGACAGGTGGGTGATGAGATGGAGGACAGGTGGGTGATGAGATGGAGGACAGGTGGGTGATGAGATGGAGGACAGGTGGGGGATGAGATGGAGGACAGGTGGGTGGGGAGATGGAGGACAGGTGGGTGGGGAGATGGAGGACAGGTGGGTGATGAGATGGAGGACAGGTGGGTGATGAGATGGAGGACAGGTGGGTGATGAGATGGAGGACAGGTGGGTGATGAGATGAGATGGAGGACAGGTGGGTGGGGAGTTGTGTGCATATTATTGAGATGTACAATATACACTATGAATGAATCTGTGCTTAGAAGTAAAGTATACATCTGTACATCTGTATTTTATGCATATACAGGCACACACACACACACACACACACACACACACACACACACACACACACACACACACACACACACACACACACACACACACACACACACACACACACACACACACACACACACACACACACACACACACACACACACACCATAACAAGTAATTCTCACTAAAATAAAATAAAAATTACTTACTAAAATAAAATAAATGATATCATGAATTAAAATAAACACCTCCACATAGGGAGTCTAGCAACCCTTTCAGATCTGAACTACTTACCCTCCCTCCACCCTGCTAGCCCTACCCCTAGACCTCCCAGCCACTGCTACAGCTCTTCTCTGTGCTCCGTCTTTATTTATGTCATGTTTTGTGTGCTCAGTGTCCATGTCACAGTCAACACTCACTGTCTCACAAACACCTGATTTAATTAGCTAATTAATATAATTATCTGGCATTGTGTGTTGCACTTAATATAGTCAACACTGTGGTCAAACTGTAAATGTTTACAGCAAGATATTTTGTTCTCTATCATCTTATAAAGAAACCTTTCATATCATTATGGTGTTCATATAAATATTTTCAAAAATATTTTTTTACAAAATAAAAAATAAAAATTAATTATCAAACTTAAAATGCGTCACAATTGCTTCTGTCTGTCTGATATAACACAGTTATAACTACCGTGTTTGTGACAATGGCACTGAACACTTGCTGTGTACACGTTTAGATTTACTTCACGTATCTCTCTCACACCCGTTTTATCAACGCTTCTGTTCTGTTCGTCTCTTGCATGGCCGCTGCTCACCGTCGCACTGTGCTGCCCCCTGTATGTTCGCCTCGTCACTACAGACTAAAGCAGTGGTACTCAGATAAGTTGGCCGCGGAAGAGACGAGTCGCAAACTGGGTCAGCTACTCGTAGAGAAGGACACCAAGCGGTGAGTGTGTTTGCAAGTGTGTAGTGCGATGTGTAGCTGTGTTATTAGGTGTGTTGGTTAATGTGTAAAGTTTGTAATGCAAATCATCAAATCAAATCAAATTTTATTTCGTAACAACAACAAGAATACATTATACATGTACATGAGCAATCAAAACAAAAAAGTATTGTTACGTGGTGGTCACATGGCACATAATGTGCCGTCTTCCTGTGACCCCAAAACATAAACTTATAAAGTACAGATACGTATATACTTATACATGTAGAATCACGAAATCGCTATTCTCAGTATAATTTATTTGACAACGGACTGGGGGAATGTTTAAAAAAAAATTGATCATCTTTTGATAATGTTTTGCAATTTGTAAAGGTGGAAGTTGTACGTATGTTGACTGAGAATATGTGAATATGTCTGTGGTCATTTGTGATCAGAGAACATGACGGGATAATTTTATCAGCCAATATATATGGATGAGTAATTTGTAGAAATAAAAATTGAAACATATTTCAGTTTTGCAATTTGATTTTGCTGGATATTATGTAAAACGAACAGTTATATATCAGTGTAAGATGTGGAATTTTAATGAGTGGATGGAATTAAACTGCAAAATCCACTGGCTTTCTATGGAAGACGGCTGTGTGAAATAAATGACGACAGCAGCTAGCACTGATATCAGACATAAACAGGAAACTAATGGGCAGTTTGTATTTTTTCTATAATCACCTTGGGTAATGCAGCAGGATAAAGATATTATAGCAGCAGCAAAACGGAGATGACAACGTGAGAGGATCGAGTGAATCAGCGTCAGAAGTAACCTTGTATCTATTTTAGTGGTGTTGTAACTGATAATAACACGAGGTGACCAGACTATTGACACCAGCACTGGGATCCACTCGACATCTCGGCAGTGTTTCTGTAAGTATTGCATGCAGTTTAGTTTTGTTATTTTGGTGTGATTGTATGCATGTTTTTGTTTGCAAATCTGGTAGCAGATAAAATACATTGCTGACAGATGTAAACTTGTGTTTTTTCTCATTCAGGTTTGTTTTTGCATGCGCTTTTCTACGTGTGGTAATCTTCTTTTATCGTTCATCAATTCTGTATTCTGCTTTGGCATGTGGCTTTCCCATCCGTACATACATCAGTGTCTATTCCAAGCATGTCCAGTGCAGGGGTCACTTCCTGTGGGACATTCCAGCTTGACATGGGACCACATTCTCTCAGAGACAATGATGTCATTATCTTTGTTCTCATGCGCTCCATAACTCCGGAAACGTCGGTTCATGAATAGCGACACCGACTATTTTAATGTCACTTCTCTTGTTCCATTTCCGTTGCTGTTTTGCAGATTGGCAAAGATGGTCGCCTGATGACTGGACATTGTCCCTGCACAGTGGTCATCTCATGCGAAAGTGACCAGTCACATAACTTCCCTTTGGTGGTCAGCCTGTCCACTGATTCAGAACAACCATTGCTGCTGCCTGGGAACATCAGTGTTCTCCTGCTTCTTAAACAGTTCTTATGTGAAAGAGTATCTACAGTGGACTCCGAGTCACACTGTAACAACACTTTATGTAAAGTACATTGTAAAAGAGTCGACTTTGTCATCTCACTTCTGGCCAGCACTGTATTCTGCACCATAATGACAGTCGGATATGGGGAAATGTTTAACAATATCAGAATACACTGGTTGTAATTATTGTCCACTCTGTCTATTTATGTAAACACGTACTATACCTGAATAGCTTCATGTCTGCATTAAGAGTTGTCGTAGTTGAAATATTAGGCGGTGTTTGCCATTGTTAGATTTATAAATTCTACAAGTTCTGGCAGTCCTTAAGGAGATGTAATTGATGGTAGAGTCCACCAAATGTAAACTTGTGTGTTGATGTGTGACACAGAGGGCTCATATTTTATGTATTAAGCTGTGTGGTCTCTTGTGTGTTACATTCAATTGTCCTGTGCAATTCTGTGCACAGAGAAGCTTAATTCAGCTTTACTTGAAGCTAAGTCCAGTAAATAATATGCTGTTATTATATCAAATATATATATATTATATACATATATAGATGTGTGTATATACACATGCGCAAATACATGCCTGTACGCAGTATTGTTTTCTCAGAATGTTTAATGTTATAAATTATATTTTGTTAGCATCAACGCAGCTTTTCTCAGTTAGTGTCTATGAACCTTTGTCTTGCATTAACTGTTGACTAAATGTATTGACTGTCATGAAGTCTGTGTCTCAACAGTAGCGACTTGTATTTGGTTGTCAGTAGAACTTGTTGTATTGGCATTAGCTGTTGAACAACCGAATTGGGTTGGTCGTCAGGGGATTTGTGCCTCACGTTGGCTGTTGAACAATTGAAATGTTAGGTTAGTCTGCATGGATAAATGTACCGAGCCACGAGCAAGCTCAGTTGTATTGTGCATGTTGTAATCTCAAGTATACAGAAAGAAGAACTTGTATGTAATCATTGTCGAGGATGAGGATGTATCACTATAACGTCAGTTGAGATTTGCTGGTGGTCGCCAAGTTATCTCAAGAGAAATAAAAATTATGATTCAGAATATTGTTGTTTTTGATATGCCTAAACATATATATATTATATTATATATATATATATATATATATATATATATATATATATATATATATATATATGTGTGTGTGTATGTGTGTTTATAGGTGTATGTGCATGTATGTGTGTGCATGTATTCTGTGTGAATGTATTCTGTGAGGGCTGTAATTAGAACAATAAGACACCGTTATGACTTTTGGCCAGGTTTGTTACAATTCTCAGCTGCAACCTATCAGAACTAAAAAGTAGCATTTGATTAATGCAGGAGTTTTAGTTTTTTTCAAATATAATGATGAATTCAACCGTAGACTTCTTTGCCATTTCATTACAACATGTAACGTTATGTTTATTTTACACTGGTGGTAACACTGCCTGATGACATGTCCTGACAGCTATGAAATGGTCTCGCGGCATGTCCTGACAGCTGACAAATGGTCTGATGGCATGTCCTGACAGCTATCAAATGGTCTGATGGCATGTGCTGACAGTTGTGACAACATACTGGTGGTTAATGCTGGCAGTTGTAACACTGCCTGGTGACTTATTGATGTTTGTAACACTACCTGATTAAAGGACAAAAAAGTTAACTGTTTCATGGCATACACCTAATAGAGTTGATATAAAGTAACAATTTCCACATATACCGGGTACTCAATTTTTTAACGCCAGCGGTTTACCAGAATTTTTTTTTTGAACACCCAGCCATCCAAATACTATGCGCAACTCCATCTTAGATGAAGAATGACGTCACGACGGTGAGGCCCTCTCCGCGTAGATTCCCTGCATGGGGTTTGGCTGTTGTCATGAAATGGCTGCAACTTGGCAACGCGCGTAACATGCTGATGACGGTAAATATAAAGTTGTCTATTATTGTTATCGCTGAAATCATCCCATCAACTGATGATACATGTCTACTTCAAAGCATTTCTCCTCAAAATGGACCAAGCAAAGTGAACTGTACTTGGACTGGAGGGATTCCAAACAGTACGCCCGCAAATCATCAATGTGAATCCATTGCTTCAATACTACCGGTTGTTTCAACTATTTTTGCAACCGTATGCCGAACAATAAGGCATAATTACTAAAGTTTATCGTAGATTTAACCACAGATTTCGATATACGTCTATGAGCAGCTGCTAGATGTCATGCCAACTGAACGAACTGTCGAAGACTCGAAGTTGTTGACCCTTAACAACGTCGCAGGAAGCTGACTGGCTTCAGCAGAGACATAGAATGCTGCGCGCTGAATGGCCAAGCCAAGTTAACCCTTCACTGATGGCGGCGTCTAGACCATCGTGGATTTCGTTAGAATTAAGTCATATTCTAAGTAAACCGCTGACGTTAAAAAATTGAGTATATGTAGAAATTGTTACTTTGTATAAACTCTATTAGGTGTATGACATGAAACCGTGTTTTTGTCCTTTAAAGTAACATGATGTTAATACTTCAGTGTTGATAATGCTGACAAGTCAGTGCTGATGGTTGTAAGATACTGACAGTAGTGTGATGCTGACACATCAATACTGATGGTTGTGTGCTGACAGCACGGTGCTGACAGTAGTGTGAAGCCGACAGGTCAATGCTTATAGGTGTGTGCTGCTGACAGCATGGTGCTGACAGTACTGTGCGGCTGACAGTTATGTGGTTTGGACGGTTCAATGCTGACAGCTGTGTCTACTGACAGTTCGGTGCTGACAGTTGTGCGTTGCTGACAGGTTAGTGCTGACAGGTGTTTTTGCTGATGCATCAGTGCTGACAGTAGTCTGCTGCTGACAGGTTGGTGCTGACAGTTATGTGGTGCTGACAGTTCAATGCTGACAGTTGTGTGTGCTGACAGGTCTGTGCTGACAGTTATGTGGTGCTGACGCATAAGTGCTGACAGTTGTGTGCTGCTGACAGGTTGGTGCTGACAGTTATGTGGTGCTGACAGTTCGGTGCTGACAGTTCGGTGCTGCTGACAGGTTGGTGCTGACAGTTATGTGGTGCTGACAGTTCAGTGCTGACAGCTGTGTGTGCTGACAGGTCCGTGCTGGAGACGGACCTGAAGATCGAGCGTGAGTGGCGGGGAACGCTGCAGCGGAACCTGGAGCAGGAGAAGGAGCGAGTGGCCGGGCTCCACGAGGAGATACGACTGCTCCAGGCCATGAAGAAGGTCTGTGCCATCACTCAGTTGGTCTGGTGACCATTGATTTTTTTTTTTTTTTTTTTTTTTTATTATTATTGTATATACATTTTTAGAAACTACTTAAACCGTTTTTATTACTACTTTATATAATAGTAATTATATTTAAAAAAATTGGGGGGTCTAAAAAAGTTTGCTTTATTGGCATTGATAGTATTGTTTTAACATGATGTTTTATATGTAAAAGCGCCATGAGCGCCACTACATGGCGGATACTGGCGCTATGCAAATTGCCATTATTATTATTATTATTATTTAACAAAGTAAGATTTGCGTATCCAGAGAACAAGATAAATGCTATATGAAAACTTGCAACCACGAACGAAGTAGGTTAACTTATAAGCCACACACACCTTGACCTCAGTAGCCACCGCCCACCAGACAGCATACAGCAAGACAGCGGTCACTACACTGGTCACTAATAATAAATAATACATCTATATTGGTCACTAAGGTGTGAACACTGCTCAGGAAGTGGCGATCTAATTAGTTACTGCCGTAAAATTTGCATGGTGCCAGCCTACGTGCTTGTGTTTGTGTGGCAGGGTAGGTTTCTGCCTGCGAGATTATGTGTTTGTGGGGAGCCTGCCTGTGAGATTGTGTTTGCTGGGATTAAATCTGTGAGATTTTCTGTGCTGGGATTCAGTCTATGAAATTGTGTTTGCTGGGATTCTGTTTGTGAGATTGTGTGTGAGATTATGTTTGCTGGGATTGTGTTTGTGAGATAGTGTTTGCTGGGATTGTGTTTGTGAGATTGTGTTTGTGGGATTGTGTTTGTGAGGTTGTGTTTGCTGGGATTGTGTTTGTGAAATTGGGTTTGATGGGATTATGTTTGTGAGATTGTGTTTGCTGGAATTGTGTTTGCTGGGATTAGGTTTGTGAGATTGTGTTTGTTGGGATTAAATATGTGAGATTTTGTGTGCTGAGTTTCAGTCTGTGAGATTGTGTTTGTTGGGATTAAATTTTGTGTGCTGGGATTCAGTCTGTGAGATTGTGTTTTCTGGGATTAGGTTTGTGAGGTTGTGTTTGCTGGGATTAGGTTTGTGAGATTGTGTTTGTGAGGATTAAATCTGTTAGATTTTGTGTGCTGCAATTCAGTCTATGAGATTGTGTTTGCTGGGATTGTGTTTGTGAGATTGTGTATGCTGGGTGTGAGACTTTGTGTGCTGTGATTCAGTCAGTGAAATTGTGTTTGCTAGCACTCAGTCAGTTGGATATTGTTTGCTGGGATTCAGTATGTCAGATTTGTTTGTTGGGATTCAATCTGAGATCTGGTTGCTTGGATTCAGTCTGAGATTTGTTTGCTGGGATTCGGGTTCTGAGATTGAGTTCACTCTGATTCAGTTGTTGTGTTTGTGCTTGCGTAGTGCCTGCCTGTGAAATTGCATTTTTAGGAGCCTGTCTCTGAGGTGGAAGCATATTTGTAAGATTGTATTGTGTTTGTGAGATTGTGTTGTGTTTGTGAGAGTGTGTTGTGTTTGTGAGAGTGTGTTATGTTTGTGAGCTTGTGTTGAAATTGTGTTGTGTTTGTGAGATTGTGTTTGTGAGATTATGTTGTGCTTGTGAGATTGTGTTGTGTTTGTGAGATTATGTTGTTTGTGAGATTGTGTTGTGTTTGTGATATTGTGTTTGTAGTATTGTGTTGTATTTGTGAGATTGTGCTGTGTTTGTGAGATTGTGTCGCCTTTCTGAGATTGTGTTGTGTTTGTGAGATTGTGTTTTGTTTGTGAGATTGTGTTGTGTTTGTGAGATCGTACCTGTGAGGATCCACTGGAGTGGTGTTGTGTGTTTCAGGAGTTTGACCAGCTGCAGATCAAACACATCCAGCTCCAACAAGTGTGTGGGGAGCAGGAGAAGGCTCTGTCAGAGCTCGGCTCTCACCTCAGCGAGTAAGTCGTACCACTTCTACGTAGGCTGTGTGGGTATTAACTGGTAATAACTGCAGGACTCTAGACAGCCAGCAGGTTACCTGGCTGGAATATCTGGTAGCCTATGCCCATATTTGATAGCCAAAATAGGCCTGTCCAACTTAGTTTAAATCACACAGGCCTGTTCTGCACACACAGTGTCCTGTCCCAGTGTATACTTCACAATGTCCAGTTTATTCGCCTCAACAAATAATCCAAAATTAAATTAAATGCATGCATTTATGAATCCATACATAAAAACAATACTGTAGATAATATGAATCACAAGCTCTGTTGTTTGGCTTAGCATGGGATATCTGTTATGGATTTTGTGCATAAATTAACGGAAAGCCTGGTTCTCATTCTCTGAAGTAGTGTCCAAAATGGACCCAGTCAGTCAATAGTAAAAAAATTATATTGATCATGAAAATAACTTTATATTACTATGTAATGCTGAAATAAAATATTTAGACACAGACACAGGGGTGGTAAAAGGATTGCCACAATGCAACGTAGCAGCTATAAATTTGGCCGAGAGGAACCGCGTGACCTGCCATTTACTACACCGGAACGTAGCGTGGTAGAGACCACAATATGGCCTCTGGTTTCAGCTGCCGTGGATAAATAAAACATGTCTCCGCCCCATAATCACCTCCGCCAACTTATGAGATTTGTGGTTTGTTTCATTAGCCGCACGTTGGTGCGACCGGTTTGGTCTGATACTGTGTAATTATGACCGCGTTTATTTCACGGCCTCCCACTCTGAGGAAATGAGCTAATCTGAGTGTGTTTGCGAAGTTCCTCGGTCAGACTTCGTCTTCATTGACACCCAGGAAATTAACTTTCCCTGGCAGGTGTGGAAGTGACTCTCACGTGGGGACGTCCCTCCCACTAAATGTGTGTCGACTCCCCCCAGACAGAAGTAATTTACTGTCGCTCAGTTGCCTAAATATACACTCCAAATATATTGCGAGAACGCAGGATGATTCTAAATGACCCACTGTCGAACCCAGAGAAATGTGTTTTTTAGGCAGTGATTAAGTAGATTTGTCTACAGTGCTTCAAATAGGATTTTCCTCATAAATTCAAGATGCGTGGGAGATGAGATATTCTATTCCCCGCACTGATTTCCCCTGGGTTAGACGTCTTCCTCAGTGGTGTGGTGACTGAGTCTAGAGTCAAGGGCAGCGTTGACCCCAGTGCTTGGTGTAGGAGAGACCAAATGGAATTGTAATTTTACACAAGTAAACTTTCAAGTAGTTCCAGTGATTAAATTGAACGTTTACTTAAAAGTAATCAACTTTAAAAGTACACTTATAATAAATGTTGTCAAGTACAATGCAACATGTGTGAATAAACATGAACATTGTCTTTACAATGATTTATGATGTACATTTTATATATTTATATTTTACCAATGTTTTATGTTATGCATCTCTAAGCATATGTATATTCAAGATATAATGCACGTTATAAATAAATAAAAATATTATCATTATTCATGAAAATGTTCATCAAGTTGGAAGTATATTATCAAGATGACATAGTTCCTGTTGTTTGTTCAGGTCTAAACTGAAGGTGGAGGACATGAAGGAGATGACATAGTTATGTTGTTTGTTGAGGTCTAAACTGAAGGTGGAGGACATGAAGGAGATGACATAGTTATGTTGTTTGTTCAGGTATAAGCTGAAGGTGGAGGACATGAAGGAGATGACATAGTTATGTTGTTTGTTCAGGTCTAAATTGAAGGTGGAGGACATGAAGGAGATGACATAGTTATGTTGTTTGTCCAGGTCTAAACTGAAGGTGGAGGACATGAAGGAGATGACATAGTTCCTGTTGTTTGTTCAGGTCTAAACTGAAGGTGGAGGACATGAAGGAGATGACATAGTTCCTGTTGTTTGTTCAGGTCTAAACTGAAGGTGGAGGACATGAAGGAGATGACATAGTTATGTTGTTTGTTCAGGTCTAAACTGAAGGTGGAGGACATGAAGGAGATGACATAGTTATGTTGTTTGTTCAGGTCTAAACTGAAGGTGGAGGACATGAAGGAGATGACATAGTTCCTGTTATTTGTTCAGGTCTAAACTGAAGGTGGAGGACATGAAGGAGATGACATAGTTATGTTGTTTGTTCAGGTCTAAACTGAAGGTGGAGGACATGAAGGAGATGACATAGTTATGTTGTTTGTTCAGGTCTAAACTGAAGGTGGAGGACATGAAGGAGATGACATAGTTCCTGTTGTTTGTTCAGGTCTAAACTGAAGGTGGAGGACATGAAAGAGATGACATAGTTATGTTGTTTGTCCAGGTCTAAACTGAAGGTGGAGGACATGAAGGAGATGACATAGTTATGTTGTTTGTCCAGGTCTAAACTGAAGGTGGAGGACATGAAGGAGATGACATAGTTCCTGTTATTTGTTCAGGTCTAAACTGAAGGTGGAGGACATGAAGGAGATGACATAGTTATGTTGTTTGTCCAGGTCTAAACTGAAGGTGGAGGACATGAAGGAGATGACATAGTTATGTTGTTTGTTCAGGTCTAAACTGAAGGTGGAGGACATGAAGGAGATGACATAGTTATGTTGTTTGTTCAGATCTAAACTGAAGGTGGAGGACATGAAGGAGATGACATAGTTATGTTGTTTGTCCAGGTCTAAACTGAAGGTGGAGGACATGAAGGAGATGACATAGTTATGTTGTTTGTCCAGGTCTAAACTGAAGGTGGAGGACATGAAGGAGATGACATAGTTATGTTGTTTGTCCAGGTCTAAACTGAAGGTGGAGGACATGAAGGAGATGACATAGTTATGTTGTTTGTTCAGGTCTAAACTGAAGGTGGAGGACATGAAGGAGATGACATAGTTATGTTGTTTGTTCAGGTCTAAACTGAAGGTGGAGGACATGAAGGAGATGACATAGTTATGTTGTTTGTTCAGGTCTAAACTGAAGGTGGAGGACATGAAGGAGATGCAGGCGGTGAACAGAGAGGCCCAGTGGACTGAGGACAAAGTGGTGGCCGCGTGTAGACAGTGTCAACGACCATTCTCTGTCTCACGCAGGAAGGTACAAGTTCGATAGATCGCTAAGTTATTTTTTAATCATACAAATCGCATATAGAACAGTATATTCAAACAAAAGAAAGCAATCAATGATATACAACTCCTACTAAACAATTAACCTATCACAAATATTAATTTATAATAATAATTAATTAATTAAAATAATTTATATTAATTTGTCAATAAAATATATAAAAATGCACATATCTAAATGTGTATCTGTTAATTATAATCCTGACCATTTTGAAAAAAATGACTATTCAAGTATTGAAGCATTCTGTGTAGTTTGCATTAGTAATGTGATTTAAGATCGTGCTCGATAATTTTGCTTCTCTGGGCAAATATGCACCAACCTATTACATATAGTGCTTATGTTTATGGATAGGTTCTGTACATTTTCCTTCCCTTGTTTCACTTCCTTGTACCAACCTATCACGTATAGCTTACAGTATGTGCCAACTATTAGTGTGATGGGGAATCAGCTGGATGGTTGATTATCGAATGCGGTGTGAGAATAAATGACACAGCGTTAGGCCTCACGTGGGTTTGCCACAAATTGCCCGGCCTTGCTCCCGCATAACAAGTGTTGTGTGTTTGATGTCACACGGGTCCCCAGAGCGACGTCTTGACACGTCGTTTGACACACAACTGGTGGGTGTACTAACCAGTGTGTCATGACAGCCCCCTGTGCCCTAGACGTCGTGTAACTAGAACACTAGCCTGGCGCCGTGAATTCGCAGGGCTGCATTTTATCACCACATTGTTCTCAAATAACATACACTGTTGCATACCAAGTTGTTATTTAAAATTTAAACAACTGTTTGTATTCTCTGGGTTTTTTTTCAGCACCACTGTCGCAATTGTGGGGAGATCTTCTGCAATGATTGCTCTGACACGAAAATGTCTCTTCCATCGTCGGCAAAACCAGAGCGAGTTTGTGACACGTGCCATGAAGTGTTACTGCAGCGGTACTCTGCCAACTAGGAACAGGGAACGGAACTAATCGACAGCGCACACTTTGAAGGATGCGAACATTTGTACTGCCTTAATGGAGGCATTGTGGGAACACATGGATGCCTTGAAGGCACCTTCATGTAGCATCACTGTCAACCCAGGATATACCTGAGTCACTAGTTAAAGTATACAACTGTCAGGCTTTTTTCCATTAGCAACGTATTCCCCATTGTGCTCATATAACATACATCTGCTGCCCACTTTGTCTTCCAAAATGTTATAGAAATGTTAAGGGAAAATATGAATGAATCTACACCATACAATTAGCATCACTGTAATTATACCATTTTCAGATTGGTTAATTTGTTGGCATTAATTCCAATTATACATTAACATACTCAGTTAACAAGTCTTTGTGGGTTCTTACTGTTGAATTTATTTTTTAAACAATGAGCCTGTATATAAAACAAAAATGATATGTAATTATGTTGCATTAATTTATATAGTGTATATGAATGTGTATGTATTATATAATATATATATATATACATACACATATATATACATACATACATATATATATATATATGTATATATATATGTATATATATATATGTATATATATATATATGAATATATATATATATACACCATATATATATAGTATTACACACCACATACTCATGGATATATATGTATATAATTATACATGTATATATATTTATATATATATACTGTGTAATATAATGCAATATAATTCATGCATACATACAATCACAATACTGTGGAATGTCACTATTAAGGTCCACCTCAAGACCCAAAGTGACCTGAATGGAGAAGTGACCTCATTTGCAGGACTAATTTCCTATACTTTCTATACTTTTCTGATACATAGCTAAATGTCCTGGGGTGGTGTACTGCTGAAGTGACCGGTGACATTGCTATAACTGTTGTGACTGTAGTAAGCTGGTGAAGACACTGGTGGACTGCTGCAGTTTATCAGTCATTGATGTCATCTGAGGGAGACTAAATTAAGTCATTGTGGAGAGAGGTCTCATTGTCTCAGTGGTGACACTTACCTGCCACTGGTTCATATATAGTGCAAACAGTATAATGTATGGGCAAAGATAGTGGTAACCTGTGACATGATTGTGAAAAATTATGGGAATATTTTGTACAACAGCCAAAATCATCTGATATTACAGTGTGCATGTGCGATTGTTCTGCATGGAAATGGGCAATTATCAGGGTAGAAATTAGAAAATAAACATGTAATTTTAATAATTATTAATGATATGTCTCCCACATAGTGGAATTGCATTACTTGCGTGTGGATTTAAGCAATGTATGCTTAAATTGTGTACATATAAACAATGGCTTACCAGCTCTTGGTATGAACTATATAAAAGACATAATTTGTATAAAATATAAACAATATATTATTAAATTTCATGTACAACTTGGATTCAGATCAACAAATTGATTGATGGTGATTGAATGTGGTGGTGGGAAATTAGGTGTGTTGGTAGAATGCCAGGTGTGTTCATCTGGGAATTAGGTGCGTTGGTTAGAGACACCAATTATGTTGATAGGAAAAGTTTAATGTGTTGGTTTCAGCAGTTGATAAAAATCGAGTGTGTTTCAGGGAGGAATTACACTTTTGTGATGATATGAAAAGCCAAGTTTGTTTGCGGGAAAAGCCAAGTATGTTGGTGGTAGGAGCCAAGTATGTTGGTCATAGGAGCCAAGTTTGTGTTTGGGGAGCCAAGTGTGTTCAATAAAGTCACCCAGTGTGTTGGCGGGGAGAAGCCAAAATTATTTGTCGGAGGAGCCAGTTGTGTTGGTGAGGGGAGTTGCATGCATTAGTGCATGTGTGTTAAAGGGAAGTTGTTCAATTTCGAAAGAGAAAGTAAATCATTGTTATAAAATCAACACACAAAGGTGGCTCTCAAGTTAATGTGATTTATAATTAGCTTATTGTGACATCCATGTGGTTAATTAATTAAGAATGTATATAATTTGTCAAACTTGATCTGGTATTAAGACTGTTGTAGAGTGCTCGTAATTTGAAGCTTTGCTATGTTTTGCTTGTGATATGGACAGATAACTTGTTCATCAATCCACTCTCCTCAGCACCATTCAGAGTCAACTCACTGATCCTATGAATCTTTGTTCCATTCCACACCAATGTTCATAATTGTCATGTTGAATGTACTGGTGTGTTTCCCTAAAGAAAATAGCCTTATGTCTAGTGGGTATTTACATATTCAGACACTACATTTATGGAAAACATAGACATCTACCAAAATCATTATTTTATGTACTGTATACGGGTTTTATTTTCAATTGTCTGACTGCATATATCCCAATAGTTTATTATACAACTCTGCAATGTTTATCTGGTATCTCTGGTTGCATTTAATTGGCCAGTATCTGAACTTTCTTAAATTATTTATATGATAGGGAGATTGGAAGATAGTTTGCTGGAATTTGTTACTGAATTATACAGCAAGGAAGCTGTTTTTCCATGTATTATTTTTGCAGACGCATTTGTTGTATCATGTTTTTATTGCTATCACAGATATTTTGTGATAAATAAAACAAAGAATCCGATTGTGTGAATTTGATTTTTTATTTCACAACATTATGAAGTCTTATAGAAAGAAATTCACCTTAAAATAGTCCAGATTTATTGGCCTGTGTTTTATTGCCTTGGTCATTAGAATGGCCTTGTATGTGTGTGTGCGGTCGTGTGTTATTTAGTCGAGATAATTGACAGTTTGTATTACGGTGTAACAATAATATGATACCAAAACGATACTGACTTATTTACCTGCTCTATGAATATTAATTATTTTTTTAATAAATAAGGTAGAAAGATATAAACAGTTTACCATGCGAGTTGCAGTCTGCTACGATGGCCGCTGTCGGAGGTATGATTAGCTGTCAGCATTCAGTCGAATGTCAGTTTGTTTCATGCACTCATATATTGATAATAAGTTCACTAACGACTGCATTTGCCCAAAAGTCATCAACCAGACAACGGCGTGGTGTGATAATGCACTTTGCGTTAACGTTTAAATATGTATGAGCTTAAGCGTGTGAACGATAATATAGCAAATCAACGAAATGCCAAATATGTTGGAGTTTGACAGATGGTAGATGTTTGGGAACGAAATGAATGTAACATGTTTTATTTGATGATATATGACATTCGGGGAGTTCTAGTGAAAGACGGAATTGCCTCAAATATGTGTATATGAGAAAAAAAGATGAATCGTTCAGTTCAACGATCATTGATGACTGGAATTGGAATGGGGTCGGAATGCCCCACTACCTGAATGCCCCAGTCGCAATGCCCCTACTGCCTAGTCGCAATGCCCCAATCTCAAAGTCGCAATGCCCCAACCGCGAAGTCGCAATGCCCCCACATTTTTGAACACCGTGGTCACAATGCCCCACTTTTGGACGGAATGCCCCACTTTCTTGGTAGTCTGGTTTTTAATATATATATATATATATAATATATAATATATTTTATATAATACTAAAAATAATTGTTAGATTACATTTGCACTTGTTTTCGTGCGGCAATATAAATATAATATAAAATCATAACCAACCGTTCATCACTAAACAGTTTCAAGAACATAATTGACAAATACTGGGCTACATCCTACCATAACAACATTAACTATACCCAAGACAAATCAAGATTCGGCTACGCAATCGCTCTACAAACTAATGGGCTAGGACAAACAACAGGCAATATGGCGTGCAAGTGGGTCACGATACATGGCGAGATTCCGCGCGACTGGAGCTGATTGGGGACTGGACATTAAGAATAATATTCGATGGATGACAGTTGTAACTTCCGACTGATGAATACTAGAAAAATCAGGTCATAAATATCTTGTGTTATACCTTTCTTATCTTAAATGCCCAATTTAATATTGAGTTTACCCCACTATCATAGACATATAGCGATTTGCGTAGTGCAGATAATAGACACTCCCCACAATTTTAGGCCGTGTATGTCTTTTGCGGGATTTGCATTTTACATTGCTGTACGTTGTGGTTTCGATAAGCACTTATATCTGACAAGTCTAAATGCACATAACCATAACACATGTAGGGGAAGTAGGGGCATATCCGCATACTGAGGCATGTCCGCACACCCTATTATTTGCGCATCGCGTAACATCTGGTTAGTGGAATCATGCTAAGCGGCATCGTCTAACCCCCAAATCAACCACTTGCATATACTTTTTGATAGAAGTGGATAATTAAAAAGTTATGACATAAAATGTTATTTTCGTAAACACTGATGTAATTAATTTACTGTGTATTACATTTAACTGTAAGACGTGCATATACATTTTCTTTCATAATACCAAGTCGCATTTTAATGTTTTTTGGTGTGTGAAATAAAGGATAATTTCATAAGTATAATTTTCGCTCAATTCAGAATTATTCACGTGTTGGATATTTGGGGCATGTTCGCACAGGCCTGTGCGGTCATGCCCCACCCGCTGTGCAGACGTATTTCGTGCATTGGTGCTTATAATATGATGTAGTCTACTTAGATACATATTTAGATACGTCAATTGCTTACCACAAATATTATAGGAAACTTTGATGTGAGATAGTATATGATAATTATTATATAATTATTTAATATTATCAAACTTATTATATCATTCATCGCTTCATCAATGTGTAATAGGCTATGTCGTGCTGACGTCACATTTTCCATGTTGTGTATCATTATGACCTAATGATAGAAATAACGCTTGATTGATCATTGCTCATAGAGTAAAATAACCAAGATGACAAATGATGTATAATCTATAATATAGAACTTTGCCCGTATACGTTAGTCCATACAAAGCCATGCTCGCACAGCCTACAAACAGATTTTTTAGTTTGACTTTGCACTTTACGAGACTATGCTGTTTTAGCTAGAAGGCTTCAGACAAGCTGGGTTGCAAACTTTGACTTTCCCCGTTACAAAATCATGCTGTTGTTTGCTTTGACTATCACGGAGGAATAAACGTGGACTATGATTCAAGGCCACTGTATTTTCTCAACTTTACGTATATATGAAAACCGTTGATTTGTGTTCTCTGGTGTTTTTGTTTAGTAATGCACGTGTCAGAAGTGTACACATACCAATACATATTATTATTATTGCAGTTAATGGTCAGCTCTGTGAGACCAGCTGTACTTTCGCCATTCCTGGGGCATAACCGCACATAGTGTGCGGCTACGCCCCGTACCTTGGGGCATGTCCGCACATAGCTATGCCTCTACATTTGACCAAATATTTAAATATCTGATGGGATATGCGATTTCTTAACTAACTAACAACAAAGTAATATGATTGCTCATTCTGAATACTAAATATCACCCTCTTAGCACACACAGTGCATTATCTATAGCTTGTTTCACCTTAAGTGTGCGGACATGCCCCTACTTCCCCTATACGTTTGCCCCAAACAGCTTGTACTGCTCGAAAAATTGCACTTTTCATTATTAGTCAAGGTCGCCAAACACAAGTACAAGCCGGCGATGCCATGGCAACCACCATAATAATCGATTAAAATTCATGATTTCCGTGAGCATTGTCACCGGCAAAGTGTTCCACTGCTTCTGCTTGTAATAATCCTTTGGACAGTGTAACTGAACTAGTTAGACTGGAACAGTTCGATTATTACAACCAAAAACAAAACAAAGTCCTATACGTTAACATGGAGAATATGGACTTCCTGCCCCCAATTGTCTCCAACCCCCTTTTTTGCGCGCGAGACTTGCATATCCATAGCTATAGCCTATCAGACCCATATGTAATGATGATGTTGTTGATGTTATTTTATTGTGTATGCATGTTTTTCATTTATAGCCTATAATGTCTATATGAAGACCTAGCTACGGCTAGGCCTAGTCCTTATTACTACCTGGAAAGCACTTCAGCAGCCGGTATAACATTAATGATAAAATCTTTCAAGTGGGAATTGCTAGAACACCACAGACAAGTCAAGCCGCCTAGCATTATTCGGTAAATCCTTACACTCAAAATCAGCCCTTTGTGGTCACCATGAACAACATATCAAAGTGCCATGTTTCAGTTTTAGTACACATACACAGGGGTATAATTTTTTTGCTAAATATATCATTCGAGGTGCACAGCTTAAACCTATCATACAATTTCAAAATTATGGCATATCTTTTTGAAGAAGACATGGCACTGTAACGTGACTACTCTGCAGGATTCTTTGAAGCACAGTATGCCCATTTACACAGTGCTGACTTTAACACATGTGTGAAAAACATGTCTATGTGAGGAAATGTTTTCCCTTTTGTTGGTAATTTGTTTTATGTATTTGGTTGTATTTGCAAATATTGTTCAAATACAAACCAAACATCAAATACAAATAGATGCTCTTTTGTCTGTATTCAAATACTCGGCCTAGTGCCTACTACTAATCTCTACTGACTAATCTAAATTAAGCTAAAGAGTGAGAGATGAGAGTTGTAACAAGTCAGGGCTTTATGCAGGATAAAATTATTACCAGTCATGCATGTTTTGGTGGACATGTGGTGGTTAACTGTTAAGCCAGTTCACATACTTTAAATATATTTTTTGACCTGAAAAGGACTACAAACAACAAACACACATGTGACACCATTTATGCTCACTTTCAAGGCATAACTAACAATATCTATGGTTTTGGAAAACCTTTTTTTGCTCCTTCATTTATTTACCTGTCCACCCATATTTCTACACGTCCATATTCGTTTTTACCCATCCAAATAACATGTGGACTGGTCTCTACATAAAGCTATGAAGTCAATGCCAAACCAATTAGGGATCAGTGACATATGGCAGATGTAACTTAGCTGTGAATGTGTAGGAATGACACATCACCGACTTGAGTTAAAAATAAGGTGATATTTGAATGAGAACTGTGCCTAGCCAGAGGTATTGCCATTTGGGGAGCTAATTCACTTGTCAGCTGTTTCTGTTAATATGCAAATGCAGCCCACAACTATCAGAACCAGCAGGTTCACACGGACATGATCTGAGTCCGCCCACTACCAACTTAGCCCACAGTGTGACTTGTAGGTCTAACCGAATGCTTACCCCTGTTAGTATAGTTGTCACTGTCAGCATAGAGTTGTCAGAGGGTCTTTTATTGTAATCTATTCCAAACAATGCCACACACAGCCTTGACTTTGATTTTGTAGGGATACCATAATAAAGATTGGTAACGGTATGAAAGCCTCTCTGATACACTGATGTCACAGTTATTTCATTAAAGCCACATTTAGGCACATTGTTTGTATAATTTTAGTAGCAATGGCAAAGTCCAATGCTGATGTGTCTGCATGTCCCAAATGCCCCATAAAGAAGGTCATTTTGGAACCATTACAAACACAAAACAAACGTTACATTTGCTCACATAAAGTTATTTCACAGATTCTCTGACTAGTTCTCAATTTAAACATGTGTGAGATAAACAAATATATTTTCCCAATCTCTGTTTATTTCCATTTCAATGCACCTGCTGATGCCTGTACTGTTTTCATGGGAGTGAGCCATACGGATAACTGAGAACCAGTGATGTGTGTTTTACTTTCCAAATATCAGCCTGTTCAATCCAAAATGTTTGTTATCCAACTGAAATATATTAATCCATCTAACTCTAGGTACTGCTGACAGGCAGGGCTTTATGAAGGATAAAAATTATTGCCAGTTACACATGTTTTGGCAGACACATGGATGGTAACTGTTAAGCTAGTTTACAAACTTTCAAATGTGCCTGATGACCTGAAATGCACTACAAACACACATATGACACCATTTACACTCACTCTCAAGGCATAACTTACAATATCTATGGTTTTGGAATACTTTTTTTGCTCCTTCATTTTTTTACCCGTCCACCCATATTTCTACCCTTCCATATTCGTTTTTACCCGTCCAAATGACGGATGGACGGGTCTTACATAAAGCTACGCTGACAGGTGCATGTTGTTCTTGCTGCAGATCAGAAGTCCAAGTACTATGAGAAGCGTGCCAAGAGACGAGCGATCCGGTGCCTCCACCAGGCTATCTCGGACAACAAGTTGTCGACCGTACGCGAGCTCATCACGCCCGACCTCGACGTCAACTTCCACTACAACGGCAAGAGTGCGCTGCAGATTGCCGTGGTCGAAGGCTTCGAGGACATCTGCAGACTGCTCATCGAGCACGGGGCCGATGTGGACAAGGTTAACGCAGAGGGCAACTGTCTGTTGAACATGGCCGTGTGGCACAGTCATACGTCCATCGTCCAGCTGCTGGTGGTCAGTGGAGCGGAGCTGGACGTCTCCAACAACCACGGCTCCACCCCCGTGTGTACGGCTGCGTACTGCGGAGACGCCGCGGCCGTCCAGATGTTGATCCGGGCAGACTGTGACGTGGACGCTCCGGACAAGCGCGGTCAGAGCCCCCTGTTGGTAGCGGCCTGGCGAGGACACTTGGACGTCGTCCGGACGCTCATAGCTGGTCACTGCGACATCAACTGGACCGACTACGAGCGGCGGACAGCGCTGAATATTGCTGCGGGGCGTGGTCACTTGGACGTTGTCCGGGCATTAGTCGATGCAGGTCAGGAAACATGTACATTTCCACAGGGCTTTATGCAGGATAAAATCACTGCCAGTCACACATGTTTTGGTGGACACATGGATGTTAACTGTTAAGCTAGTTTACAAACTTTCAGATGTGCCTGATGATCTGAAATGGGCTACAAACACACCTATGACACCATTTACACTCACTTTCAAGGCATAACTAACAATATTATCTATGATTTGTGAAGACTTTTTTGCTCCTTCATTTTTTTAGTCGTCCACCACCCGTCCTCCCATATTTCTACCCGTCCATATTTGTTTTTACCTGTCCAAATGACGGGTCTCTACATAAAGCTATGATTTTCCACCAATACATCGAATGCTGCTGTCAGCTGTACATTATTATCCTTTTCTTTCCCGTTCCACATTAATTAGTGTAACAGTTACCTAGCAAAGTCATTTCACTCTGCAGAGCAGTATTGTTTTTAATTTTAAGTCTGTTTACATAGCATCTAAACACTTGTTTATTTTTACATGAATAATATTAATGATAAACATTCTTTAGTCAGGATAAAACTTTAAAAATATACATACATGTTGTCTTTGTAAAGGTCATGACAAACTTTAAGTATCATTTATTCCTGCTATATAATGTAGTTTTTGTTTTGAGTGCTCATGTACATGTATAATGTATTCTTGTTGTTGTTACGGAAAAACAATTTGATTTGTTGTTTTATAATTTAAAAGGACACAGTAAGTGATTGGCTTCTTTGTTTATCTATCTTTTGATATGTCATAAAGTTGTTGAATATATTTGTGAGCCTGCAGAAATACTGAATTGCAGGTTGTAACGTTGACTTGGCTGAGCAGTACAGCTGCACTGCCCTGTTCTTCGCTGCCCAGTCAGGGTACACGGACATTGTCCAGACCCTAGTGGATGCTGGAGCTGACCTCAACAAGACGGACACTCGCAAGTGTACCCCATTCATGGGTCAGTATTTAGTAGTGACACCGACAATGCCTGCATTTAATTGTTATGTTGTGGTAATATTTGCTAAACACCAGTGTTCTTCAAAAACAGTAAATAGCCAACTTTTGGGGCTGAAACAGGAAACTTAATTTTGCCATGTATATTTATGTGTTAGTTTTACATGGCAATTTTCATTGATAATTTTAAAGGACATTTAATACCTTTGTTGTTACGTTAAAATCATAATAATATAGCTATGCATTACTGTTGCTTGAACGGAGCATCCAGTGTGTTGCTTGTTTACTTGTACATATCATTTACTTATTATAGAACTTGTGTTGAGTGTTTCTTGTGTAGTGAGTGTGTATGAAGCATTACTGTTGGTGATAGATGTGTTGAGTTGATTATGGATGTGTTGAGTTGATTATGGATGTGTTGAGTTGGTGATGGATGTGTTGAGTTGGTGATGGATGTGTTGAGTCAGTGATGGATGTGTTGAGTCAGTGATGGATGTGTTCAGTTGGTGATGGATGTGTTGAGTTGATGATGGATGTGTTCAGTTGGTGATGGATGTGTTGAGTCAGTGATGGATGTGTTGAGTCAGTGATGGATGTGTTGAGTTGGTGATGGATGTGTTGAGTTGATGATGGATGTGTTGAGTTGGTGATGGATGTGTTGAGTTGGTGATGGATGTGTTGAGTTGATGATGGATGTGTTGAGTTGGTGATGGATGTGTTGAGTTGGTGTTGGATGTGTTGAGTTGGTGATGGATGTGTTGAGTTGGTGATGGATGTGTTGAGTTGGTGATGGATGTGTTGAGTTGGTGATGGATGTGTTGAGTTGGTGATGGATGTGTTGAGTTGATGATGGATGTGTTGAGTTGGTGATGGATGTGTTGAGTTGGTGATGGATGTGTTGAGTTGATGATGGATGTGTTGAGTTGGTGATGGATGTGTTGAGTTGGTGTTGGATGTGTTGAGTTGGTGATGGATGTGTTGAGTTGGTGATGGATGTGTTGAGTTGGTGATGGATGTGTTGAGTCAGTGATGGATGTGTTGAGTTGGTGATGGATGTGTTGAGTTGGTGATGGATGTGTTGAGTTGATGCTGGACGTGTTGCGTTGGTGATGGATGTGTTGAGTTGGTTATGGATGTGTTGCATTGGTTATAGATGTGTTGAGTTGGTGAGGGATGTGTTGAATTTGTGATGTAAGTGTTGAGTTGGTGATGTTAGTGTTGAGTTGGTGATGGATGTGTTGAGTTGGTTATGGATGTGTTGCATTGGTTATAGATGTGTTGAGTTGGTGATGGATGTGTTGAGTTGGTGATGGATGTGTTGAGTTGGTGATGGATGTGTTGAGTTGGTGATGGATGTGTTGAACTTGAGTTGATGCACTCTCTACACACAGAGGCAGTGAAGGCACAACACATGGAGGTGATGAAGATCCTCATTGCGGCTGACTGTGATGTCAACCATGCCGAGATACAGATGACACAGGCACCCATCCACGTGGCGGTCCAGCTGGGTACGTCTCTGTGGGGCTCTTGTATCAGTAGAATGGTTTATGCAAATTTACACACATGAAGTTGTCACCTCTAGTAGTGAAAGATTGAAACCGTGTACACACGTGTGTACACACCTGTGTACACACATGTGCATACACATGTGTATATACATGTGTACACACCTATGTTCACACGTGTGTACATGCCTATGTACACATCTGTGTACACATCTATGTATACACCTGTGTATAGGTGTTTTTTTAATAAAGAATCGATTGATTGAAGTAACCAATGAACATTTACTGGTACTTCACAAGAAGGGTACAGTGTGCTGCGTATAGATGTTTAGTGACTGTCGTATATATTCATATTACACATGCTACAATGAACAGAAATTTTATACTAATATTGATTTTAGGACTTGTTCACAGTGCACTTTAAACGATGTTTTGTTCAGTTGGTTCTACTCTCATTGTCATCAAGTTAAAATTCTTATTGAATATATTGTTCGTGGTTCCAAGAATGGTTTATTGTAGTATAATTTAACTTACTTTGGGGCTTAATTGTCGATGATGAGTACAACGTTTCGACCCGTCAGCTTCGGGCCTTTTTCACATACTAGTGTCGAAATCTGAGGCAATATATGAGACACCAGTACGTGAACAAGGCCCGTAGCTGACGGGTCGAAACGGCGTACTTATCATCAACAATTAACCTCCAAAGAATTATAAACCCTTCTTAGTTGTGTTGAATTAAATAATTTCTATAGTTGTGTATTTTCCACTCTGGTAAATTTCTTTAGACATGTCCATCATCACAAGGAATGTGCAGAGTTTGTCAGCGGCTTTGGAAAATTACATAAATATAGCCGTGTCATTACATTTTTAACACCTTCACGTGTCTCTGTCTTGTGCAGCCTCTCACTTCTTTGGCGACTCAGTGAGCCCTGTCGCCCTTGTGGAGATTCTCGTGGCCGCGGGGTGTGACCTCAATGTCTCAGACAAACACGGCTGGACACCGCTCTATCAGGCTGCCTTCAGTGGAGAGACTGGTCAGTATGTTAGGTGACCAATGTATGTTGATGTGTAAAGCAGGGTCCGTACGGGGCCTTGAAAGTCTTGAAAAACCTTGAATTAGATTGAACCAAATTCAAGGCCTTGAAATCTTTGAATTTTACAAAGTAGTCTTGAAAAGTCTTGAATTTAATTGTGGTCAATAAAATATTGTTTTCACTCAATTGTTGTGACGAATAACAGCCAGAAAAGGAAACGCTTATGCACAAAAATAACTTCTGTGCACATTGGGCAATGGGCATTTCATTGTGGTCGGCGAGTAAAAATGTTAATGTTAACTTAATTTACTGCGATTAAAAGTACATATTTTGTTAAAAGTCTTGAATTTGCCTTTCAAATAGCCTTGAAAAGTCTGGAATAGCCTTGAATTTCAAATGTCCAGGTGTGTACGGACCCTGCTAAAGTGAACTGTGTTGCTTCTTTTGATTTACTGGAGTTTCTTGTTTTTATGGCCAAAATGCAAGACTGGTTTCCGGTTCAATCCCATCTGCATAGAAACACTGTTTTGCTCCATATGCATGTTAACTAAATTAAACTAATATCAGCACAGATAAAATTATTTTGTATTCTTTATTTTGCCTGGCTTACACTAGTGAGAAATCCTGAAATTGTATCAGTGCATTCTGTAGGAACCCTGTTCCTGTGCTGACATGTTGCAACCCTGGCACATTTGTTCATGAAATTAGAGGATTACATTTAAAAAAAATTAGAATTATTTCATGTAAAAGTTGCCAGCGTATGAAATAATATTGTGAGGATCTAAGGGTGGGTATTTAGAATATAACTGTAGTCATGCTGACCAAGTGGGGTGAACCGCAAACAGTTGCCATAGTTCTAGTATATATACATATATATATATATATATACATATATATATATATATGTATTTATATATGTATTATATATATATATATATATATATATATATATATATATATATATATATATATATATATATATATATATATATTATCAGAGCCACATGTTGTGGGTGCACTAGGACATTGACAGGTGGTCTTTGGACTGTTATCTCTGGATAATATATATATATATATATATTCGTTGTACACAGTAAATCTTACAGATTTACTGCGTACAATGAATTGGCCCAGCTAATCGGTATATATATATATATATATATATATATATACACATATATATATATATATACAGCTATATATATATATATATATATATATATATATATATATATATATATATATATATTATCAGAGCCACATGTTGTGGGTGCACTAGGACATTGACAGATGGTCTTTGGACTGTTATCTCTGGATAACCCATTGTCTTCTGTGTCCAGATTTAGTGGAGCTTCTACTCAACCAGAATGTCAATGTGAACACCGTCACCGAGTCCCGTGACACGCCCCTTCATGCCGCTGTCTTTGGCAACAAGCCAGAGATCATGGACAGTCTCCTTCAGGCGGGTGAGTGAATCTGTTTGCTTGGCTCCAATGGAGGGAGTGAACCTACACTGGTTGAATCTAGTCCAGGACCTGCCCTATAGGCCCGTAGACATTTATTTAATTTAGAGGTTGTTGAAGGTCAACAATAGATCCGTTGACATCGTTATCCACCAAGTTGTCCAGCAACGTTAACATAATTGCTCTATGATGTAGTATTTGAGATATGGTGACATTTGTCTTGACGACCGCCATCTTTAAAAATGGCAGAAGTGTATATTGGAGAAGTCCAAAAATACAATATTTGAAATGGTTGTCCTCTAGAACATAGATCTATTTACCACAATTATTGTTATACATGTATATGACGAAGTTGTTAAGGTACGGGGAAATTTAATTTGGTGGCCATCTTTAAAAATGGCCATCCCTGCGTTATGCCCAATTTTTTTAATTTCCACCTATTAGAATGTTACAGCCATATGTTTATATTACTCAAATCAACAGTGAAACTTTCTTAGTATTAATATTATTTCTACAGCTGAACAAATTTATAATATTTGCCTAATAAATGTCTCTGTATGCATATTAGTTTGATGGAAAATACATCATATGTACTGTACACCTTATTTGGACTAGATGTAGAGGTTTGCATTGACAGAGCGTATTGGCCTCATGCCACCGTGCTGCCATCTGTGGAGTGACTCATTGTTCTTTGAGCACCAGGTGCTGCCCTCTAATGGCTATCATTGCATAATTTTTGACAATAATTTGTTTCAATTTGCCATCCTATCCTTGGTATTTCGTACTACACTAGTATCGTATAGTGTTATTACATTTTACCAATTTGCCACATTAAGCCGTTGTTTGGCCTGTGAGAGTCATACATGTGTTAGGGTAGACATGTCGACAGTCCGTCAGCACTGGGCGTATGTAATATGACAGTGTCAGCACTGGGAGTGTGTAATATGACAGTGTCAGCACTGGAGTGTGTAATATGACAGTGTCAGCACTGGGAGTGTGTAATATGACAGTGTCAGCACTGGGAGTATGTAATATGACAGTGTCAGCACTGGGAGTGTGTAATATGACAGTGTCAGCACTGGGAGTATGTAATATGACAGTGTCAGCACTGGGAGTATGTAATATGACAGTGTCAGCACTGGGAGTGTGTAATATGACAGTGTCAGCACTGGGAGTATGTAATATGACAGTGTCAGCACTTGAGTGTGTAATATGACAGTGTCAGCACTGGGAGTATGTAATATGACAGTGTCAGCACTGGGAGTGTGTAATATGACAGTGTCAGCACTGGGAGTATGTAATATGACAGTGTCAGCACTGGGAGTATGTAATATGACAGTGTCAGCACTGGGAGTATGTAATATGACAGTGTCAGCACTGGGAGTGTGTAATATGACAGTGTCAGCACTGGAGTGTGTAATATGACAGTGTCAGCACTGGGAGTGTGTAATATGACAGTGTCAGCACTGGGAGTATGTAATATGACAGTGTCAGCACTGGGAGTGTGTAATATGACAGTGTCAGCACTGGGAGTATGTAATATGACAGTGTCAGCACTGGGAGTATGTAATATGACAGTGTCAGCACTGGGAGTGTGTAATATGACAGTGTCAGCACTGGGAGTATGTAATATGACAGTGTCAGCACTTGAGTGTGTAATATGACAGTGTCAGCACTGGGAGTATGTAATATGACAGTGTCAGCACTGGGAGTGTGTAATATGACAGTGTCAGCACTGGGAGTATGTAATATGACAGTGTCAGCACTGGGAGTATGTAATATGACAGTGTCAGCACTGGGAGTATGTAATATGACAGTGTCAGCACTGGGAGTGTGTAATATGACAGTGTCAGCACTGGAAGTATGTAATATGACAGTGTCAGCACTGGAGTGTGTAATATGACAGTGTCAGCACTGGTGTGGATAATATGACAGTGTCACTTGACTTGTCCAGGCTGTGCTGTGAATGCTGTCAACAAGAGGAATGAACTGCCGCTGTACACAGCCATAGACCACCGCTCCAAGATTGAGGTCAGTCCAGCAACTTATAATAATACGTATTACTTATAAAGCCAAATTTGCACAACATCGCTAAATGCTGAAACCATTATGCAGAAGCTAATGTTGGTGAAACTATCATAACCACAAAAAAGAAACTACAGTTAAAATGTAGAACAAATGAAATTAGTTACATTATCAATTTTAATAAATATATTGATAAAATGAGATAAATTGAGACTAATAGTTAATCAGGCACCAGAATTCCTTGGAAAACTTTGTGAAGTTCTCCATCTGTCTCGAAGAACATCAGGAAACTTGATGACTGGAGGGGACCATACCTTAGTTCATTTTTGGTACTATAAATTCTGGCAAGTCAAATATAATAACACCAGTACATATGATGCCATCTGATATTGGCATAAACATGTGTACTGCTCTGTACTAATGCCACAAAGATAATCATTGATATTTCATAGCAATAAATGGTTAAATAAATATACAGTCAGTGGAATTGCATCATGACATAATGATGGATCCATTAGTTAGCCCATCGTCCCTCCCAGAGAATATGTCCCCAACAACATCTCCACACTCTTCTGTTTTGGAATCTTCCTTCCAGCTGCTTCCAAATGTCTCCCGTCTTCCCCGTGTCATCCTGGAGGTTCTTTCACCGTTTACTCTTTCGCTTCCCTCTCTTTCCCTTGCCAGAGCATGTCTGGTGAAGCATGACCCTGATTTTTCTTCAGTTCATGGCCATTCCATGATTTCCATCCCATCTTCGTAATAATAATAATAATAAAGCTTTATTGCCATATTCAATGTGCATTACATGATGAATTGGAATGTAGTCTGGCATTGACTCATGTATAGTGCCCATATATGCAATAAAATTAAATATGGAAAATAACTATAAGATATAGATATAAGATATACATTGTACATAATTTGTTCTTAAATTTTTTTATTTTAATATAATAAATAAATAAAGACAAAATTATAATAATAGATTATCGAATTTAACAATAATTGTGGTGTAAACTAGTTATATAAAATGTCCTTTAAAATATATATACAGTGTATATATAAATTATCTTCTAAAAATATAATTTAAATTAGTAAACATATTTCTGATATCTTCAGCAGGCGGGTGGTGTGTTCTCCCCCACAATGCAAAGGGGCCGCCAGTGGACCTGGACGAGTCATAATCAATTGTTAATAATGGACCGATGAATTAATAGTTTGATATTTCAGCTTTGATGTAATTAATTTCATTGTCGGAATACTGCAGTGATGTTTACGTTCTATTCAGTTGATTAGGTCTCTGCTGGACGCGGGCAGTAGAACTGACCTCTGTGAGAGCCAATCAGGACAGACGCCGTTGTTTGCTGCGATACAACACGACTACATCGAGGCAATGGACCTTCTAGTGAAAGCAGGTTAGAAACCATTTCTTAAAAGTTGTATTCATTTTGTATTCATCATTTCACAGATTATACGTATTCTTTATAAAGATCACAGACTTGTAAAGATCACATGCATACTCCATTTCTCTGACTGTCTCTCAGTCTTACAATGTTGACCAAGGCATTGTTCTCTTCTTGACTCCCAGTTGTCAAGGGTAAGGTCAAATAAAGAGTATTAACAGTTTGAACTTGCACTAAAAGGTGTTTGAATGCGTTTGAGTGTTTGAACTCGCATTAAAAGTTGTTTGAATGCATTTGTGTGTTTAATTACCAAATTCGACATGCTAATAATTTTCTCTTTAAAGTGTTAATCCTTGGCATATTTCTCATTTAGTTAACAATGTCCTGGTGTCACTGTGTCTTAAATAAAATAAATAAATAATAAATACACCTGTGACAGTTCATCTTCTGGGATCCTGAGTAAATCTGGTTTGTATGCGTATGTTTAGCAAATACCTTTTATTGTCAGTGTGTGATCTTTTAATGATACATTTAGATAATAATAAAAAAAATAAAAAAAATATAATAATAACTACTAACAGGTTAAGACTAATCAGTCTTTATGCACTAATTGTTTTTTGCTAACTTAGCAATCTAAACAGTTGCCCACAGTTTTGACAAACTCATGTAATTCTACCTCTAGATTTGGAAATATAAAATTCGAATAAATTTGTTCTGCGAATATACCACGTGTCACTTCTCTCGTAGGATGTGACGTCAACATCCCCAACCGCGACGGCAACACTGCTCTGTGGGTGGCCTGTAACCGTGGCAACATGCAAGCCGTTGACATACTTCTCCGACACAGTGACATCGACGTCGACGCTGGAGTGTCACATATACCAATACATGCCGCCGTAATTCACGGATACACAGACATTGTCACTGGTCTTCTCGCTGCTGGCTGCGACGTGAACAAGGTAACAGTGGGCAGATTTACTTGACAACAATCTCGAAAATCCACCATAAAAACCTTGAAACAGAATCTATCTATACTACTCACAATTTGCTAAGGATCATATCATGTTTGTAATGGAACAATCTCGAGATGGCAGCCATCCAGAGACTCATTGGAAGCACGAGATGCAGTTGCCAGGCTGTGATTGCATCACGTGGTTCACACACAAGCTACTGACAGTTGCTGCTGGTAATTGAACTGTTTGCAACATTTTCATGAGTTGGAGTAACATTCTGAATATGTCCTCGAATACATGCCATTTTTAGTTTTTGTGTGATACCCATGCCGAAAAATATAATAAGGCCCTAAATACTGATTCCTAGCTGATTGTGATGCTGACCAAAGAGATTTTTGGTGGCTCTTTCGTACGTTTGAGTCGAGTGGAGGATCAGTAAAGTGTGATAAAAATTATAATTTTGCATGTTTGGATCGAATGGAGAAGTAAATAAATTATCATAGAAATGAAATCTGACTATGGGTCAATCATCTTTGTATTTGTCCAGAAACGGAAGGACTGACCAGAGGCTTATGAAGAAATGTTTGATAGTCATGGTTGTGGACATCTGTCCATAATTGTTTATGTGTCTACAGTGGTAGTGGACACTAGAAAATCTCAGACAGATACCCAGGTAGTCGCCAGTGTCCACTACCTGTCCATTGTGGTCAACTGGCCCTAGTAGACATATTGCGCATTCATCCACTGCAGAGATGTGTTGCTGCAATAGAATAGCAAGAGACATGTGACTGATGTTTAGGGCGTCTATTACTTGGTGTACTACTATAGTAGGATCACCTTTTGTAAATGCTTATAGTTACCTTATATATGTGTAAAATAATTCAGGGTCCGTACGGGGCCTTGAAAGTCTTTAAAAGTCTTGAATTTGATTGGACCAAATTCAAGGCCTGCCTTGAAATCCTTGGATTTTATAAAGTAGTCTTGAAAAGTCTTGAATTTAATTGTGGTTAGTAAAATAGTGTTTTGACTCAATTGTTGTGACGAATAACAGCCAGAAAAGGAAAAGCCTATGCACAAAAATAAATCGCACATTGGGCAATCAGCATTTCATTGTGGTCGGCGCCATTATTTTCTTAGTTGAGTAAAACTGTTAATGTTAACTATATTTACGGCGCTTAAAAGTACATGTTGTTGAATTTCTTTTTCAAATAGCCTTGAAAAGTCATGAATAGCCTTGAATTTCAAATGTCCAGGTGTGTACGGACCCTGATAATTAACAAAATATTACCCAATAAACTATTCCCTTGCAGATGTCCGACATCTGTTCGACGGCGATCTACTTCGCCGCCGATTGCAACAAGATCGAGTTGGCAGAGATGCTGGTGAGACACGGTGCCAACCCCTCCGCCCCCCACGGGGTGAAGCCCCCCAGACGCTGCTGTGCCTCGTACTCCGACCCCCACCCTCATCTGGAGCTGGAGCCGATGTACGCGGCCGTCAAAAACAACAACTTCCGCATGATCAAACTCTTGCTCCACGCCACCCCCCATAGACCCTATCGCATTCTCAAGACACTTCAAGACATCATCTTCCGCACCAGTTACGCGCAGGAGTCGCGCATGAGCGAACGGCTGCTGTACCAATACGCCGAGATGTTCGCGCACATTCTCGGCCACCCGAGCCCCCTGCAGGAGTCGTGTCGGGGGGTGATCCGACAGACACTTGGGGGGCGACTACTCGAGGGGGTTGGACAGTTGCCGATACCGGAGAAGTTGAAGGATTTCGTTCTGCTGAAGGATGTCTTGAGATCCTAGTGTGTCTATTATCCCTGCGACTTGACCATCTAACACGTTTATGCATCGCCCTGTTTTGTTGTGGTTGCTCTGCGTAAGTTTCACGGTTTATTTCATGAATTTACATTTTTTCTCTGTTAATTCACCGATTGTGTTCATTAGATATTACAACGTCAGACATCGGCTCTTCTTCCAACTTGAAACTTGCAGAGACCTCAACACTAGGTCCCTCATGGTGGGGACCTCATCAATTGGTCCTCACGGTCTGGAGAACCTTATCACTTGGTCCGTCATGATCTTGGAATCTCATAATTTGTGGTATCGGGACCTTATCCTTGATGGTGTGAAGACTTGTAGAAATGCTTAGTCCCGTGGCCAAGTCACTCTCTGGATGACACAGCTCAAACTACAGTAGCACTTGCCATTGTGAAAGCCTGGCACTAAGTATCATGTTTGATGTGTCGTGCTCTTGACCGTGTGTGAAAAAATCTGGCATTGTGCATGTGAAGAACAGAATGGTGTCTGCAGATGACAGCTTATTGACTCAGTGCCATTTTTGTATTCATCCCCACCATTTTGAGATTTCACAGTTGTCCTCGAGTCTTTATCATCGTAAATTGTGTAATACAAGCAGCAGTGTTGTTTTGTTAATCTCAGATATTTAATGTCACTAATATTCTAATGACCGAATGAAAGTTATAACCACTGATGGTGACTGAATGGTTTATCATGTATTTGGTTGAATTATGTAGTTGTCATGTAGTTGGAGGATGTAATCATGGATATGATTCATGTGATTGAATGATGTACTCATGGGTATGATTGATGTGGTTGTCATGTAGTTATGGGTGTGAATGGTTTAACCATGAATGTCATTGGAGGATGTAATCATGGATGTGAGTGAACTGACTGCCAACAACACGTGCCAAAAATTAATGATGAAATGTATGTATTTCCTCCTAGATGATAATGATTTGGTATTAATTTAGTCAAACTGCAAATACTGCTGTCTGTTATATCATGTTATGTAACCTCTTACTGCTATTTATTACAAGGAGTGTCTTTTATAATGTTGGTTGCTGTGTAATGTACATGGTGCAATAAATTATGTTCTGCTGTTAGTTCTAGAGTGTGAAATTATTGATACACTACAGTGCTGACGAGCATTTGTCACAACTCATCTCCTTCAGGTATGATCACTTTACATTACACAAGTGTAAATTGTTTGTTGTTACCATGACGATATACATTTTCCCATAATGCACACATCATACCATTGCAACGGGGGAACACACAAGTTGTTGACACATTGCCATGCTCCAAACATTACTTTCAAGAACTACACACAACGTACATGTCGCTGTTTCTCACAGTTCTGACATAGCAGCATTTTCTGGCCGTTTATACAAATGAGTTTTGTAGAGTTACAGATCAGGGAACATTGTCTAAGTCTATGTGACTTAAGAGTTTAAATCACAGCGTCTTTGAGCAAAGTTTTTGAATCGGTTCGACAACTCACTCAAGCAGCAAGCTTAAAATACAACTCGCAACAAAGGTTTAGCAATGTATGCCTGGCATTATACACTACAACAGATACGACGTACACTTGTGACAAAAGCCTGTATTATACATATCACAACAGCATTGCAGTAGATTTATACATTTGTATACACATTTTATTCATGGTATACAGAACATTTCCAGTACAGTATACAAAGTATAATATGACAGTATTTAGCTAATTACAAGTGTACAATATCCAGGAACCAGCAGACAAGTCGTACATTCTGAAGATGTTTTGTGTTTGAAATGCAAGATATTTTGCAATATACAACAAGGCGTATATCAGTGTTTTATAACTGGATGGGTTGATGTGATTAAATCATTGCCCAGGGACTGACAAAATAGAGATCTGTCTGGAACGATGGAGTCTTGCTACCAGCGGAAGTGAGCGTAAGCGCGGTTGGCCTCACATAGTTTGTGCAGTTCCTGTTTCTTTCTGACTCCTTTGCCCTGGATCACAGAAACATTCTCTGTCACAAACTACTGGTAAGTCATAAATCATACTAACTTACATGCAGCACTGAATTATTTAACAAAATTGAAAATTCACACATCTTAATATCTTGACATTGTTTATCCAATCAAGGGTGTATCAGAATTTTGCATTACAAAATAGTTTACCAGAGTTTACTTAAATGCTATGTATTGTATACATCTTACTAAATAGAACATTTTCATGTAAGATTAAATTGGCATTTAAAACAGTAAATAAAATACCAAAATGTGAATTAACAAAATGCTCTATATCAATTCAGAAAATATTTTGTAACAGTAATACATTACAGAAAGAAATATCAACTTTGCATGTTCTGCTGACTTCATAAAATGTATTCCAATTTGCCACATTTTTTATGTGTGCATACCCTGGGGGTCTGAAAATGTCATCTTGTTTTTTATATTTTTATTATTTCCCACTTTTGAAATGGTAATAACATAAAATTTTGAAAAATGTAACCCAGATGAAATGGCTGTCTTACGCTTATTTTTCAATACTGATATTTAAACTACAAAAGTGTGGAAATACACAACTGATCTTACCTCATTTTGTGCAGCATTCAAGAGTTCGTAGGCGAGCTTGTCCCACACCCGAATATCTCGCTCCTTGTCCGTCCCTGCGTCGATGAGCCACGTCATGGCCTTGTACATCTGGTAGTTGGGCTTCACGGGAATTGGCACCTGTCAACAACAGCCAAAACTGTCTACACTGGCCCCAATGAAATCATGAAAGGTACAGCACAACACTTGCAGTTACGTAGGTGCCTGACATGAGACCCTTCACTGACTGACAAAAACATTATCCAAATGTTTATACCCCGGGGGTTTGTGTTAAAGAGTCATCAACACCCTGATTTTTTCTGAAGGTACAAAGCATGTTTAAATTTTAAATGTTATGTATTCTTTATGTAGCACAATTTATACACACCAGGTGCTGTTGATGCGAATTTCAAAAGTGATGGCTACTGTGGCCGTTATCAAGAAATGACCACTAGTGTCGTTGCCACGGTAGACTACTGTTGTATGATGCCAATAAGTGACCACTACAGTGGCTATGACATAAAGTTACTGCCACTGTGGCTTCAAGAAGTGACCGTCACTGTGGGTGTGACTTCAAGAAGTGACCGCTACTGTGGGTGTGACTTCAAGAAGTGACCGCTACTGTGGGTGTGACTTCAAGAAGTGACCACTACTGTGGCTGTGACTTCAAGAAGTGACCGCCACTGTGGATGTGACTTCAAGAAGTGACCGCTACTGTGGCTGTGACTTCAAGAAGTGACCACCACTGTGGCTGTGACTTCAAGAAGTGACCGTCTATATGGCTGTGACTTCAAGAAGTGACCACCACTGTGGCTGTGACTTCAAGAAGTGACCACCACTGTGGCTATGACTTCAAGAAGTGATCACTACTGTAGCTATCACTTCAAGAAGTGACCGCCACTGTGGCTATGACTTCAAGAAGTGTCCAACACTGTAGCTGACTTCAAGAAGTGACCGCCACTGTGGCTTCAAGAAGTGATCACCACTGTGGCTATGACTTCAAGAAGTGACCACTACTGTAGCTATGACTTCAAGAAGTGACCACCACTGTGGCTATGACTTCAAGAAGTGTCCAACACTGTAGCTATGACTTCAAGAAGTGACCATCAGTGTGGCTATGACTTCAAGAAGTGACCACCACTGTGGCTATGACTTCAAGAAGTGGCCACCACTGTGGCAGTGTGGATATGACTTCAAGAAGTGACCACCACTGTGGCCATGACTTCAAGAAGTGACCACCACTGTGGCTATGACTTCAAGAAGTGACCGTCACTGTGGCTATGACTTCAAGAAGTGGCCACTACTGTAGCTGTGATGGCAAGAAATAACCGCCACTGTGGCTATGACTTCAAGAAGTGACCACCATTGTGGCTATGACTTCAAGAAGTGACCACTACTGTGGCTGTGACTTCAAGAAGTGACCACCACTGTGGCTATGACTTCAAGAAGTGACCGTCACTGTGGCTATGACTTCAAGAAGTGGCCACTACTGTGGCTGTGATGGCAAGAAATAACCGCCACTGTGGCTGTGACTTCAAGAAGTGACCACCACTGTGGCTATGACTTCAAGAAGTGACAACCACTGTGGCTATGATTTCAAGAAGTGACAACCACTGTGGCTGTGATGTCAAGAAGTGACCGCCACTGTGGCTATGACTTCAAGAAGTGACCACCACTGTGGCTATGACTTCAAGAAGTGACCACCACTGTGGCTATGACTTCAAGAAGTGGCCACTACTGTGGCTATGACTTCAAGAAGTGACCACCACTGTGGCTATGACTTCAAGAAGTGACCACCACTGTGGCTATGACTTCAAGAAGTGACCGCCACTGTGGCTGTGACTTCAAGAAGTGACCGCCACTGTGGCTATGACTTCAAGAAGTGACCGCCACTGTGGCTATGACTTCAAGAAGTGACCGCCACTGTGGCTATGACTTCAAGAAGTGACCGCCACTGTGGCTGTGACTTCAAGAAGTGACCGCCACTGTGGCTATGACTTCAAGAAGTGACCGCTACTGTGGCTGTGACTTCAAGAAGTGACCGCCACTGTGGCTGTGACTTCAAGAAGTGACCACTACTGTCGCTGTATGTCAAGAAGTGACCACTACTCACAGTGTACATGACGCCTCCTCGCTTCACCTTCTGCGTGGTCAGCAGTGGCTTACAGTTGGTGATGGCCTGGTGGAAGATGGTCAGTGGGTCACACTCGATGTACTGCCGCTCCTCCTCCGTCGCGGCCTTGTGGTACTTCTCCAGCTGAATCAACTTGATGTTCTCAAAGGTCTGAAGCAACAACACACACCAGGTGCACATGAAACACTGACTTATCTACTGCCTATGAGTTTGTGAGGGAGATATTGTCAGTCATTGAGTGGGTATATGTGGGTGATCTGCAATGTCAGCGATAAACATCATCTTGAACATCAGAGGTCAACTTTCCAGTAATGCAAACTTTTTATTTCTCCTATGTTGACAGACATCACTGTACAGATATTACGTAAAAAACCTAGATTTTAGTGAAATGAACATCTACATATAGTTACGATCTAGGTGTAACAAGAAAGGTGCACACAACAATGTAACTGTCATTGTTATAAGAATTCTATTTCCAAGTACTTACAATTACTTCATCTCTGGTGTACTGACCTTATCCACGATTTTTCTGGCTCGCTTTTTATTCCCCTCCTTCGTTAGTATCCTTATGAATTTCCTAAAAGAAACACACACAATAAGATTCAGCTCTAAATGGGAAGCACTTTTTCGTTTTAGTTTTTCAAATTATGATGGACATTTAAATTCTCGAAGTTATGAATGTAGTATGTTGTTGTGTAACTTAAAAACTCTTATTAAATAACATACACTGTAAACAAAAATAACATACACTGTAAAACTTTGTTTGGCAGTGAATGTTTATGTAATATAAATAAAAAAAATTACTACAATAAAGAATAAATACAATACAAATTAAAATAAATACAATTAAAATAAAACAATGCAAAACTACGACACCAGCTTACGTTAATTTGCTAGATTGGTGGCGGTGGGAGCATTTTGAAATACTTACGCAACAACTGCATCATAACTGGCGAGAGACGTCTGCTCATTGGTTGCTGCTTTTATTGGTTGATATTTCCTCTTGTCGAGTTCATCTAAAGGCTGCTGTAAATCCTCTTTTCTGAATGTTGGCTCCAAGTAAATAGGTTGATAAATGGCTGTTCTTGTCTGAATAAACCTGCAAAAAAACATTATGATTAGGTGTCAGAAAATTGCCGAAATATTTCTTCACGACCCGAAGTATAGTGATAATAATAATTGTTATTTTCCAATGGATTAATCTGAATTGTTGTTATGTTATTTTCGCACAAACTGTTTATCCCATTAGACCCCACGCGTCCGAAAGCGTCCGGGTCGCTCCTCCCCAGAGCGCCCGAAAGCGTCCGACACGGAAAAAGCCTCCAGCGGTGGCACCATCTTGCGGATACTTATGAGACTAATTCCCACTGATTCCTTGATATCTTAGCTATGAATCCTGGGTAATTTTGACATGGGTTCGCATTGAAAAAATTCGAGTTTTTCGTGATTGAAGTTCATCATCTGTGGACCTCCAAAAATGGCGGCGTCTTGGACATCGTAGCTGTTTACTACTGATTAAGTTTGTGCTTATATATCGTTGGATTTGGACACTTCTGGCATTGAACTGAAGGTAAGTTTACATTACGTTCGAAATACAACTGAATGAGCGATAAAATGAATGATCGGAGCTTTGTTTATGTTTCGTTGTCCAAGTTGGGTGAACACCAGTCGGGTTTTTAGCACCGAAACTGTTGATTATGTCGTGATATATGACAATTAGGTGTTTTATTATAACAAATCATTAGGTAACATTGTCAATTTTCATAATGGTTGACATTTCGTTGTTTCAGGTTTCAAAATGCCAGTGATCCACGATGTCAACATACACATTGGCATGACACAGACGTCACATATAGGATGATGACAACCAAGATAGAAGTCTTGCAAAGCTGTGTTTCCTGTCCATATTCAGACAAAATGAACTAAAATGTCTAAACAAGGCAGAGCATGTGCAAATAGAACAATTATAATACATTTTATGTGAATAAAACGTGATATTCTACTATATTGTTGTCCAGAATAGTAATGTTCTGTTTGTCACCTTCATATTACAATATTTATTTTCCCAACATACACCATAATTACACCATTTTAAAGATAATTAAATGAACATCAAAATAGACACAACTTGCAATTATAGAAAATCAGTAGTTTTGAAGATACAGCTTAAAATGTGCAAGCACCCAGAATTGGTGAAATCAGTGGCTGCAGCTTGGGGAACAGGTGCACAAGTCAATTTAAACGGCTGGGGTCTAATGGGTTATGAAAAACAGCTTCACAAAGCACCCATTTTAAGACATAATAATATGAATGAAATCTTTATAAATGACTGTACATCATCCATAACATCCCCAAACAGCATAATTTTTATCAGCGATCAACGTAGCAGTTATGTATTTATTACAGCCTTTATATGGAAATCACTGTTCATCAGAAACTCTATCTTTCTAAATTACTAAACAGACACTCCACTATATGAAATAGCTAATAACATGAATATCAACACCAGGGCTGGGGTCAATTCAAAAAGATTTGGAATTGTTCAATTCCAATTCAATTCCGGAATTGCAGCGGGAATTGGAATAGAAAGATTTGGAAAAAAATGAATTGGATTTGAAAGATTTTGAATTTAACTGGAATTGAGCATCTGATATTGTTCTGATGCTGCAAAGGATATTTTCCAGACAGTTGGGAGTATTGCTGTGTGGGCAGATGCGTTTAGTGACCAAGAAAAGTTGGACAATGAAGCTGCTGTTCAAATTTTACCCAGTAATTATGAGTAGATGAAACTGATGAATAGGAAGTCAATTGGGCTACCCAGTCTTTCAAAGGCCTGTGTTTACTTCAAAGGTGGCTACTGGTTAGTAACAATGTAATAACTTGTTGTCTCTGTCAGGGTGGGAACAGATGTAACAGATTTTTATCAGATGATCATCCCTTAATTAGGCCAGCCACTTGAACGGTTGTCCAGGCACTGGGAAGTAGGGGTCATAACACTGTATCTTGTACCAGAGAAAATGCAAGTAACGTCACTGCCAGTCATTGGGAAACTCTGGCATTGCATTGACAATGAGCATGAAGCCTGGTGAAAAATTGAAGAAAAAAGTACATGTATTCAGTGTCAGTGACAGTAGGCTTAGTTTTTAATTTAATTATCATATAGTTAGTTCACCCATATATAAATAACAAAACAGTCACTGGCAAATGCTGTGCATAAGAAACACTGCTGAATACAGCTTTGATACTTCTATGTACGGGCACCAGGAACATGCTGAGTGCTCAAATGTTTATCACTCACATCCCTTCCGATGCTCGGCTTGCTGCTCCGCGTTTGGGAGCCGGATGTTTCGGCCTAAAAAAATTGTGCCGAAACATCCATTTTTGCAATCGTTGAAGTTCAGCATGTTTGTGCTCACATGGGCCGATTCATCCATACCTGCAACGTGTGCCGGCGAGCTACATGGGCCGAGTCATCCGTCCAGATGTTGGGAGATATCGTCAACTTGCGTATTATAGATAATTTTGATATTATTTCTGCATCGTTATTCGTGAAGTTGTGTGTCATTTCATTGCGTATTATAGATTTTATTTATTATTATTTGATTATTATTTGCGAAAAACATGGAATTTTATTATTATTTCTTGGTTAATATTGGGGGATTTGTATTACTTGCGTATTATTTGCGTTGCTTGTCATTCCATTGCGAGTAATATATGATGTATATTAATATTATTATTTGACTACTATTTTTGAAATGTTGGATTTTTAAAAACAATTTCTTGGTTAATATTGGGGGATTTGTATTACTTGCGTACTAAGCTTTGAGCGCTCTGCTCTGCTCTATGAAGCGGTTCCCAGTACAACCAAATGTGGGCCGAATCGTCCGTCCTTAGATTTCCGCTGCTCATGTGCAGTGTGCCGAATCATCTGTCATGGTACACCCGAGTTTTAACGAGGTGTGCCGAATCATCCGTCTGAGACTGAGTAGGTCGAAGTGTGCCGAAACATCCTGTGCTGAAACATCCGTCGCGGTAGACCGAAACTGTTTTAGGCCGAAGCATCCGGGCCCCCCGCGTTTGAGCACCAGTATGACAGTAACAAGCTACAGTGTCTGAGTAATTATGCGACACACATCATTCAGCTACATAAAATTAAGTTTCAAAAACACCTCTAGCAATACATTTTATCTGGTTTTGGCAAAGAGTAGTTCGATTTACAGAACATATCCAGTCACGCATTCAAGTACTGAGCCTGGCCCTGGAAAAAAACAGGTAACACCGGGTTGACATCCACAGAAGCATAGGATGATGACCTATTATCGCCCATCAACAACATCCGTCAAATTAGCATCTTTCGTAATAACTGTCACACTTACGCCGGTGTCCATGTGCGTTTACACACTGACATGCATCGCATGCATTTTCCCAGCTGTTCGACTGCACCCGCCATCTCGCTACAATAGCACGATTACACGACCTCTCACATCGCCGAATCGCCTTTCCAGGAGCAAAGAGGACACGCGCATTTGACAGAGCTATTCTGCAAACGACCTCGTCCGTTACGTTTGCGAACCGACAGTTTACAGCGTGAATTTACAACGTCGTGTTTATGTTTGGGGATTATTATAAGGATTTTATTCTTAAATCTCTCTATGTCATCATCGTTGTTTTAAATATAGAAAGGTTTTCTTCTGCACAATATGTCAAAAAGTAATGATTATTCAACTCCAATAATTAAGCTGAGGGCCTACACCTAGCTGTATTGATCGACGCATGTAATGTAATATATATATATATATATATATATATACGTAGATTATATATATGCATATATATAATATACATCTTTATTGTATGTATGTATGTATGTATATATTATACATATTTATTGTATGCATATATATATATATATATATATATATATATATATATATATATATATATATATATATAATATGTATATATATATATATATACATATATATATAATATATATATATGTACGTATATTATATGCATATATATATATATATATATATATATATATATATATATATATATATATATATATATATATATATATGCATATTATATATATAGCATTATATTATATAGGTACAGCTGTATATGCATTATAAATTTGTATATATTGTATATATATATATATATATATATATATATATATATATATATATATATATATATATATATACATACTGAAAAAGTGGGATGAACATTTCCTATGCTGTCCTCCCACGCTGAAAAGTGAAGGGGGTGCGTCCCCCTTTTCCCAAACCGAATGACGCCTATGCATGCATGTATCTATGTATGTAGTTTTTTAGGTACTACCGATTAAATTACGAAATCTGTAATAATGTGACAGCTAGAACGTGTATTATCTAAGCACAAAACGAAGTCGACGAGTTTGTTCAAGATTGTCGAAGCAGAAACTTTTATTAACTATGCAAAAAGACGATCCGTTCATAATTAATGTGACTACATTGTGTGCGCAAACATATGACGCGACAAGGTGAGTCCTCATAACGTTTTCGATCGGTGCCTACGAGGTACGATCGGAGATCGTGGGTCGGTGTTTCGTTAATTGCTAATCGTTAATCGATCGTCTCGATGACATTGGGTCTGCCCTAGTCTCTATAAGAACCAGAACTAAACACTGAGCCAAGTGCAAGCATCCATAGCTGTAATATTAAAATGAAAGTAGTATATCCGATTAGTACTCAATTCGGGCATTAATTAATTGACAGTCACCAATAATCTCCTCAGGTCGGCCACAGCCGGCCAGCGAATATATCACAGCGTTTGAATTCGGTTTACGGGGTTGCATCTAGTGATTAAGAGATGCAATAAATGCGACACCTATCTTGACATATAACATTAATTTGTGACTGTTTTGGATACTTCAGTTCTCAAAAATATTTACCTCGTTTTCGAAATTTAATAGCAATAGTTTTTGTTTTTGGACATTTAAAAATGTTCTCCAGCCTGAAGTTGGCCATGTGTACAGCTAAAATGTGTAATATACTGTAACAAGTTTTATACCAGTGTGTAGATAATTTAATATTCTTTTAAATAAACTCAACTTGTAATGGTAGAAATCCAAGCATAAAAAAGTTACACCGCAACAAAATATTTATTTTACCAACAGTTTCAAAATGTCATAGTGTCAACCAAGAAATGGTCAACATATTTTAAAGTTATAACAACAGTTTTGACACCACTGTGTAGGTACTTTTTTTTTATCTAAAACATGCATACAACATGCAATTCCGAGAATTGAATAATAAAGGCGCTAGAGCAAAGACAATGGCGCAATTATGCAATATTTTTAAACATGTAGGTCAAATATTTGAGGAGCCACAGGCTTCAAGTTAAAATCGGCTGCGCGCTAATGGGATATATATATGATTCAATAACACATCGACCGTCACGCCCTCTGCAGTCGTGAACCATACTCGTGCCCAGTGCCCACCTCGTCTCGAGAGACACGCACCTGAAATGCAAAGATAACCAGCAATTATTTAACTAATTAATGTTATCACTCTACCATTATTTGGTTATATTATAACGCTATGGTAGGCCTTTATCATAATATATTATGAATAACTATCAATACTGAAAAGACTGTATCTGATATAAGACTTCTACAGTGTAATAGCATAGGCTAGTTTTACCTTAGAATGTGATTGCGCCGACCGTGGAGTACTGCTTTAATGCCTTTGTCAATAATTTGATCTCCTCCGTGGTCGCAACGAATCTTCACCAGTGGCTTCTCGATACATGATGTGATACATCTTTAATTGCCTCTTGGATTTTGTGATTGCAATGAAACCGCCAACGCATGGTTACGATAACGTTTGCTGACGTCACAGACGAGGCATAAGCCAATCAGTGCCTCGGATAAATCCCGCGGATTTCATAGCGGTTAATTCTCGTAAGACGTCAAGGCGCGCGTTATAAACTATGTTAGCATGACGTGCGACGTACTATTATGAAATGTGAGATCTATCAGTATATATTTCTTCATCTTCTTCCACTCCCAATTTTGTGGCGGTCGACAAAGAGGTATTTGCCATATATATATATATATATATATATATATATATATATATATATATATATATATATATATATATATATATATATATATACATATACACACTGTATATATATATATATATATATATATATATATATATATATATATATACACATATAATATGTAATATGTAATATGTAATATGTAATATGTAATATGTAATATGTAATATGTAATATGTAATATGTAATATGTAATATGTAATATGTAATATGTAATATGTAATATGTAATATATAATATATAATATATAATATATAATATATAATATATAATATATAATATATAATATATAATATATAATATATAATATATAATATATAATATATAATATATAATATATAATATAATAAAGTTATTTTTTAGATCAACATACATATATATATATATATATATATATATATATATATATATATATATATATTCGCTTAACCATCTTTTTATTAAAACATTCATGTATGTCGATCTATAATACAACTTTGTATAAAATTTTATTTTATTATTAAAAAAATATGTATTTTATTTATTATTTATAAATAAAACATTATATATATATATATATATATATAATTATATAAATGAGCGTTCACTTATGTAGTCCATTATTTGGTATATGTTTTGACCTGTAAAATATACATCAGTATAAACAATAACTGATATTTGCGACCTCTTCTCATACACACAATATCATATAATATTATGCGTATACGTTGTGCAATCTACAGTGGATCCACCCGTTGTAGTAACAGCATAGTAAGTATTGAAAGCTTCATTTCCTGATGGTAACCATGTCACATGATGAGTCGTAATTTTCAATGGGTTGCGATGTTTAGTAACAGATCTGTCCCCAGCGAGGTGAATGAAACAGGCTCGCCATCTAGTGAGGTAATGAATGTTTAATTTAACGGGTTCATGGTCCTGGCGGGAAATGAAATCTAAGTAAACAATCTGAAACTTGAAAGGATTTTTTATTGCTGCAGTGTTTGCAGTGTTTTAATTAATTTTAAACTAACGATACCTCGATATTAAAAAATCTTAACCAACAACAATGATTGGTGGTTTATCTTGGCAACATACGGATGATGTAGGTACTGATGCAGGTACGTCATAAGCGATACTTTGGCACCGATTCAATCGACCTGTTGCAGTTTACCATCATCTCAGACTGGGTGCGCCGTTACGTGCGTTGCTGCTTGAAACATCTCACCTCGCGTCAGTCGGCTAAAACATTGCTTCTTGTGTTGATTCACGTGGACCTTTCCATCCGCCCCAAATGCTGAATGTGTTTTGCCAGCAGAACTGTTATATCCTAACACGGGAATACCTCTCCCCTTGCTGGGACGAGGTTTGTTTTGACTTTGTAGAAAGTCAGTGTCTTGGACTTGGTCACGGAAACAGTGACATAAGTGACAATCGAGTTGCCGCGTTGATGTCGACTGCATGGAGTTTGCACGAAAGGGAATTCTGTGCAAGGAACGATGTTCAGTGTTAGGGACCTTCGCGACTATACTGGTGAAAGCGGCACATAAGGCTGTACAAAGTCGCTTTCCGCCGTTATCAGGTGCCATTTGACTTTAAGTTTAATAATTCGAAAGGATCGGAATGGCTATTCGCAGAGCAGCTCTGCGAATAAGGTCACACCCCCACTATTATATAACGGTTATATAACGGAGTTCATTATATAAGCGAGCAGTGACGTAATTGCTCTGCGAAATTAGAAACCATTGTTGCTAGTATTCGCAGAGCTGGTAGGAAATAGTGTTTATTCAATTATTGGATAGTTAAAACTCAGTGCGTAGGTTTTACTAGCTGCTTACTAAATACAGTTGGCATGTGTTCATAGAAGTTTTTTCTAAATACTATTCTGTCCTAAGCAGAGCTGCCAAGTTGAATTGAGTGTGATGCGGGAGATCTCCCTCCTACAGTATGTCAAAAAAGGGAGAAATATATGCAAGACGCAAAGCGCCTTGCCCGAGGTTGCGAAGCAACCGAGAATGCTAGGAAGGTCCGGGGGCATGCCCCCGGAAAAGAATTGTAATTGAGAATGCCAAATACCTGATTTCCTGCCGTTTTTGCTTATATTTAGCACCTATAACTCTTCGAAAGTGAGCTATTTTTTAAATAATAATATTTTATATTTTAAACTTTCATGTGTGGATATATAATTAATATATATTTTTTATTGGGGTTTACAGACTTTCAAGATTCTTTCACTATTATAAAATGGACATGGTTGTGGTATTGTAACAGTTTATTTTAGCTATAAACAGCAGTCACACAAAATAAATAGTTCAAGCAGAATTGCATTTCTGTCCATTTCTAGATGTGCTCTTCTAGCGTCTTCATTTCCATCATGTGTTCTTCAACTCTTGCTACTGCAAGGTCAGCTTTCGCCTTGCTGACTGCCTTCCTGACACCATCTGCCAGGCCTATGTCAAGTGTTATACCGTAGCAGCTGCTGCTTGCATTTACCTTGAAGGCCAACAGGTCACAGACCTTGCGGTTGGATATACTTCGATCTATTGTCTCCGCTCGGCTGCTCTCGGCACTTTCCGTGTGTCGTAGATGACTCACAGCTGGCAAAATGGTGCGCCGGCCAAAAAAATCGGAATAAATATGCGTAAAAAAAGACAAAACGATTCTTTTGCGGGAGATTGCAAATCAAAATCGGGAGATTTGGTTTATTTTGCTATATTTCCGGGAGATCTCCCGATAAATCAGGAGACTTGGCAGCTCTGCCTAAGTACTAACATTGACAAGGTGAGCGGTGTGGATAATGTTATAAACTGTGTGGGTAATGTAGTGCTTACCTTTCTGCCTGTGAAGCCAACGGCCTGGGTTCAATTCCCCGTCACTGCAGTTATATATTTTTTTTAATTGCTCTACTCGTATTTCATATATTCGACTTCTTAAAGGGGCACTGTATGGGATTGAACCTTCCACTCGTAACGGCAAAAGGCAAAAAACCGCAAGAGGCAGCACCGTCAGTACCTAAAAATATCTTGTTGACGTTTGAATCAAACACGGACACGCGCCTATTACAGATGTTTCCACAACTGCACTGTCCAGGATCACTTTTAAAAGCCATGAATTAAAAATAGCAACAACAGTTATCATGCGGCACGCTTGTCTTGTCAGTTGTCACAGTTTTGTCCACAGCTCAGCTGCGCAACATCGTCAACGTCAACAAGATATTTTTAGGTACTGACGGTGCTGCCTCTCGTGGGTCAGCCAAATTTTGCCGTTACAAGTGGAAGGTTCAATCCCATACAGTGCCCCTTTAACTACATTGATAAATAATGTAAATTACAACACTGCCACCTTTGTTGTACAGAACTGAACTACAGGAGATAAAACTATTCATATGTTTTACTACCCAGGGTAGTACTTTTATTATATTTATTTCTTATAACTTTAAATACTACAATCGACACTACTGAACAGATATGTGCTCTATATAAAGTTTATTATTATGTTAACAACATGCATAGCAACTAATTCTCTCCTACCTGTTCTCCAAATACTGCAACTGTTTCCCTAATTTCACTAAGGTGTTCAATGTAAATACTAAATAAATAACACCTTGAACCATTTTTTAAATAAAATCTGGATACATTTACTGTTGTCTTGCCATTTTAAGATGTGGATGTGTTTTTGTTTCAGATGGACTGAATGAGTTGAAACAGTTTTGCAACACAAGGAAGAAGAAATTTACAGTATGTGCGAATAGTTTGTCCCAACATCATACATCAAGGATTTTTTAGAATATGTGATATCCATTTTTTTCATTTTGAGAAAACTGCACTTTTGTGTTTTGTCCTGATACTTTAATTAAATTGCAATAACACAACAACATACGATTTAGAGGATACATGACAATAGTTTGATCAGCACAGCCACAGTATATTTTAAGTAATTTTTCCAACTTGACTTTCATTGCCTACTGGGCACTGCCATATTACTCTCAGGCTGCATTTGGTTTGATTACTGAGTAACTCGATATGTCCTATCTTCTGAATGTAAATTGAAAATTTACTTAATTAATAAACATTTCTGCATGAAAGGAAAAATTGGTATCATATGTGGTAGACATTATATAGATCAGCAAATAATTTGTATGTGTGTTATTGTTAGAAATACTTACCATATAATAATTTTATTATGGCACAATTTTCTTGTTTTTGCATAAAAAAATTATAATGATCAATCGCATAGTTTCTTAATACAGATTTTTTTTTTCATTAATTATTTTTGATATTTCTATGTTACCTTTATGAAAAAGCATTGTTAGTTTACCAGGGTTTCAATATATATTTTTTTTTTTTAAAGTTTTAAATCAAATTGTAACAACTTAAATTTGGGTTGTAATGACTTAAATGCATATTTTGCCGGACTAGTGAACCTTTTGGCAGACTAGTAAACTTTTGACTTTACTAGTCCCGCTGTATAGTAAAATAAATGCCGAAGTTCTACCCCTGTGGTTGTTAATGCATTTCAGCCCCCCTTTAAATAAAAGTCTGTAACTGAAGTAGGTTTGTGTGGTAAATGTGTAAATGTGTTAATGTTAATGTTAATGTGGTAAATGTGTTGCTGGATAGAGAGTGGGGTTCCAGACATACCAATAACATCACCAAGACCCCAATATCAATATCATTTGAAAGCACAACTCAACTCTATTGAGATGGTTTGTCTCAGACTGAGTTTGTTCTCTACAGGTGTCGGTGGAGGGAAACATCGGCTGTGGCAAGTCAACACTGCTGAGCTACTTTGAGAGCTGTTCCACTGTTGAGGTAGGTACAGTATGGCTCACTCTATTACAATCAAACTTGGAAATTTGGAGTGCCTCTGTCATCTGGACCTGTGTTACTATGCTGGATGTTATAATTATAATACATACTTTTTTAACGTTTTAAGCAGTTCATAGAACACGTTAGAAGTTCATCAGTTCCATTATTCAGCTTGTCTTCACTTGTCATAAGGTTTGTACACATCAATTTTGTTTCCATGAAATCATCGGGTGAACATTTAAATAACTGTATTGACCAACATTCTTATGAGTCCTTAAGGCAAATTTTGATGAATAGTTAAAACCGATCACAATCCTTACCTGAGAACTTGTAAACGGAAAACTCTCGGCACAGGGCATGCATTATTTCAACTACTGCTTTACATTATTTATGAAAAATATCACACCACACCAACAAATTGCTAACAGTGAGTGACTTACAATTGAATAAGTTGTAGAAGGACCAGTTTGCACACATGCAAGCCTTGGCTTGGTAGGAGGACAACACGTGTTAGGTCATGCAAGTTAAAAGATTACCTGCCAGTATCCCTGCTGTTTTATGACAACCAGGAGAGGACAACCTCTGTCTGCTCAAATTTCTGCCTGTCCAAACTGATGCCAAACATTCCAGATCACAGGTCTGTGGATAAAACTACAAGGAGGACATTTTAAACTTCTTGAAATTTATGCTATTTTGCATAATAGGCCCATGTTTTATGTCTTGTGATAATGTTGTATTCATCATAACATTTTGTCTCGATTTTTTTCAGCCCCTGAAAGAACCTGTAGAGCTGTGGACCAATGTGCAGGGTCACAACGCACTTGTGAGTACCTGGTAGTCATGTTTCTTATTATGACTACCACCCAGGATTTTAGCCATAAATAAATTTGTCCGAGTTTTGAATTAATCTACAGTGTATCTTCCTTATGGCACGTGCAATCACCACTGCTATTAGTGAGTGTAGGGTTTTTCAATGATAATTATTGGTATCATTTGAGCAGTTTGTTTAAGTAATACTAATCCATTTGATTTGTTCAATTAATTATGCCAATGGCAGGCTGCTGAACCTGTGTAAATTGTTTACCTTTGTTGTGCAAGTGGTCAGATTGACAAGCTTAATAACAAAAAAATTGTAATTTTGGCAGAAATGGATCTTATAATATCATCCTTTGATGTCCTGTTGATTTTTATCAACGAATAATTGAAAACGAATAAAATGCATGTTTTTGTTTCCCAAACTGCCAAGTAATGTATAAATACAGTATAATATTAAAGCTCGTGGTCGGTCGCATCCCAAAAAGATGCAAAAATTCCATTTAACAATTTTGCATCTTGCTATCGTCCACTTGTAGGAGTTACTTTACAAAGATCCCGCCAGGTGGAGCTTCTCCTTCAACAACTACGCGATGCTGACTCGTCTACAAATGCACAAACATGTTACAGTAGGTATAAAATAACAACTTTCCAAAAAATCCAGATTGCTGCTACTATCCATTCAGCCTGGCCTGGTAGAACTAGAGCCAGTGTCACTTAAAGTTGTACTGAGCAGCTTTATGTGGTAGGGGAATGTTTAGAACTAGAAGCCTATGTGGCTTTCTTTTGTTACTATGCATAATAGTTGCAAGTATGGTGAGAGTAGCATTGAAATGAATATTTCTATTTTGCCGTCTCAATTTCCCTTGTGAATTACTCTAAGGCAAAGCGTGTTTGAAGAGGATATGTTGGATTCCTCAAATGTAGTAGTATCGGGTCTTTGAAGATTACATTGTCATGTGAGTAATTCGATGTTTTCCGTTTTGATGGTGTTCAGCTGTCTTGACCTGATTAGGCTCCATGTCCAGGTGGTGTGACTTGGGAGACCGGTGTTGTTTATGTAAGTCTCAGCAACCCTTGGCAGATTGCCACACTGAACTCTGTAAATAAATTCTGCTGATAATATCACTTGCCTGCAGGGCTGGGGTCAATTTAAAAAGAATTGGAATTGTTCAATTCCAAGATCTGGTTATACACAGTACTGCTAAGTGGGACATAAGGCTGGCAGAATATACACGGTATCTCTCAGTGGGACATAAGGCTGGCAGAATATACACGGTATCACTCAGTGGGACACGAGGCTGGCAGAATATACACAGTATCACTCAGTGGGACATAAGGCTGGCAGAATATACACAGTATCACTCAGTGGGACATAAGGCTGGCAGAATATACACAGTATCACTCAGTGGGACACGAGGCTGGCAGAATATACACAGTACCTCTCAGTGGGACACAAGGCTGGCAGAATATACACAATACCTCTCAGTGGGGCGTGAGGCTGGCAGAATATACACAGTACCTCTCAGTGGGACACAAGGCTGGCAGAATATACACAGTACCTCTCAGTGGGGCGTGAGGCTGGCAGAATATACACAGTACCTCTCAGTGGGACACAAGGCTGGCAGAATATACACAGTACCTCTCAGTGGGGCGTGAGGCTGGCAGAATATACACAGTACCTCTCAGTGGGACACAAGGCTGGCAGAATATACACAGTACCTCTCAGTGGGACACAAGGCTGGCAGAATATACACAGTACCTCTCAGTGGGACATGAGCTGGTAGAGTATATGTAAATATGTGTGGTTTCATTGACACTGGAGCATGAGTGGGATGAGAGTCTATGCTGGTTGTATTGTGCAGTCACGAGTTTGAGTTAGCTAGCTTTGCATAGGGCACGTGTCAGGGTTTTTCACTGTCACCCCACTTGTGGTGTGAAGATGATGTACTGAGCTGTCACTGGTGAGGCCCGCAGCCCTGGCAGTGATCTGGGTGGCCCTTCAGGTCATCATAGACATGAGAGAGTCGGCACTGACCGTCATCTTGATTCATGTTGTTCGTTTAACACTTTCATGATCTAAGTATCTTGGGGCACACTTGTTGCAGCAATAATAATTTGATAAAGGAACTTTACCATGAAGTCTTAAAGAGAACCCATTGGTACCACGCAGTCCGATGAGTCTTGTTGTTTACATACATGTTGTCATGTGTGTTTATTTCCCAGATGAAGCCGGTGAAGATGCTTGAGAGGTCGCTCTACAGTACACGATACGTCTTTGTACAGAACGGCTTCAACAAGTAAGTCATGCTACCGTCTACGTTTAGAAGTTTATTCAAAAAATCTAAAAGAAATTGTCTTTGTTGCCTGTGTTTCTGATCATTTTACACCAGGACACACTGAACTGTCATCTTTCTTCTGATCTGCCACTTGCAGCGTGACTTTCTCCAAAGATTACGAATGATCTTCTGTGCTCCATAACCATGATGTAGATGTGTGTAGGTGTGAAATGTTAGTTCATCAAGCGGTCGTTCATGATTGGCAACATTTTCGGAAGCGTACAAAGATTACGCTTTTTCTTGACCCCCTTGCCTGGACCCCCTAACCCTGTCCCTTTGTCCCCCTAACCCCCTTCCCTTGACCCCCTAACCCCCTCCCCAAAGACTACACTAAAATGTTGATTGGTGCCACTAATACACATCTACCAATAGCAAGGTTACAACAGGTGTTTACTATGCAGAAGCCTCCAGCCTCATTCCCTCAGCGTATTATGGTTTGCACGCATCGGAAAATGTTGACAATTATAAATGTGATATTACATATTTGAAGAACTTGTTTTTACATTTGAACGCTACAGGCTTATATCGATTTTATCAGGAAGAGTATATGTGAATGTTAGTGTGTAGTCCAACAGTATGATGTCTTCAAGTATTTATATCTTTGAGAGAAGATATACTTATATCTATGAGAGAAGATATATATATGTTGTTTTATTTACACACAGCAACATCTTGAACGGCCTGGAGTTTGCCGTACTCACCGAATGGTTCGAACACCTGGTGGCCAGCCAAAACATTAACGTTGACCTCTTTGGTAAGTCAATCACACTAGGCTGAATTCCATGGTGAACATGCTCATATATTGTATAGAAGTTATCACTTGGTCTATCGATTACTAAAACATTTTAAAAACAAATTTCTGATTTAACATTGTTGTTTTCATGAATTTTAAAATGTAACATTTACAACACCTGTGTAAATATTATCAGTAGACGTGTCTTGTTTTTAATACTTGTAATATAAAAATAGTCATTTGTTATGTAAATCTGTTGTTGTTGCAGTCTACCTGAGGGCGCCACCAGAGGTTTGCTACGAACGAATCAAAATGCGAAACCGGAAAGAGGAAGCCACTGTGCCACTGGTAATGTACAAAGGCAGCAAATAGTATAACAGATTGTTTGTGACTGACTGCCTTATTTGTTGTACTGTGTATCAACTGGGTAAATATGTTGTGATTCCTGGAACTTGGGGTCTTCATCTTGGAACAGGAGACAGGTCAGAGGGGTGTGTCTGCACAGTTCCCACAGATGGTGTGGCAAAGTCAATTTGTTATTGAGTTTGATTCAGCTAACTTAAGAATCATTCAACCATGAACATGTAAAAGATCTGCCAGAGAGAGTGGACATACATTTGTAAGGCTGCCACAAGGGTTTCCCGCCAGTAACAGGGCTGTGTCAAGGTTGAGTGACCACAAAGGTTTCCTGTTTCAAAGTTGAGTGACCACTGGGGTTTTCTGTCTCAAAGTTGACTGACCACAAAGGTTTGCTGTCACAAAGTTGAGTGACCACAGGGGTTTCCTGCTGGTGGCAGGACTGTCTCAGGGTTGAGTGATGTCCACCAGAGAGTGTAGCAGTTCATAAACAAAGGTTTCTAGTTGTTAGGAAAGGGGTATAAATGCCAGGCCTGGGGAAGATACGAGGTTGACACACATAGACAGAGACAGAGAGTTGTTTGTCAAGCGCACACAGGGTACAGGATGTGCAGCTGGAGGGTTTCCCTCTGGCCTGGGCTGGGAGGTGAAGCTGAGCTGCCTCTGTGTCAGCTGGGTTGGGCTGGCATGGTCAGGGTATAGAGTCGAGTTTGTATACTGGACAGAAAGAATAAAGAATGAGATTAAGCAGCTAGTGTCTGTTGTAGTTCTAGTTGGCTCTGGTTGGAGAGTTTCATGGAGCCACGTGGCGCTTGATTTATATCTTTATTTGTATAATAATTAATTGACTGTTAGTTTATCACATTCATTTTTTATTGTAAAATAAAGAATGTTAGCGTGTTTATTTATATTTACTTATTTACAAAGTTAATGCCCCTTAATTTACTCTGTCACTGCCTTAGAGCAATATTAGTCTAAGCGGGTTAACCTGACGTCATTGTTGTGTCTATTGTTGTTGCAGCAATTCATTGAAGAGTTACATGAACTACACGAAGACTGGCTCATTGAGCAGAAGCACTTCAAGGTGCCAGGACCCGTTCTGGTCAGTCCAATTACTTCAGGGGGTGTCCAGGGTTGAGTTAGAAATGTTGTAGTTTGTGTTGAGGGAAAATTTTCTGCTGGTGATAAGAGTACATTTTGTATAAGTATCGCACTTACTCAATTTTTTTTTTATTTATTATTTGGAATGGTTATTTGTTGACGTATCACACTGCCATATTGGTGTTAAATAGAAATTGGGATTACTCCTAAATTTGTATAGAAGTTAGCATTAATTAATAATAGCAATTGTGTCTGTAATAGTCAGTTTAAATTAGTAAAGTTAGCATTAATGATGACAGCAATGATTATGTTTCTGTGTCCAGTTCCCCAAAGGCATGTTATGTGGTGTGTTTGTTGCAGGTGTTGGATGCCACTCGTGAGTTGTGTGTTTGTTGCAGGTGTTGGATGCCACTCATGAGTTGTGTGTTTGTTGCAGGTGTTGGATGCCACTCGTGAGTTGTGTGTTTGTTGCAGGTGTTGGATGCCACTCATGAGTTGTGTGTTTGTTGCAGGTGTTGGATGCCACTCGTGAGTTTTGTGTTTGTTGCAGGTGTTGGAAGCCACTCGTGAGTTGTGTGTTTGTTGCAGGTGTTGGACACCACCCGTGAGTTTTGTGTTTGTTGCAGGTGTTGGATGCCAATTGTGAGTGTTGTGTTTGTTGCAGGTGTTGGATGCCACTCATGAGTTTTGTGTTTGTTGCAGGTGTTGGATGCCACTCACGAATTGTGTGTTTGCTGCAGGTGTTGGATGCCACTCATGAGTTTTGTGTTTGTTGCAGGTGTTGGATGCCACTCATGAGTTGTGTGTTTGTTGCAGGTGTTGGATGCCACTCGTGAGTTTTGTGTTTGTTGCAGGTGTTGGATGCCAATTGTGAGTGTTGTGTTTGTTGCAGGTGTTGGATGCCACTCATGAGTTTTGTGTTTGTTGCAGGTGTTGGATGCCACTCACGAATTGTGTGTTTGCTGCAGGTGTTGGATGCCACTCATGAGTTTTGTGTTTGTTGCAGGTGTTGGATGCCACTCATGAGTTGTGTGTTTGTTGCAGGTGTTGGATGCCACTCGTGAGTTTTGTGTTTGTTGCAGGTGTTGGATGCCAATTGTGAGTGTTGTGTTTGTTGCAGGTGTTGGATGCCACTCTTGTGTTGTGTGTTTGTTACAGGTGTTGGATGCCACTCATGAATTGTGTGTTTGTTGCAGGTGTTGGATCCCACTCTTGAGTTGTGTGTTTGTTGCAGGTGTTGGATGCCACTCACGAGTTGTGTGTTTGTTGCAGGTGTTGGATCCCACTCTTGAGTTGTGTGTTTGTTGCAGGTGTTGGATGCCACTCACGAGTTGTGTGTTTGTTGCAGGTGTTGGATGCCACTCTTGAGTTGTGTGTTTGTTGCAGGTGTTGGATGCCACTCACGAGTTGTGTGTTTGTTGCAGGTGTTGGATGCCACTCACGAGTTGTGTGTTTGTTGCAGGTGTTGGATGCCACTCATGAGCTGCCAGAGATGAAGCAGGTGTATGAAGAGAACAAGCAGAGAATTCTGTGTGGCTGCACTTGACCACTCTACAGATGTCTCCACCGAGCCACCTCAGCTGTCTTCACATATCTCCACGGCCAGTACTATTGCACTGGCAGTCTTCATATATCTCCACGGCTAGTGCCACAGCGACCGACATATGCAGTGCAAACCATGATGCCCATGTAGTCACATAGAGTTGCTTGCCAAATTTAGCGGTATTGTAGATCATTTGCAGCACAGAACAACAGCGTTCACAAAGTTTTACTGGGAAAACTTGCATTGTACTTTCATGTGCCTTAAAGGTTCAATTGTGTGTTTGTAACTAACTGATTTTTTACAGTTGTAGAAAGTAGAATGTGCGAGTTTCATTCAGTGCTCGTGTGTTTCTAATGTAATTTAGAATAACCAGTGAGTTACTCAGGGGTCAATATTCAGGGATTTGTAGGCAACAATTCATGGTTGCCACTGGTCAGGGAAAAGTCAGGGAATTTTGTGCTGGGAAATTAGAGATTTTAAGAAAAGTCAGAAAAATACAGGAAAATCCCTTGAAAGTCAGAGAAATTTGACTTTCTCATGTCATACACGTAACGCCGCTACACTGCGAACTCGAATTCATTACGCATAATGATCCCGTGAAACAATGGTGATACCACAAACAGATGCTGTTAAAAATTTGGATACCATACATTCTTCAGTTGGCTGTTGTAATAATGCCATAACTGTCCTTTTGGCAATTTTAACATAGTTAATTGCTAATTATATGTACATCACGCATAAATTTTCATGATTATTCAGCCAGCATGGTCAGGGAAAATTAAACTTTGAGTTGGGGAAAAGTCAGGGAATTTTGAAAGCTTCCATGAGTGGCAACCCTAACAACTAGTGATGGCCGCCCAAGAGTTGGTTATTCGTATATTTAATATATTTTACTGCCTGCACAATTGCATTTAAACCACCACAAGTGTTCACAATTTGAAAGTTACAGCCACGAAATGCCCATACAGGCATTCTGGTTATGAAACTGTAAATTGTATTGAATGTGGGACCACAGCGACAGCATCAGTTCAAATCTATTGTTCTTATGTCTGTTTTTTACATATCGGTCAGTGTCCATTCCTAATGTGTACAACAAGTGTACAAGTTATTAAAATATGTTCTAACGTAGCTGTGCTGTTTTAATTAGTGATTGTAAATGGTTTTACCCTGAACTATATTCTTGTTTTGTAAATACACTGTTAGTATATTCATGTAGTAGTAAACCGCCAATAAACTAAAATGTGCAATACTTGTTTTGTGGATCACTAATGTGAGGTAATAGATTGGATGTAGACATATATGCATATAATAGTGGTTCAGGTTCCAAAAAGGGGTAGGTTGACCAGTTGTTTAGATCCTGTTTACTGCGGTCAACGAATCACCACCCATGAGATCCTGTTTACTGTAGCCTTCCTACTAGGAAAGTCCTGTAGATCGTGTTTATAGCAGTATTCCTAGTAAGGAAGTAGGGAGTGTTACAAGGATGGGGGGAGTAGCAAGTCATAGCGAGTCATCCCTTTGGCCAGACTTTAAAAGCTGACCGGCAGCTGACTGAGCCACGCAACAGACAGCGGGCAGCGACAGCGGCTACTCGCGCTGTCGGTCGTCTGGGTTGGTTTGACAAGGCTACAAGTGTAGAGAAGAACCACTATAGGAAGGAGTCAGACCTCATATAAATAATGTGAGCATCACTGCATCTCCAGAGCAGTGTTGGGGTTTTGTTTTAACCACATAAGACCACAATAAAGAACTTAGTAATGATTGGTGCCGATTGGTTGTTGTGTGTGTACAAAATCAGCCCGTCACACTAAATATGGTTTATACACTCGCTACTTAGGCATTTAGCCCATGTTGACAGGAGTACGTGACAAATTCATTAAAAATATTAATTATAATTCCGGAATCTGAGACCCCAAAATACGGGAATGTTGGCATGTATATTACACAACGACACATCGACATGGGCTGCTGCTGATAATTATTAGTGGCAATTTTCAGCTGCTTTGAAAAAAAATTAATTGTTTAATAGCACGTGGAATAATCTGCTCTGACAAATGTCTGAAAATGGTTACGAATTGGTGAAGATCACGTCCGGTCCGACCCGCAGAAGTTGATTGATACCTACTGAAAAATGTAAACAGACCAACAAGTTGGACACAACTATTTTATTGTAATACCTCCGTTGACCCATGAACGCCGCGGTAGAGTGACAAGCCCCATATTATTATTAGTATTACATGGGTGTAAATCTGACTATCATCACAAACATTCGAAGCTATGTTATATCAGCTCTACGTTGCACATTTCGTCTTCTCAACTGGCTACTTCAGCCACTGCCATAAGGCAAACGATAATAACAAGAACAGAACACCTTCCTGCCTCATGCCACACTAGTTCATCAAGCTCAGTAGTTATAGGTTCTGATGCTGTCACTTCTCAGAATGTAGTTAATGAAATATTAACAACAATGTCTTGTGACACTAGTAATACTATGGGATGTGTTTGTGTATACACCATGTTCTCCTTGCTTATTAGTTTGTCTAGCTCAGATAACAAACATAATTCATTTGGGCAGTAAAGATTATTATTATAAATTTGGGCAATATTATTATTATAAATGTATATAAGTTGTTTGCCACGAAGAGCGGGGTACGTATCGATCACACAATCCAGTTCTCGAGTGTCCAAATTCCCTTGCCCCGTCAAACCATGCACGATGGCTGCCGAAGCGTGACCGTTCATGCAGTCATTCCATTCTGGTCCCGACTAAGTTACTGTCCAAACTCTGCGGGTTCGGCATCTATTTGTTGGTCTTTACGGATGTTTGGATAAGTAATAGGTCACGTGTGGATAAATCAACTGCACTGCACATATACATATATATACATATATATATATATATACAGTACATAGCCAGGAAGTGTGGATATGATTACGTAAACCGATTGTCCGCCATCTTGCTTTCCCAAACCATCAATAATAGAGATCAGAAGATGATTTAGGTGAGTTTCGGGCGGGCGGGCGGGCGGGCGGGCGGGCGGGCGGGCGGGCGGGCGGGCGGGCGGGCGGGCGGGCGGGCGGGCGGGCGGGCGGGCGGGCGGGCGGGCGGGCGGGCGGGCGGACGGACGGACGGACGGACGGACGGACGGACGGACGGACGGACGGACGGACGGACGGACGGACGGACGGACGGACGGACGTAATATTACGTCACCATAGTTCCCGCAATGATAAAAGCAGGTAGACAAGGACGGACATGTTTGTTTATAAATACGTCTATATATGCATGTGAATTAAGTGAATATATAATATTTATGTCGTGCATATAATATATGATTGTATGCGTAATTCAAATGTACATGCATATGCTCTTTCCTAACAATATGCACGTGTCTTGAGAGAACAAACAGTAGCAACTTCCGGGCAGCACATTATACAATCATTGAACTCAGACTTCTGAAACAGACAATGAATGATAAAACACCGCTACAAACCAGTCTTACTTCCTAGCGGTATTAATATTTTTTACAGTATCATCAAAAACAACAACAGTTCTGTCGCTGCGCGGTGCAGACAGTCGCTTGCATCACGTTACTAGTCAGATGCACCATGTTTCTCTCTCTCTCTCCTCTCTCCTCTCTCTCTCTCTC
>OZ024858.1:15667984-15690484 GCA_964017155.1 Oasisia sp. SBJ-2009
CAGTGTGTGTGCGCGCGTGCGTGCGTGTGTTTGTGTGTGTGAAAACATCGAGTATATATACATATATATATGTATATATATATGTGTGTGTATATATGTATATATACTCGATATTTTCACGCACGCACCCGCACACAAACACATACACACACACACTGTATATATATATATGTATATATATATATATATATATATATATATATATATATATATAAAACTGAGGTTTATGTAACGTTTTGCGACACTATTAAAACGAATGCAATAAACCCTTCATTATTTAAATTGGTATAATAATAGCCATTAGGCCTACGTAATCATCCGACTCAGAAACTACAACTGGCAATTCAGTCACCTCATGCTGATGCCTCGTTATAATTACTTCGAATTAGACGGCACAGGCACGTTGGTAAGAGGCTGTCTCGTGGTTTCATTTGCTAGACACCTAATCATCAGGAAATTGCAATGGAACAACTCCTGCGTTAGCCCAAGATTGGGCTGTTTGGAGAGAACCACCGAGACCTGAGACTTGAACAACAATCTCCTTATGGTAAAGGTTATTTCCGGTACAGACTATGCTTGAGGCTGGCGCGCACGTGAGTTACTTCCGGAAGCCGGTTGTTAACGTAGTGTATTTTTGGAGCCGCACTAGTGCAAGATAGACCTCTTCCGAGTATTACGTAATCACGAGTAATGCATTTAATGTTCAGAATCAATTACACATCGCAAGCTTGAATGGAAAGCAAACTGGGCTGAATCATGCTGCTGCTGCCAAAACGCGTTCTGTCAATCGTAGAGCATGCGTAGGCCTACTATGTCATAGGTCAACATGAACAGGTTAACCGATACCATGAACTGATATTTGGCGTAAGCTGAAAGCGATATGCTGTTTTAGATGATGTGTCGCTCCTGCTCCTAATGTTTTAGATGATATGTTGCTCCTACTATTTTAGATGATGTGATGCTCCTGTTCCTATTGTCTTAGCTGATGTGTCGCTCCTGCTCCTACTGTTTTAGATGAAGTGATGCTCCTGCTCCTGTTGTCTTAGCTGATGTGTCGCTCCTGCTCCTACTGTTTTAGATGATGTGTCGCTCCTGCTCCTACTATTTTAGATGATGTGTCGCTCCTGCTCGTACTGTTTTAGATGATGTGTCGCTCCTACTCCTAATGTTTTAGATGATGTGTCGCTCCTACTCCTACTGTTATAAATGATGTGTCGCTCCTGTTCCTACTATTTTAGATGATGTATCGCTCCTGCTCCTACTGTTTTAGATGATGTGTCGCTCCTACTCCTACTGTTTTAGATGATGTGTCGCTCCTACTCCTACTGTTATAAATGATGTGTCGCTCCTGTTCCTACTGTTTTAGATGATGTATCGCTCCTGTTCCTACTGTTTTAGATGATGTGTCGCTCCTACTCCTACTGTTTTAGATGATGTGTCGCTCCTGCTCCTACTGTTTTAGCTGATGTGTCGCTCCTGCTCCTGTTGTCTTAGCTGATGTGTCGCTCCTGCTCCCACTGTTTTAGATGATATATTGCTCCTACTCCTATTTTCTATTAATACACTTATTCTAAGCCATGCTTCATATTACACCAATGTATATATAATATTATTATATAAATGTATTTATTTATTTATTGAACTTATTTGTTGTATTATATTGATGTTAATTAATATTTTAGAAACAATCGGAAAGCATTGATGCATTTATAAATAATTAATTTATATTACATTTTATTGTTGCATTATGTTCATTATAAAAGTTACATAATGCATTATATGGCTTATCTTTTTATTTAAAGTAGCATGCACACTACTAACATAGAATATGTGTTAATGTTGCAATGTATTTGTCATCTGTACGCTGTAAAATGCCACGAATTGTTTCCTTTATTGGATCTGGCGCTATATAGAAATACGTTATTATCATACGAACATCGTGAATAATCTTCCAGGTTCAGATTAAATAATATCTAGTGTAGCACATTACACTGGTTCGTGGTCAGTACACCGGCAAAAACACGACCTGCAATTTAACGTATCTGTATCATATCCTGTTGTCCTTATCTAAAACCACTTAGATTTACATTGTCTGTTCATGATTTATTGATATCATACATGTAAGCTTACGTAATATTTAATATTCAGACTGACATGTTGTGCATGTGAACGAATCTAACGCAACTAAGTCACCAACTGAAATAGGCTATTAATGTTGCCCAGTTGAAGAATACATAACTACAAAAACAACTTCGCCGGTAACATGTTCAAACAATATCCCCATTACTATGACGATGCCGCCTTACTTTATCATCGCCAACAAAAATGTTGACAAATGTATGCTAACTAACTAGCTAACTAATTATCTATCTATTGCAATTGTGCAATTGGTTTGCCAATATTGACACCGCCATAACGTGTTTTGTAATTAAACCAGACAGAAGAACCTTCTTGAAAATGTCAGTGTAACGCTAACAACATGACAGCTTGGAGCGTGTACGGCGATAGAAGTCTCTCACGTCGTCCCTAAACATGGGGCTCATGACACCGTAAATGATCGGATTCACAGCGGAGTTGAGCATAAATACCCGCCTGAGACCGGCCGACGCAGGTACACCGACGTAATACAACCACTGCGGCAGCCAACAAGCAACAAACACGACAGTAACTATGAACAAAACCAAAACACCTTTGTAGATCTTGACTTGTTTTGCCGTAGTCTGGTTGACGCGTGGTGGCGCAGCAGATGCTTCTGTTCCTGAAAAGGCACCGTCGCTGGTGCTCGCCACCGGGTTCAAGTTGACGCTTACTGGAACCGTCAATCTTACCGGCTCGTTTTGATTTGATTCCCGTTTAATTCCCGTTCGCCTGGAGGCGTCCCTTGCTTTCTTCAGCAGCGTTGCCGCCATTAACGTGTAGCAGACCGCCATGATAATGACACACAGGACGATCACCGTCATGGGAAAGACCGTCTTCAGTAGCGAGTTACGCAACAGCCGCGCCACGGCCAACACTGAAGCAACGAAAACTGCAATGGCGAAGACAACGGTCAATATCTTCTTCGCCCGCAGTGCATCCATACTGAACGTATGCGGGCGTCGGACGGCGAGAAGGCGTTCGATCGACACGAACGCGAGCAGGTAGATGGAGAAGGTGATCGCCACGTCTATCGTGCTCACGATCACCTGCATAGAGATGAAGTCGACGGGAAGTCTCGTCAGAAAGACCCCGCAAACGCAGACGGCGGAATCTGCGACGGCCAATGCAAACATGTACAGCCGTATCGATGACGTCATCTTTCCGAGGTACACGGCGAGCACAAACACATTTCCCGGCAATCCGAGCAGGCATACTAGAAATATGGCTAGACTAGGAATTACTATTATCCTACCTGGGCTGATCTTTGGCAATGTGATGTTGTCGTTCAAAGTGTCATTTAAATCAGCCCACAACATGCCTGCAGCGGTGGTGAAGTTGAATGAATCCATGTTGACGTGTTGTGTACCAGCCGAACAAGAGTCCAAAACAAGTTATTTCGCTGCAACTACATGTTGATGTGTTGACGTAATCAGCCGAACATGAGTCCAAAACAAGTTATTTCACTGCAACTACATGTTGATGTGTTGACGTAATCAGCCGAACAAGAGTCCAAATCAAGTTATTTCACTGCAACTACATGTTGATGTGTTGTGTCATCAGCCGAACAAGAGTCCAAATCACAACAACTACATGTTACGTTAACTGAAAGATTTTGCGTTCACTGTTTCTCTTCAGTATTATGCTTGTACCGAAGTACTTGCGTTGTCATATGCCTTTGGCGACAGCAGCAGCTATATTTGCAAAATACGATATGGAATTATTGTCTAAAATATACCAACCTCTAGTGTCACTAACAAACCGCCTTTCCGAAGGTTTTTCTCGCCGACTTTCAGATGGCAAAAAGACGGCAAGTCCCGCTGAGTAATACGCTCTTGCTGTCGTCGATGTGACGACAAGTTTCATTCGTTAAACATGTCGTCTTCCTCTGCGATGCAACGACATACATGGAAGGTTGCGGTTGAAATAAAACGAGTTTAAAGAAAGAAAACTACCAACGTTTGCCTGACTCTTTCGAACCTATTCATAATATTCAGTCCGACACAGACGCCACCTGCGGTAATTCGTCACCGCCACTAGTCGCTGTCACTGCACGTTTGATTGCTGTGACTAAGACACACCGTTACCTGTCCAGGTATTGGCCAGGCCGGCCAGACCAATGGCATGCCTGACGAATATCGCACATTAATTCATCATGATGCTCGTTTCGACCCAACAACTATCCTTGTAAACATGTTCTGAATACACAGAGAAGGTTCGCCTGTTGTTAGTATCTTTGACGCCACGATGCCACGTGATCGCCTTTGTAATTATCTTTCAGTTTCCCGCGGGAATCGCTATGCTGACGGGTTTAAAACCGAATTTGTACTACAACTGTATTTTTATTTATTTTTCGAATGTTGTCAAATGTTACATACATACTTAATCTTTATGTATACGTTGAAAACGAATTTTAGGTAAAGCAATGTTTTTATTATGATGAACCTTAAGGTCGGCTAATCTGATTGTTGATGAGATCAGGTTCAGCGTTATAATTGAAGACAGTCTGGATATGTGGATCTATGACTTAGCTCGAGAGCAGACTTGTGCCACGGAACACGCCAGCGGCACATAACGAAGTACATCATTGTAGTATTGTCGGTTAAATATGTGCTAGGTAAGTGTCCTTGTCAACGCTCCGTGAATTTGTTTATTTGGAATTTGTATAGGGATCGGTATATCTATGTGATTGTCCCCAAACGTTCAACGTCTTTAATTTTTGTGTTGCTCTGACAAAACCAATGTGGAATTGCTTTCATGATTTAACTTAATAAACGTACACTTTTTTCGCGATATGCTACCGAAATAATGAACATTTTAATTATCCTGACTGGATATTTCAGTAATTAAGGTGTTTATATATATATATATATATATATATATATATATATATATATATATATATATATATACATATATATATATATATATATATATATATATATATATATATATATATATATATATATATATATATATATATATATATATATATATATATATATATATATATATATATATATATATATATAATATATATATATATATATATATATATATATATATATATATATATATCAGGATATGACGTTGGTTATAGTAGTAGTAAGTAGTAAAAGCTTTATTTCTTGATGGTAACCATGTCACGTGGTATATCGTGATTTTCAATGGGCCATCATCTTACATGCATACATACATACAATAAAGCTTTAGATAAAATATATAGTTCACAACAATATAAACATAACCGCTGTAGCAATAAATAGATAAAAATAAAAATAGATAACTGTAATTATAAACAAATACATATTATTAAAATATTATTAAATATAAAATATTAGAATAATTATAAAAAATTACATTAATATATTATTTAACATTATTTAAAAGAAAATGTATTGATTATAATAAAAAAAACGTTTATATAAAATAGATCGATGGCACAATTGTATTAAAAAAAAACAAAAAAAAACAAAATTTACCATTTCATTTGAATCCAAAACAATCTACCTGCGAAATGCAAACAATCACTCAAGCGTATCTATCGGGAAATGCATGCAATTGTACACATCTTTCACGAGAAACTTTAAACAGTGTGTTTTAAAGGTGTCTACACTATTCGCATTTTTTTTTATACATTCCGGGATCGTGTCCCAAAGTTTCGCACCCCTGTAAGCAAATGTGCGCTGGCCTAAGGACAGGTTGTATTTCTTGACATGAATATTTGTGCAGCTGCGAGTGTGATGATTGTGCACACTGTTGTTTAACACGAACAGATCAGTGAGGTAGCCAGGGGCGTGCCCATGCATGACATTATACATTACAATGGAAGTGAAATAACGTATCCGAACATCAATTGGCAACCATCCTAGAGTACGAAACAGTGTTACAGTCGAAATCTGTCGCCGGTCTTTTACATTCAAAATTACACGCGCATATTGTTTCATCATCTTATGAACGTTCATCAGCAAACTGTGTCCACAGCTTCCCCATATAACACACCCGTAATCAATTAGTGGTTGAACCATTCCTGAAAAGTACAGTTTCCGAGCATGTAGTGGCATTAGTCGTTTCACCTGATTGAACAAATACAAACGGCTGCGCAACTTGGCGCACAGCTTGGTTACGTGTGTGTTCCAGGTCAGATTACTGTCCACGTATAAACCAAGTAATTTATGGACCTGGACGGGTTTCACTATAGAGTTGTTGCCATATACACAGAAGTTTGGAGTTGCGCATTGAAGTTTCTGTCTGGTGCCTAACAGCATGCATTCGGTTTTATCGGCGTTAAGAACCATGCGATACTTCACACATTGGTAACGTTCGCTAAGATAAGACCTGAACCAGGCTAGTTCGTTTCCATGACAACCATACAAGTCAAGTTTGAGTAAAAGCAGTTCATGGTTAACCAAATCAAATGCCTTTCTCATGTCGACTAACACCATACCACACAAGTTGCCTTGGTCAATATTGCTCAGGAAATAGTCGGTCATCTTAAGTAACACGGTTTCACATGACCGGTTCTCTCGGAAACCGGATTGTTCGTCTAGCAGTAGTTTGAACTCTGCGAGGTAGATGTACAAGTGATTGTGCACGTGGCGTTCCAGAAGTTTAGACATAATTGGCAATACAGATATAGGTCTATAGTTCATGACGTCGTTTGTGTCTCCGCTTTTGTACAATGGTACAACTCTGTCCTTCTTCCATGGTCGCGGAAAGTGCGCACTGTTGATGCTGGCATTGCAGATGTTCACTATATGCGGTGCAATTATTTCGGCACTCAGTTTAAGCAGCTTACAACTGATACCATCTAATCCTGTTGCTTTAGTTGCTGACATCTTTCGCAATTGTTTTTGAACAAATTCAGTTGTTATATTGGGCAATTTAAATGACAAATTTTCAGGGTTCTTTTGTCTAATATATGTTCTCAATCTTGTGTAATTTGACTGATTAATGGTAGTTGTCGTTGTACCAAATGTTGATGTTATCGTAGCGAAATGTTCATTAAATTGATCAGCCATCATTTTTGCGTGGGGTTGTGGCTGAAAGTTCTGGATGGTTAGTCTCGGTTGAACCGCACTAGTTGTAGCCAAAGATGATTTAATGTGATTCCATATTACGCGTGGATTTGGTGTTTCTAGAGAATTTAAGAAGAACTCTCGCTTTGTTTTCCGAATGTCGTGATTTACACGGTTCCTAGCACGTCTATACACCGCCATTGCATGAGGGTCAGTTGAGGTTTTCGCACAGTTAAACAGCCGATCTCGGGCAGCTATGGATTGCGCCAGATCGGCGTTAAACCAGTTGTTTGACAGTTTTAACACGTTTGACTACAATCGGAGCATGCTCGTTCAGTACAGATATATACATTTGCTCAAATAAGTCCAGCTTTTCGTCAACATCGTCCATCATGTCGATCAGGGACCACGGCACATTTGTTAGTTGTTCTAAAAAAATATGTTCATTAAAATGTTTAAAATCTCGGTAATGGATCGTTTTATGTACTTTCGTCTTCGCAAAAGACCCGTTGTGTTTGCGTACAACAGTCACTGGGCAGTGATCCGAAAGACCGATTGACACGACAGAAGATGTCAGTACATTTGTACGGTTGTTGGTGTACACATGGTCGATACACGATTTCGATTCTGGGCGTGTAATTTCGCTTATAAGCTGATCGAGTCCCAGCATGATCAAGTCATTGTATAAAGTGTAGTTTGTGCCTTTCATCAGATCCATGTTGACATCACCCAACACGTAGACGTCCGTGGTCAGACACAGAACGTTTTCAATGTTCGATACGATTTCTCGATCTGTTCGAATTGTTCTGCCAGGCGGTCGATAAATGAAGCCGACAAGGAAAGACACGCATCTTGGTGGCATAGCTTCAATCCACAGCAATTCTATGTCGTCACACTCTAGGTCACGACGACGGACGTGACTGAACGCTGTCGATATATATGCCAGCAGTCCACCACCGCGCTTCCCTTTACGATCCAGTCTTTCAGGTTGATGGAAGCCGTCAATCGCAAGTCTCGCGTCATGATCATTTGGGGTGAGAAATGTTTCAGAAATGCCAAGAACATCTATTGGGCGTGGAGCAACTTGTAGTACACTTTTTAATTCATGCATTTTATTAGAGACATGATTTATGTTCCAGCTAGCTATTCGTATGCCTTTTCCGTTTAATCCGAATCCAGTTGTTTTTGTGTTCACCACGTTTCCATTGATAATGTGGACCCCTTTATTGCCAAGCATTGGCCTCACAAAGACGATATGCGTGAGTTCTGTCAACGGTTCACGGCCAGCAACCGGTGCTGCCGATGCCGACGGTCCACGTGATGGTGCCGCCCAGACGCCGACCGCCACAATCATCGGCAGAATTGCGAGTACGACGAATCCGGCCGTCACGACTGGGTAACCCCATGGCTGGGGACTCCTGTCATTGTTGCGATGGCGAATGTTCATCCTTGCATGACACAATGCGAATTGTCCTGTGCGGGTTCGGTGTGTCAACATGTCAACCGGCATGGGGAAACAATGCACCGGCCAGTTTCGACACGGGTCGTCGCTCCCAGGAATTCAACACACCTGGCCGAACTGCTGGTGCGTGACGACAGCAACGCCCTCCCCGAGCGATAATGTAAATGTGTGTAATAAAATCACATACTCAGCGTCTTTAAAATCATATAAAATCTAACGGAGCGTGGTGTTGTATATGGGTTCACCTACCCTTTACGTAACGACAGACGGATGCACAACAGTTGGACGTTCGTTTATGTAAATAGTAAAATATGCGAGATCGATATAACGTGCAGTCGCTGTTTGGGCTATGTCCTGATCATCGTCGAGAGTCCGAAGCACTACCAACCGACACTGCGATGGATAATTCATAATTGTTTTGCTTAGAAATAAACCAATTATTTACATCTTCCCAAGGGATATAATTCGCAGTAAAAGGTTTATAGTGGTCATCATCGTCATCACCATCATAATCATCATGCTGTCGGTCGCGATGCGACAAAGTCTGCTTTCATCCACTCTCCATTTCTCTCTCTGCTGTGAGAGTGATGTCCATGAGTCGGTCTTTATGGCTCTCAGCTTCAGGGTTCTCTTGATGGTATCCTTGAACCGGAGACGAGGGCGTCGTCTACTCTTTCTCTGACCAGAAGGCACTTGGAAGTAGAGAATCTGCTTTGGTAGCCTGTCTGGTGACATCCTCATGAGGTATCAAGTCCACCGGAGATTCTTTCTGACCAGAAGATCAGCCTTGTCCGTTCGAGTATGTCCTTGTTTGTCACTTTGTCTATCCAGGTTATTCTCATGATCGAACGCAGATGTCGAATCATGAAGGCATGCAACATTTTCACCTGTCGCCTGTACACTGTCCAGGCCTCGGCTCCGCATAGGAGGATGGACAGCACGATTGCACGGTATATCTTGCCTTTAACCCGCATGGACACGTGGTGCTTGTTCCAGAGTCTCTGGCATGGTTGGCCGAAAGATGCACTAGCCTTGGCCATCCTCCTCTGTATTTCATCGTCAATGCATCCATTACTTGATATAGTCCGAGATAGGTGACTTCCATAACAGAGTTAAGCTTATATCCATCAACCATGATATCCTCCTCTCGGGTTCTTGTAGAGTTGGGTTGGTACAGCACCTCGGTCTTTTTGGTGTTAATCTTCATGCCAAACTTCTTTGATGCATCGGAGAAAGCATCCACTATTTTCTGCATCTCTTCAGCAGAGTGGGCAACCAGTGCACTGTCATCTGCGAATAGCAGCTCTCTCATCAATATCCGAGTAGTCTTGGTTTTCGCTCTGAAGTTTTCGACGTTGAGTAGGTCAGCGCTCTGTCTGGACTGTATGTATGTTTGACCCCATTTGTAACAATGAACGATTCCGAGACTTCTCCTCCAACACTAACATTGGCCATCATTCCGGTATGTAGAGCCTCGATCATAGTTTTGAACTTCTCTGGGCATCCATACTTCCTAAGTAGCTATCATAGCCCGGTCCTCCCAACTGTACCGAACGCCTTACTGAAGTCGACATATACCATGTACAGTGGTCGGTCCTGCTCAGTGCACTTTGCTTGTACCTGTCGGAGAAATAATATCATATCCACGGTGCTCCTCTTCCAGCTTCATTGGTGGCAATCCTCTAGTCTTCTACTCCAAATCATCTATCTACACGTTCACAAAAAATAGCAGATACTGGGCTGCCCATGACTACTCCAAAAACGTTTGTTGAAATTTGTTCCCTCCAATTCTAAAATATGTTGTCCACAATACAAATGTTAGCAGTTCCATGAACGTATGTTATTTTCGTTCGACACCGAGATCGTAGAGCGAAGGCATCTGCATTGGTTATTGGTGAGTGAGTGAGTGAGTGAGTTAGTTAGTGAGTGGGTGAGTGAGTGAGTGAGTGAGTGAGTGACGGAGTGAGTGAGTGAGTGAGTGAGTGAGTGAGTGAGTGAGTTTATTAGGTAAACATTATAATACATGCAAATACAAATTTGTATTCCATGCATAAACAAATAACGAAATATATATCTGACTGAAAAGAAATGGGTCCAACTGGACGCTGCTTGATGAGCCAAGTTGATCGTGTATTGTCTGTGACATGGACACGTACAAGGAAGCCTCATCACATCTAAATTTCTGATAGTCTGGACGACAGGTAAACGGAAGTGTCGCAGATAATAAACGGGTCTATAATTATACATTTCCATTGCTCTTTCGTTTCTAAATACGTCAATTTCCTCTTTGAAATTTGCTGTATTACAAGCTTGACGTGGCCGCCTGTATATACGTCAAACACGCTGGTTGTAGATCGCATTTATAGTCAAACAAAATATGAAAAGGTTATAAACATAGGTATTCGTGAATAGCAACACATTTTATAACGAATCCAAACACACGGCAATTATTCCAAATATTGCATGTGTGTCCGCGAGGGGAAGAAGGTCCGAATCCCTGTTATAGACTTCAAATTATATAGTCCTTGTTGTTGTTGTTGTGTGTGTGTGGGTGTGTGCGTGCGTGCGTGTGTGCGTGTGCGTGTGCGTGTGCGTGTGCGTGTGCGTGTGCGTGTGCGTGTGCGTGTGCGTGTGCGTGTGCGTGTGCGTGTGCGTGTGCGTGTGCGTGTGCGTGTGCGTGTGCGTGTGCGTGTGCGTGTGCGTGTGCGTGTGCGTGTGCGTGTGCGTGTGCGTGTGCGTGTGCGTGTGCGTGTGCGTGTGCGTGTGCGTGTGCGTGTGCGTGCGCGTGCGCGTGCGCGTGCGCGTGCGCGCGTGTGCGCGTACGTGTCCATGTGCGTATGGGTCTCCTTCGTCTGTCGCCATATTCCCTCATGTGGCCCGCCTGGACTGTACGAGTTGTTGCCACTTGTTCTCCTAATTACACGTAAAATAATATGCACGTTCAACAAAATAAATATATTGGAACATTGTATTCGCAAACGTACATACAAATATGACAAATGCACCTTATCGATTCGAGTATGGCTATCTCAATATAGTTCACCAACAACAGTGACGACAAGTTTTATCCTTCTGGGGCGTGGTGTGTGTGTGTGTGTGTGTGTGTGTGTGTGTGTGTGTGTGTGTGTGTGTGTGTGTGTGTGTGTGTGTGTGTGTGTGTGTTAATCGTCGACGCGATATAGCGATATGTGTCCCCCCGGCCACACATAAGGCCTACCTAGTGAAGAGCATGGCTGGGAGCTTGGATTAAAGTTCGACGTGTACCCCAATATAACGTAAGATAATACGAATTACAATTAACCAATGCCTATACAATCACACTAACGTAGCATATATCATATGACAACTTCAACAAGGTTTGATACTTTTATCGCATTAAATAATCGATAATATGTAATAGCTCATGTTGCGACGTTGTGCACTGATAATGTAGAGCGTCGAGTTCGTTCCGTGGCTAAGTGATAATTATGTGCGGGCCGAATGCTTCTGATTGTTGATTGAGACACATGACATATCGATTGGTTAGCAGATGCATAGCCTATGATGTAAGCATAATACTAATGACCATGACTTCTTACGCGCCAATGTCCTCGAAGATCGAGCCCAGTAGCGCGACGTGACCAAGGGGTTAAGCAATCGTATAACAGTGCGTGAGTCGTCGACGGATGAATGAATGTGCTAGGAATCTAACGAGTATATAGGCAGCTTTAAAGAGATAGGTTTTTAAACGCCGGCGGAATGAAACTATATTTCCTTCTAATTTAATACTGGCAGGAAGATAATTCCACAGGGTTGGTGCGGCAACAGAGAAAGCTTTGGTTCCAGCTCTCGTTTTTATCCGCGGAATGTAAAGAGAGTCATTACTAATAATTGATCGTTGCTGTCTGGAATTTCTTGCTGGAACGAGCATCGAATTCAGATATGCGGCTTGTGTTGTTGAGAGGGTTTGATAGGTTATTGTATAAATCTTGACAATAATGCGATTGTGCATAGGGAGCCAATGCAACGCTTTCAGAAGTTGCACTAAAACGAGAATGACGCGTGACTACTCTTGCCAAGCAATTTCTCTTTAGCCATTTCTCGGTTTCATTGATGACATTGTGAGTAGCGTTGTCGAGCTTACATTTTTCCGATCGTTATAAACGTTCCGATTGACGTTTCTGCGCATGCGCAATAAATGTAAAATCATCACTGTCCAGCGAAACGACAAAGCATTTTCGGTATAAATGCCACGGCCTGTTCGTTAACTCTCATGTGATGATTACTGTGAAGAGTTTCTTATAATGTCGCTGAGATGTTATATACATCCTATCAAACAACCGGTAGTAATTATGCCACAACTACTTTGTCCTTTCGCTGCATGTTAATGATTTTACATTTATAGCGCATGCGCAGAAACGTCAATCGGAACGTTTATAACGCCAGAAAAATGTAAGTGCTACAACGCCAAACACGTTCCAGATACCGATGGCGCCTTTTAGATTATATGATTTCTGGGGACATCCAATTAAGGAGCTGGCGACTTTCGTTACACAAATTTAGATTTAATGGGTAAATGTTTCTCATGTGATATCTTACGGTTTTTATGGTACTGTTCGTATAAGTCTGATAAATTTTCTTTATAATTATTATAGCTTTTCTTGTATAGCAAGATTGGATGTGAGGATATCAGCCATTAATGCTGCGATGTTGATATTATTGTGAGTAGCTCTGTAAAACACGATGTGTTTTGACACGGCTGGGGTTATAGGAACTTTAAAATCAGCTATTAGTGTACGATCCGACAAACCGTCCGAAAATGTGTGTCTGAATATGTTAAGCCTACAGGACGAGCGAGTTATTAGAGGTATCAAAAATCGTTAGTAAACAGAGGAACAGGGCAGGCAAAGGAAGCCATCTGAATTATGAAGCCGAAAACACCAATTAACAGAGACGAGGACAATTACGAGATACCCCACATATGCAATGAGTCAATGACGTAATTATATAATCATTACTATTGATGAAGTCGACGTATAATGTCAGACAAAAGTCTATGCAGGTGAAAAACACCTCGATTTGGATATGAAAAATAAAAACTTTTAATATGTATATATATATATGTATATATATATATATATATATATATATATATATATATATATATATATATATATATATATATATATATATATATATATACAGTATATATTCTTTACACAGCACAGCAGTCAAGGGATTGGTCTAAGCTAGATATGTTTCGATGTGCTCTGGTGGTGTCTTTTTCTGCCGTATGTGGCACTCGACAGGTAGGTGGAAGGTCCATGTATAAATGCATATGTGCATCAGAGTTGAGTTCAAATACACATTTTGGAATCAAATACAAATACAACTCAGCCAAATCAAATTCAGATACACATACATTGCTTTTCCAGATTTCTTAATTCAAAAACAACTAAAAATGTCCAATTCAGATACAAATACACTGCCATTTTTTATTCAAATACAATAGCCATTTTTGACATTTGATTTAAATATGATTCAAATACTGGCCCGTGTTTCTATTATATAGTTCAAGTTTATCATAGTGGGTAGACTTTTATCTTTGGCTTGATTGACTGCAGTAGACTAATTGGCAGGCAGGTTTACTAGATTGTCCTTATCTGTACTATTACACCACTAGTGGGTAGAGCTCTCTTCCAGGCACTGGGGGGGGGGGGGGGGGGGGGGGGGGACCTGGGTTCCTTTGTCTTAGCCTAGGATGTTTACACAGCAGGAATCTTTGAAACACACTCCATGTGAATACCTGCCGTTATGGCTATAGATATGCTTCACTGGCTTCCCATTAATACATTGATCGAGGCTAATGTTTGACCAACTTCACTGTAGTGTAGACCACATATTTTCTCAGTGCTGCCTGCCCATTCCTGACCAGGTGTGAAAGACATTCTGTCTTGACTCCTGAGCCAGTTTGTGTCAGGCATTGCTTTACCTTTTGTGGTAATTTTTTATATATCTGATTGTATTTGCAAATACTTTTCAAATACAGACCGAATATCAAATACAAATATATGCCTTATATAATTTTTGTGATTTTCAATTCAAATAAAAATACACCAAATTTCTGTATTCAAATACAAATGCAAATACGTATTTCAACCCAACCCTGGTGTGCATGCATTTATATGTCAGTCTGTCCGACTGTCCGTCTTGTAGGCCCTTAGATATATGTACACGTGTGTTAGTTATAACAGAGAAGATCTAATAGAGAAGGGTCACTTCGCAATTTATAATGGGCCGCCATTTTAGCGCGTGGAGCGCAGCGTCCCAAGCGGACGAATGTGCCGCATCATTTGCTTGACATTAGACAATGGCAACACAACCGCCAAGTACATAGAAAAGTCGATGAACCGGCTCATTTTGCGCGACCTACGGGTGCAACGAGTAAGTTGAAGATAAGAGCACATAGTTATGAACTTTTTTAGTTATTTTATACTACCAAGAAATAATCATCATTAAATACAAATGTGTTGTTAAAATGCTCAAACCGATATTATGTTATTGCGAGTTAAACTATCAGTAATCATTAGCCATGAACACTGTTTGATTATTTTTCTAATATGTAAGAATTTGAATATATATGTATACAATAATTATACCCTATATATATGTATATATATATACATAATTACATATATATATATAATTATAATTATATATATATATATATATATATATATATATATATATATATATATATATAAAAAATATGTATATAATATGTATATAATAATGTATACATGTATATAAAAATTGATATATATATTACATATTAAATAATATATATATATTTATATATTATATTAGCATTATTATTTTTAATATGTATACTATTATATATTAAATTATGTATTTTACATATTGCAAAAACACAATAACTATATATATATACTTATATATATATATATAAGTATATCATTATTGTGTTTTTGCAATATATATGTATATATATATATATAATATACAATATATATATAATTTAATCATTTAATATATAATATAAATATTATAAATAATAATGATAATGTAATTTATATATATATATATATATATATATATATATAATATTTAATATTATTTAATATTATTTAATATTATTTAATATATATTTAATATGTAATATATATGTGTATACAATAATTATAAACTTATATATATTTATCTATATATATATATATATATAATACATACATAATAAGTATATAATTATTATATACACATATATTAAATAATATAAATATATATATATTAAATATATATATAAATAATTATATCAATAATCTTATATATGTAAATTATCATTACCATTTAAAATATGTAAATATATTATATATGTATATATATATAAATATATATATATATATATATAATTATATATTATGTGATATATATTAAAATATATATATTAATATATATATATATATATATATATATATATATATATATATATATATATATAATATATATATATACATATTATCATTAAAAACAAACACAACAATATAAAAACCAAAACAAGTGCTGATGTGGGTACAGGAAATGGGGGGGGGGCTGGGGAGGGTGCATGATACCGGCCAACGTCAGCCACAGGTGTGCAAGCAAGTAAATAACACGCTGTAATATGATGTAAAAAATATAATAATAGGCCTATCTAGTCTCTGGATAGTGAGAAAAGATGTTGCTACATGCACTATTGCAAGTTTACGTGCTTCAGTGTTTATAAAGTGCTTCAAGTGCAATTTCAATAACGTATGAATAATTTAACATATAATTTGTACTGCAGTTTCATCTGGCAGTCTGCTACACGGCACATTCGTCCGCTAGAGGCGCTACTGTCTCAAAATTCAAAATGGAACTGCCGAAGTGACCCTTCTCTGTTAGATCTTCTCTGGTTATAAGACATACCGTAGCGAGGGTGTCGCCACCTAGTGAGAACGCGTCGCGGTTACATGTAGCCCGACAGATGGCGCGGTGAGTCGGTGACAGGTGAGGCAGATCTTGGTCATCATATGGATATGGGATGGCTACGTTATTATTGGCACTTGTTTATCGGACATATCTGCGTGGTCAAGACGTGTATTCCCGTTGCTAGCATAAGGTTTTATACATAATATCCCTGCCAATAATTAGCACGATTTAGTGTCATCACGTTAGCAGAGTGTATTATCGCTCAACGATAGTCGATACGTGATTGAATGATACTTTATTATCGCCTTGTCCACGATTGATATATCATGTGCGTGCTTTAAATCAAACTATTTGTACATACATATTAATTACTATTTAAATTATAATTTTATGTATTTGAATGTCTTAAATTATGTCTAACTCATAAACAGATAAATTAGGTTTAGTCCAATAATCAATATGCATAATAATAGCCACATAGTCATAGGCGTCATAGCGATAGTATACTATAACCTAGACCTAATCTAGCCTGTCAGTAAGTATAATCACTGTCCTAGATAAAATATTTTAATGGTTTAAATTATACATATCATCTAACTAATTAAAAAAAGTTTTCATATTTTATGTACGCTGTACCTGTTTCAAACTCTAGGATGAAGGCCAAGATTGACAAGAGAAATAAATAAAAAATTTCTTGAGTATATATATATATATATATATATATATATATATATATATATACATACATACGTGAACATTGGTCACTGAGCTAAGAGTAAGACACACTAAAATACTTATTCTGTACCTTTTTTTGCAGTTTTCCCAGTGAGTGACACATGGTTCTGAGTCCTGTTACTGGGTGTCCTACTGTCACAAACATCCATGTCTGTAAAACACGCCGGTGAGAGCATCACGAAGCACTTTGTCAACTGGCTGCGTCTGCAGTATGTCCAATTTATCCGCGTGAAACTTGGACACGGCACAATGCCGAAACTTGAAGACCTATCGGTCGTCTACCATAGTGACCACTTTCTTGTGGTCAACAAACGACATGACATTGTGGTCAACACAGACAAAGATGATGTCATTTCTGTCGCCACTCAGCTTCAGCATGCTTATCCAGAATTAATGGACAAAACTGCACAATTTGGATTCAGGTTGGTTCTGCTGTTGCAGCATTTTAATTTCTTGTGTAATGTGTGTCCATTTTCAAAGGTACTACTTCATAGTTTTGAGGTTTGCTTATTTTTGAAGAACAAATAATACTTGTTTTGCCCGTGCTAGTTATGCTTGCAGAACAACACTTATACGTTCAAGGATAATTAAATCACCCATAACTTCTTTACAGTGATGACCGCTAGCTGCATGTGACTGAGACAAAATAATTTGCTAATGGAAATGACCTGCTTGAACATTCTGATCGTAATTGTATTCATGATTACGATTACTTTTGCTATGATAATTTTGTCTTGTTAATTGTACCTGATGTGGCTACGTAATTGTCTGTGCCCTAACTGATCTTTGTTATTCTTGCTGTTTGTTCAATAGCCAAATCATGTTTGTAGATTTGCCCATCGTTTAGACTTTGCTACCAGTGGCCTACTCTGTATAGGCCTGACAAAGAAAGGTGCACGCTGGGCAGCCAATGCGTTCGCCGGTAGGAGGGTGTATAAACACTATCTGGCGCTGGTAGGTGACAGTGTATTTTCTCTCAATGTATTTAAAAAATATGAGTGCAATATATTCATGACATGGACAATTTGTGTCATGACAAAAATCGTGTCACTGGAATGAGTGACATTTCGTGGTCTGTATTATGTTATTTTAATCTTACACTGCCTCACTGGAGTCACTCCAGATGGAAACACGTGATTTATGTATTCATTGTGTGTTTCCTTGAAATATTTAGCATATTTGCAACTACATAAATGAGTCACCAGAAATGAGTTTAAGACGGAAAATGTGAATTAGCAATAATTGTCCTGTTTAGTTTATTGCACCATGATTGAGTGTACAGTAATTAATATAATTATTGTAATTAGTATCAAACAAAACACTAGAGAGGATTTCAGTTAAATACAGTTTATTATATATAAGTTAGAGGATAACAAATTGCCAGGGAGTATCTTGGGAAATTAAACTTAATCTTTTTAGAAGATATCAAATGGCCTGGAGCATCCAGGTAAAATAAATTTAATATGGCAAGAGTAGCCATCGCGTGACCAGTTGCCAAGCAAAACTTTGTTAAGCCATTAAAAACGTGATCTGTTTAGACATTCACATTCTAACATGTTGACATTTTTACCATGAAAGTATCTGCTTATGAAACCATAAAGCAAAGTTTTAAAAGTTGCAACTGTGATGTATTGTACATAATTTTGATTGTGAGCAAACTGTGACATACTGAATCTGTCAGTTAACTGGAGGGTTTTTTCTTACAATCAGGTGAGAGGTCACATGGACCCAGACATATACCGACAACGACAGATTGACGTTCCCATTGGGCGGGACAAGGAGATCAAGGACTACTGTCGTATCCGCACAGCAGATCACCCACAATGCAGTACTCCAAAGCAGTCATGTACCAGCATCGTTCTGCTAGAGCATGGGCTGTATGAGGGACAACCTGCCTCGAAGATCTTACTCATTCCACGAACAGGTAAAGCACAACAGTTCACATAATTCTCACATTTCTGTCATTTGCCCTCTAGCTTTAGACAATTTCAACTAGGTTTGGGGCTTTGTAAATGTAAACAATTTCCAATAATGCAAAACATATTGGATAGGATCAGTACCACCCACCCACATGTTTTGTTACACGCCTTCTGGCTTTAGACAGTTTAAGTTTTTTTACATTTTGTATATAAGAGATCCAATAATCCAAACAATTGGATCGCTGCCACCCACCCAGCATTCAATAACAAAGTAATGGTGGTGTGTAACTCTGCTGCCTTTTGTATGTTTTTGGCATGGATTTTCTAAAGAAACCTGAACAAATAATGGAAATTGCAACGAATTTAATAGTTTCTGAATGTTTGAATCTTGAATTTTTAATAAATCCAACCGTCATGAAAACGCTGTGTGAAAAGAGTAAAACAAGTTCAACTGTCTGTGTCTCTGATAAGTGTCAAACAAGTTCAACTGTCTGTGTCTCTGATAAGTGTCAAACAAGTTCAACTGTCTGTGTCTCTGATAAGTGTCAAACAAGTTCAACTGTCTGTGTCTCTGATAAGTGTCAAACAAGTTCAACTGTCCCTGTCTCTGATAAGTGTCAAACAAGTTCAACTGTCTGTGTCTCTGATAAGTGTCAAACAAGTTCAACTGTCTGTGTCTCTGATAAGTGTCAAACAAGTTCAACTGTCTGTGTCTCTGATAAGTGTAAAACAAGTTCAACTGTCTGTGTCTCTGATAAGTGTCAAACAAGTTCAACTGTCCCTGTCTCTGATAAGTGTCAAACAAGTTCAACTGTCTGTGTCTCTGATAAGTGTCAAACAAGTTCAACTGTCCCTGTCTCTGATAAGTGTCAAACAAGTTCAACTGTCCCTGTCTCTGATAAGTGTCAAACAAGTTCAACTGTCTGTGTCTCTGATAAGTGTCAAACAAGTTCAACTGTCCCTGTCTCTGATAAGTGTAAAACAAGTTCAACTGTCCCTGTCTCTGATAAGTGTCAAACAAGTTCAACTGTCTGTGTCTCTGATAAGTGTCAAACAAGTTCAACTGTCTGTGTCTCTGATAAGTGTCAAACAAGTTCAACTGTCTGTGTCTCTGATAAGTGTCAAACAAGTTCAACTGTCCCTGTCTCTGATAAGTGTAAAACAAGTTCAACTGTCCCTGTCTCTGATAAGTGTCAAACAAGTTCAACTGTCTGTGTCTCTGATAAGTGTCAAACAAGTTCAACTGTCTGTGTCTCTGATAAGTGTCAAACAAGTTCAACTGTCTGTGTCTCTGATAAGTGTCAAACAAGTTCAACTGTCCCTGTCTCTGATAAGTGTAAAACAAGTTCAACTGTCCCTGTCTCTGATAAGTGTCAAACAAGTTCAACTGTCTGTGTCTCTGATAAGTGTCAAACAAGTTCAACTGTCCCTGTCTCTGATAAGTGTCAAACAAGTTCAACTGTCTGTGTCTCTGATAAGTGTCAAACAAGTTCAACTGTCTGTGTCTCTGTTGTGGTCAGGTCGCACACACCAACTGCGGGTGCACTGTGCTCACGTCGGACACACGATTGTCGGCGACTACACGTACAGTGACCGCTCTGACGTCACACCTCACCGCATGATGCTGCACGCCTACCGGCTGGTCCTGCCGATGACGCGAGAGCACATCGACGTCATATCCGATGACCCGTTTTTAGCTAGTCTGGAGCCGGAGTGGCAGAGCATGCAAGAGTTTCAGACGTATGAACAGTTCTTTCAGACGCATACTCTGTGTGGCGAGGAGAGATCGCCAGATTAATATGGTGTGTACGATTTAGGTAACTTCGCGTCGTCGTCACTGGATCGTTTCTCATTGTGACGTAAATAGTCACGTGGTTATGTGCCTCTGGTTAAACGGAGCGAATTCACATACAAAATTATACATATCAGCTAATGATGTAGGTCAATTACGTGTTAAAATCTGAATAATATAAATATCAAATATTGTCGAGGCATTGTCGTTGGCAACATGTTATTTGTCTGTCTAACAAAGTGTCTATTTTATTAAAAACTGAGTGTGCGTTCGTCATTTCTACCATGTGTTGTGTATGTTTGCTACATTATGCCTTGTTTGTGATGAAAAGGGATATGTTTCAGCAAATGTTGAGAAATAATTCCATGGTTTTTTTTCATGACTGACTAATTTATGACGTTAAATTGATTATGAATAGACAAATCCACCGTTAGATCTCATACAATACGACCCACAGGTTGAACAATAGAACCTGTTGGTAGAATTACATTTCCAGACATGGATTGTGATTTGTTTTATAACATCATGACAATGTGCTTGAAAAGGTAACGAAGGCCTCACACGCTGATAGTTATATGTTTACCTGCTGCGAGCCACCAGAAAACCCCTTTAGGCGAAATGATGTCATTATCAAGTTCACATTAGGTAAATACGATCCAGCGGTCCCGTCTTTTGTAACATTGGAGAGTTACGCTGCGGGGCCCACAAACTATTTAATGAAATTGAACATTAGCAAAACTCATGGTTTATACACCGATCACAGAAATATTGAATAGCCTCCCACAGCCACAGCCACAGGTTGTGATTTTCACTCCATCGCCATCGGCATCGCATCGGTACAGTCTTCTGAATGAAAACTATAAAGGTTCTGGCGAAACCACCCGATTAAACTTGACTGTACAGCCTATACTGCCCCACCTCATCTTGGATTCCAACGCCACAATCTGACCACATGTTATGAAAAAGTTAGCATTGTACTATAATTATATAATTTATAAGACAATCACTGAAAGAATTATGCCGCACAAATAGTTCCACGTTGTCCGATAGATGGAGTACGTTTTAGTATCGGTATTTTCCACCTGTTGGAACCACAGGAGAGCTACTGTCTGTAACAATACAATGAGCTCTCCGATTACACCTCTTATGTGCCGGCAAATATAGTCGACTCCGTTATCGCGCTACCGTCGCCTGAAACCAGAGGGCGTAAGTGTAAGTTGGTGTTCTTATATGGCGCAATATCTAATCATCATGATTGCTCAAAACGCTTTATACACACGTGGGAGGGTACTGTTCCTGCGGCTTCTCAGCTATCGACATAGCTTCTGATTAAGGAAAGGGGCACTGTTACAACCGATAATGTAATAATCGCCCGGTAATGTAATAACTACCCGATAATGTAATAAAATCAACCGATAATGTAATAACCACCCTATAATGTAATAACATCAACCGATAATGTAATAAACTTGCTAACCGATAATGTAATAA
>OZ024858.1:15695484-15700484 GCA_964017155.1 Oasisia sp. SBJ-2009
GGACAGCGCGAGTTGTGAAGTAGTAACCACATATTGAATTATTTTTAGTTTACATCTTCGTGAAACTATCCTGAGAGCGTTATGGCTATAGCGTCTGCGTTTCACTGACCAAATAAGCAGACAATCGAGATTTTTGCCAGATACCGCTACAGACATAAGGATGATATGACATAATCTAAGTGCATCTTATAGCAACCGACGCATGGAAGAACTAAGCCAGGAACTTCATCGACTGCTTAAAGCAAGACGTTGGTCTAGAGGCGGAGGAGATAAAGACGGCAACGGCAGACTGACATTTTGAAACGGCTGATTGAAGCCATTAATGTTCCACCCCAGTGGCAGACATGAGCGAATGAATGCGTGAGGCTAACCTTAATGCCGGCGTAAAATATTATTTGTTTACATACATGCGTATACTCGGTGTATGCAATTGACTACCAATCATAGGTCGGACTATTGCAGAACGCTTTGGCCGTGATCAAACTGTTCCTTATACAAACAACGTGATCTTTCAAACTTCATGCAACGACTCTGCGGATCGCATCTCGCACGATTCCCTACAAACCAGCATCGCCACAGCCTTTGTCTGAGAAGGAAATGAACCGATGCATCATCAGATGCATCACCATGATGTGTAAGCTCTTGCTGGCGTAAACCAAAGCGTACATATACCATCGTTCCGCCATGAGATCGCCGCATGGAAGTACCTACTCACCTGTCGTAGTCCATGATCGTGTTGAGGCGATGGGCGATCGTAATCACTGTTGAGTCGACGAATTCGGCCCGGATCGTCGCTTGAATGAGGTCGTCCGTTTTCAGGTCAACTGCAGCCGTCGCTTCGTCAAGAACGAGGACCTTCGACTTACGAAGCAGCGCCCTGGCCAGACACACCAACTGCCGCTGACCAACGCTGCAAGAACAACGGACAGAGGGTAGAGACGTGTTCACCAAACAACATACACCGTGCCATACACACCAACTGCCGCTGACCAACGCTGCAAGAACGACGGACAGAGGGTACAGACGAGGCTCACTAAGCAACATACACCGTGCCAGACACACCAACTGCCGCTGACCAACGCTGCAAGAACGACAGACAGAGGGTAGAGACGAGGTTCACTAAGCAACATACACCGTGCCAGACACACCAACTGCCGCTGACCAACGCTGAAACAGCGAAGCAGTGATGCGTGGACAATACACATTTAAATCTGTTTAGTGAGTGCAGAAGGTTGATTATTATACCAACGTCATTGTTAATTGACATTGGCATTCAAATTAGGTTGATGCTTTAACATGGTGTGTGAATAGCGTTTCAGTTATTACACAGTAATTTTTAGAGAAAATTGTAGCGCCTAATTTCGTTACACACTTTGATATAATTTACTTTGATCATTAAATCGAGTAATTTTCGAAACCATTTATACGTTTACTTTTACGCCATACAAGGTATTTGTGTGCTTTTAACAGTTTCTTAAAATTCAAAAACAGGTGTATGTTTCTCTATGACCAACCTAAAATTGTCTCCGCCTTCTGCGCAGTCGTATTGTAGGCCGGACGGAAGTGACATCACGTAGTCCTTGAGATACGCATGCTCCAGCGACCTCCACACTTCCTCGTCCGTGTACCGGTTGAACGGGTCAAGATTCATGCGTAGTGGTCCGGTGAATAGGACCGGGTCCTGTACGATAACAAATCTGGTAATCCAATGTCCACGTAGTTCTAGAGTGCGTATCAGAAATTTTGCACCGCGCATTTGGTTGGTTTCGTTTAAATACAAATTTAACATTTTCTCTTAAAGTGTAAATCATATTCAATATAACGGGGTGATGGTAGTCATACAGGTGTATGATGATTGTATATCTTACCTGCGGGATGATGGTGAGTTTGGAGCGCAGGTCGTGAAGTCCGATTTGACCAATCACCTGGTCGTCAATGACGATGGATCCGGCTGTAGCTTCAATGATGCGGAACAAAGCCAGTGTCATGGATGACTTGCCAGCGCCAGTCCGACCGACTATCCCGACCTGCATAGGAAGAAACAGCACGAGTGATGCTGGCAGTTCGAGTGTATTGGCTGTATGTCCAGCGGAAGAGAAAACACGTAGGTACTACCGCGCTGTTCACATACACATGCAGTCTCTCTATATGGCAATACCATGAAAACGTTTAGTACGCGCTTTCTTGTATGACTGTTACGATCTCTGTCTCTATGTCTGTCTGCGCTGCCTGCCTGCCTGCCTGCCTGCCTGCCTGCCTGCCTGCCTGCCTGCCTGCCTGCCTGCCTGCCTGCCTGCCTGCCTGCCTGCCTGCCTGCCTGCCTGCCTGCCTGCCTGCCTGCCTGCCTGCCTGCCTGCCTGCCTGCCTGCCTGCCTGCCTGCCTGCCTGCCTGCCTGCCTGCCTGCCTGCCTGCCCGCCCATCTGTCTGTGTCTCTAAGCGTCTCTGCCTCTTCCCCCTCTCTCACACACTCAGTCATTCACTCACCTGTACCTGTACCTGTACCTGTACCTGTACCTGTACCTGTACCTGTACCTGTACCTGTACCTGTACCTGTACCTGTACCTGTACCTGTACCTGTACCTGTACCTGTACCTGTACCTGTACCTGTACCTGTACCTGTACCTGTACCTGTACCTGTACCTGTACCTGTACCTGTACCTGTACCTGTACCTGTACCTGTACCTGTACCTGTACCTGTACCTACACCCGTACCCGTTCGTTCATTCGTTCGTTCGTTCGTTTGTTCGTTTGTGTTTCCTCCCTTCGGTCCTACATATCTCACTCTTTTGCTTCATCTCCACCTCCATCCTTTCCTGTTTTCCTATCCGTCCGTCACTCATCCACCCACTCACTTATTCAGTCACTCACTCACCCAGTCACTCATTCACTCATTCATTCACTCAGTCACCCGCTCACCCACCCATTCTTTTATTAGTTTGCCTCAAACTAGGTCTGTCTCCGACGAGTTATTTCACTCCCTGTTTTAATTACCTTTTCGCCAGCACTGATATGACAGTTGAGATCTTTCAGTACCAACGGTAGTCCGGGTCTATATTGTGTGGCGTAGTTGCGGAATTCCACACAGCCGTGCTGCGGCCAGTCTAATGACGGGCGTGTCTCGTGCACAACGGCTGGAGCCTGCCAGCGTCAAACACACACATAGTTTGTCTTGAATATAAGCTGCAATTGGTGGTATCTAAGTTAGTAGAAAGTCGTAAGTAACATATATATTTAACTGTAGATTACAACATGGATTTGTTAGTGTTTTTTTTTGGCGTAGCGATACATATGAGTACCTACGGAACCGAAGGACAGCTACATTAATATCAATACGCAATTCTTATAATTGTTTAAAAATTATGCGAAATAGATTCATATTGCAACTTCATACCACTGATTTATTTTTAAAAGCAATTTTCAAACACAAATCAGCGTTCCTTATAAAATGCTTCTATCGTCACTAAGCGTCCACCAGTGACGATAATTACTGACGTAATTCTGCACCTATTTGCATGCTATCATATTGACTTTGATGTAACTCCAATACTAGTAGATCGTATAGGAATATATTAAATATTATTTCCATGTCATCCTACCTCTTCCTGGAGTTCTGTGTATTCGTTGATTCTCTCCACTGCAACGATATACGCTTCCATGTCTGACGTCATTCTCGCCATCATTATCAGCTCTCCCGTCACCTGCAATGTCACCATGGTTACCCTGTCTTATATATCCATCTCCAGTTTCACCCCTTGTGACATCTAAAGGCGGGGGAGGTGGTTGTGTTCCAAAACCATTTTGCAACCGTGAGCGTTGATTTCACATTTAAGATTCTTCTGGGGAGGACACGCAATGGGGCACATTCAAAGACGTGTACGTAAATACAAATGCAGAGGTCTAGTGCCTCACGACCACCTGGGTCGGCCTGTGATTGTGTGCAGGTGACACTGAATGAAACTGAAAATGAAACTCTTACCCGCAGTGTGTAGGAGATTGAGAGACCCGCCAGACCGGCGCTGATCGAGTCTCGCTGCAGCACGGCGAAGACACCGGCAAACAGCACGATACAGCTGGCGATGAAGTCGAGACACACGCCCAGCCACCTACACCGACAACGGGATACTATACATTTACAACCGGCCACCTATCCCGACAACGGGATACTACACATTTACAACCAGCCACCTATCCCGACAACGGGATACTACACATTTACAACCAGCCACCTAAACACCGATAACGAGATACTACACATTTACAACCAGCCACCTAAACACCGATAACGAGATACTACACATTTACAACCAGCCACCTAAACACCGATAACGAGATACTACACATTTACAACCAGCCACCTACACCGACAATGGGACACTACACAATTTTACAACCAGTCACCTACACACTGACAACAGGATACTATACATTTACAACCAACGAAGACAAAGATACATATTAAAATCAACATGACGACGAGACAGCCCTGTGACACAGCATCAACGTGAATCAAAAAACATATGGAATTGGTGAGTTCATATGCGGGTCTGTCTTACCACACCCCAAGGCATGAAGAAAACTAATGATAAAGTAAATATTCACGGGTTGCTTACCTGCCGCATACGATGCTTAAGTAGCACACCTTTTGGTTTTCGTCAACGAGGTAGTCGGAGTACTGGACGAAGCGATCCTGCTGCCCGTAGCCACGGATAGAGCTGGTCCCAGTCACCGTCTCGCTGAAGTGGGCGTATATCGGCGATCGGCTGATTAGAGTTATTCGCTTCAGTTGACGAGCGGAACATATGTAGAATCTCTGAAAAAGCACAAGGACGCCACCTGGACTTTTATCTAAAAGCGCGGTTACCGATAGGTGCATTGCCTTTTAAACACCAGAGCAAACCTGGAGGACTTTTGTCAATCTGCTGGGTGACTGGGCTCCTCAAACATGGCCGGCAACAATTTGAAATGATCATCATCATTGGAGAAGATGGCCAAAGACAGA
>OZ024858.1:15705484-15710484 GCA_964017155.1 Oasisia sp. SBJ-2009
CTTAAGTTGATGCCCTGATACAGACATATAAAGAAAGACTCTACATTCACAAGAAACGGCTCTCGTCAAGCAACGCATACAGATACGCAAGTAGAACAGGTAATACACACATTCGCATGGTCAAAAACATGCACATACGCACGCCCACACACCCGCAAGCACGCACACACAATCCTCTCTCTCTCTCTCTATCTATCTATCTCCCCCCCCCCTCTCTCTCTCCACCATTTGTACCTTTTCACCAATTTCGGTTTCATCGCCTGCTGGAAGGACTGCCAGGTCTGGTCTGAGTGCGCATGCGTCAATGATCTTCTGGTACCGTGATTCTGTGAAGTCTTTACTAAAGAGGATGTTGTCCTTAATTGTCGTATTCTGAATCCACGCCTGCTGTGGCACATAAGCCACGGACCCCTGCATCAGATGGAGCATGAAGACATATTACACGAACGAATTTCTGTAGTAACTACGTATCTATTTTCTTGACTAAATTAACAGTTTGTGATACTGACACTGAAACATTTTCTTTGTAGCATTATACACCATGGCAATTGAATTGCTTCCTAACTGATAACGTAACATTGCGCCATGTTCTAATGTGTTTACTATCATTGGCATAAAATGAAACTCCAAACTCTGTACTGCTTTTCCCCTTGGTTTGTCTGTCGATCTCTTTAAATACAAATACTGTTGTGCAGTGTATATGCTGCCGTTATCTTTCATAATGGTCGCGTTATGTCGTAGGCTAATAACTTGTATTTTGTGTATTGTCTTTCCATGGATACATATGACTTACATTGACATTGACGTGACCGTCCAAGAGCTCCATCTCCCCGAGGAGTGCTGAGATGAGAGAAGACTTGCCTGACGCCACCTGCCCTATGACGGCGACCAGACTACCTCGAGGCACAGTCAGGTTGATGCTGTAGCACACAATGTACACGTATACGATACGATACGATACGATACGATACGATACGAAACGATACGATACGATACGATACGATACGATACGATACGATACGATACGATACGATACGATACGATACGATACGATACGATACGATACGATACGATACGATACGATACGATACGATACGATACGATACGATACGATACGATTGATATATATATATATATATATATATATATATACATATCTGTATGTGTTGGTGTGTAGGTATATGTATGTGTGTGAGTCTAATGTGTGGTGTATGATGTATGTGTATAAAACTAATCTGTGTATGTGTGAGTGCGTGCGTGCGTCCGTGTGTGTATGCGTTCGTACGCGTTGATGCGTAAGAGTATGTGAAGATATTCAAGTAGAACGTGAATGATGATAAAAAGGTGGAATGTGACAACTGACAAGTCAATAGTTCAATCTTTGTTATCGTCGCACTCTATTGATATAAGTAAGTTTCAATATAATCATGTTCATCTAAGTTACTTACATTAAATAATTATCAAGAGAAGCACAACATACTTCTTAAGCACAGGAGGTTCGCTTCTGTTCCAACTAATCACAGCGTTGTCGATCGTAATGCTATTCCCTAAAATAATAAACAACGAATGATGTACCGTACAACGATCAACGATCACTAGTCAACACCTATCACCATTTTCGCAGCAAAGTTAGATATTGACTGGTCACGCAGCTGTTATTGCACACAGAAAGATTACGTGTCACCTTGCTCTCTGTGTGCGTGTTTGTCTTGCAGGTTTGCAGGTGTGTTCAAGCTTGTTGTAGTTGTTTTTATTCTTGCGCTAATACCCGCTTTCCTAGACACGCAGAACTAAGACTTACGTGATCGGTGAATCTAGAGTGTGCTTCTCAATCACTGACAAGTTCTGTCGACGACAGAGACATCGAGGCCAGAGCCTGCAGCAGTTCATAGTAGAGGAGCGTGTTCAATACATACGAGAGAACTACTTTGTTCTGCGGTGCTAGAGATTCATCTGCGTCATCTTTTAGATAGAACTGTCCGCTTTAAATGTAGTGTACAACGATTTTGATTGGTTATTTGAACGACTGTTTGTTAGAGCACTGGAAGCTTGACTTTGACTTGTTACTACACGAACAAAACCAACATTGCTAGTTTCACCACGAAGCAGCCAGGGGATTTAGCAATTCTAACCATGTAAACCTTAAAACTATCTGTGAGTCAGATGACCAATGGAAATCGTTGTAGGGGAAGGCGAACAGCGAGGCATTTGTTTCTACTATAAAATAAATGTCCTTCGACTTCGAGACCATTGATGCCCCGACGGTCGAATTATATTCTACACGGGTAACATCCCAATGTTCTGCAATTTGTTCACATAACAAATGGTGTTGCATCATATGAATAAGGGTGTCCTACAAGCGCGTCTTGAATACGGATATTATATATATTGTGTTTAGTGACTGAAAAGTTTCCATACGTTGAACAATAACTTGAGGATTAGTATTTGAACCAGAATAATCTATTAACATAAACGGATGATGTGTCAAGCAAACATGTAGAGTACTGCACTAGTGACAAATCCAGATTCAACAGTTGTAAACCAGTGGAGCAGCCCTACATTCGGGCACATCCGTTTTACTCTGACACCACTTGCCTTTGTCCTGGTCATGGCTTAGGTTTCCCGAGTCGACCTCTTCACGCTTCAAGAACAGATCAATACGACTGAAGGACACTGACGCCTGCAAAAGGGTGACGTGATCAACCGCCTGTCCTATCATAGTTGCCCAACCGAACCACTAGTCGTATTTTGCCTAGTATACGGTGATACAAAACGACGATATGAACTATATTTGATAAACGTTAGTCGAACAATGAAAGATATTAGCCAGAATGATACCAAACACACAATGATATATCAAACTATATTTTTTTAATTATGTTAACCAATAAATGAGTTCGTTCGTCTATCTTTACGATATTATATTTTATATATATATATATATATATATATATATATATATATATATATATATATATATATATATATATACAACATACAGCATACAGCATACAGCATACAGCATACAGCAACCATAAATAACAAGTAGGAAGTTATTAATATCTTAATTGTTATTTGAACATATTACATTATTATGTCCCAGATATATATTGACAGAATGCACACATACATAATTATTACATTATTACGTCCCAGATATATGTTGACAGAACACGCACACATACTCACGCATGCACCCACACGTACTCATATACCCTTGTGTAACATACCTGAATTCCACCTGTTACCGTGTAGGGCATATAGGAGAATGATAATCGGATGATATTGAAGAGTGCCAATGACACGAACGCTTTGTTGGCGTCTAGTACATTCTCAGGAGAAGAGAGCACGTAGGCAGAGAACGAACCGAGCGCCATCTGTGGTAGAATATTCGTACATATCGGTATTGGTAACAGTAATACAACTACGACGATATACAAGTACATACATACATGCACGGACGCACACACGCACGCACGCCCGCACGCACGCACGCACGCACACACACACACACACACACACACACACACACACACACACACACAATATCCACAAAATTATTATTGTAATTGATTTACTTTGTCTAGACTGAAGAAGGCTGGAACCACACGCTGTACTCACGATGTACGGCGCCATGAACCAACTGATGGCGCTGCCTGCGTTCAAGAATGCCGCAGTCCGAAGGACGCCGAGTTCCTTGTCACGTATATCCAGAACTCGGTCCCGGAACGGATTTTCCCACGCGTACAACTTCAGTGCCTATTACATGCACCACATTATTAGTAGGCACTCCAGCGAACAAAACCATATTTAATGTCGTAGTTGTGAAAGCAATACATCTGTCCAGTTTGTGTTATATGTTATATGTTACGATAAAACAATTTTTATAAATATTTGTTCACCTTGTGCTGTCCATGTAACGCGTAGGTTTGCCTTAGGTGAAACGTGTTTCTGACTTTTATATTTTATGACACCATGTGTTGGGGGTTAAATTCACCAACTGTTTCAACTGCTATAAGGCATATACATACACCGCCGTTGTGTTACAGGGAACTAGTATACAGATAAGTTATTATTTTCAAATTGTTTGCGTATTGAAGTAGTTTTGACATTGAATACGCTTACAGACAACGAGGTTATGTGTGGTCTCGTTAAGCATCGCTCAAAGCGGACCGGAAGTGAGATCCACTTGCGTGCTCTAATCTCCGCAACAACACAGTGTGGGCCTGTTAGGTTTGTCACACGTGTGCAATATAAGTTAGAGTAACAGTATTAACAAAGGTGTTACCTTGATTCCGTTGAGCAGTTCATTCATCAGATGTATTCGTTTGTCTTTGTATTCCATCTGTCTTCTCTTGGAACAGAGAGAACATAAACTATTTTCAAAACAGATATCAGTTCTATTATTATATTCTAAAACAAGTTATATATATATTTCGTTTTACATGTTTATTTACTCATTTATTATATTTCGCTTTTAATGATTAATTAACTTTATCTAACTCATTACCTTATTTGTTATGTGTTTATCCATATTTTAACGAATTTACTTTTCAAAAAGCTATTCATTTGTATGTATCTTTTTTACCTGAAATAAATCATTACCTTATTTTATTTATATTTACTCATATTTAGGTAATTTACCTATTAAAAGCTATTTATCTGTATGTATATTTAAAAAAGGCAAAAAAGGCAAGTTTTTATATAGCGCAGCATCCAGTCCTCAGGACCGTTCAAAGCGCTTTACACTTTACTTCCCTGACAGACCTGTTCACTCAGACACCATATTGGCTTCTCTGGGAAGCATCCAGCCATTTGCTACTATTAATGCGCGAAGGCTGCTCGTACACATATCCACCACTGTCTATAGCCAGGTACTCATTTATACGTCTGATTGAACTGGAGCAATGTAGAGTGAAAAAACCTGCCCAAGGTTTTAACACCGCAGCACAGGATTCGAACCCGGGTCCTCTTTGTCGAGAGTCCGGAGCTCTACCCCT
>OZ024858.1:15715484-15792984 GCA_964017155.1 Oasisia sp. SBJ-2009
ACACTTGATAATATGAGCTTATCATCACGGATACAAAACAACACGTCTATGATATGTCCATCCATACAGGCATTATCATTATTAAACTGCATAATATGCGTTATTTAAAAACGCAGGTCTATGCACTTACTATAATGTTGTTAAAATGTGCAGCAAAACATAAGTACCATTGTGGCAACATAGAGGACGCCTTTGAAGACTTTGGCCAAGGCAATGTGTTCGCCCGTCGCACAGTCCGCCAGCGTCTTGACCAAGTCGACCGCAGCAACGACACACAGACACGTTCCCAGCACCTTACAGAAAAACACGATTTGAAAATGTTAAAGTAGTAATAATAGCAATAATTTTACTTATATACTAAACTCCAAAGCAGTCCTCTGTTCAGAAGTGTTTACAATACAATATTCGATAAACTATAACATAACTTAGATATTAAAATAATAATACAAGTACTATATATATATATATATATATATATATATATATATATATATATATATATATATATATATATATATATATATATATATATATATACGTATAAATTGTGCATTGATGTAGAAAGCTGAATTAGAGGGACTAAAAGTGAATTAAAAGTAGTATTGATATAAATTATATTATATATTAATATAGTAAAAAGCTAAGTTATTAGTTACGTAATAAGTATTAGACAATAATACAGTTTCGATTAATATTTTCAAATAATAAATGCATGTGTAATATAAAGAACGAAATATAAAATTATGACGACTAAACATTAAAAACGTTTTAAAGCGAGATTTAAATGTGTTCATGCACTGTATCAGTCGCAGATCTTCCGGCTACGCAGACTATTGGTCCGGTTCTGCATACGAGTAAGACTGACGGCCGTACCTCTCAAGGTTATGCCGCGGTACATTTAGTAGTCCACGAGTGAAAGTCCAAAGTGGAAGTCCTGACAGCGTGGACAACACGGGCATGGATATTTTATTTCGCTTCAGCAGTGCTGATAGAGCAACACACACGAAAAGAAGTAGCAAGTCTGCGAGAATAAATGGATCAGGAGTATTATGTGAACAAAGAGGGTGGATAGTAGAACGACGGCTGAATTAAAGGAAGGGATCAAGATCGGACGCAGCTTAACGGGATGAAACGATTAAGAGCTAGTGCAGCTTAACTAAATGATGAATAAGAGTAAGAAGCCGGGTGTTGTGACAATAACCATGAATGATAATGAATATAATTTATGTTTAGTCAGTGCTTAAGGTGTACAAACAACTAATAGCGAAATTAATTAACTTATAATAAATTACTCTATATTTGTATATGAACCAGCGAGTCTCGCTAAGACCACACTATCGCTAATGTCAAAGCCAAACATGAATACAAACTGGGTAGATTATAAACAATTAATTAACTAATTACATAGAAAGAATTAAAATAAATGGTCAAATTGTGTACGTGGTTACTTTAACACAAAGCACGTTTGCGTGAATAAATATACAGGTTTGTATGTATAAATATAAAGCAAACGGACGGAATTGACCTCATTATCATTGTACATGTGACACCAGCCAGCCTGTACGGCCTAGAGACAATGGCAGTGCCAGAAAAACAGCAGGAGAGATTATAGGCTTGTGAAAAATAACTGGGCCGGGAGAACCAATGGAGTAAGGAGTAAGGACATTTTTATGGGCGGGATATGTAGAACGAATGCTGGAAGAACGATTGGCAAAGAAAGTAGGAGTGTAGAAGGAAAGGAAGGAGAGGACGACCTATATACTGAGCTTTGAGTACTCCGCAAGGAGAATTTTTGGCGACTGGCAGATGACTGGAAGAAGAGCCCGAAAGACAGAGCGGAATGGAGACAGTTTATGGAGTTAGCTCTCGGTTAGTGGAGTTAGCTGTACACGGAACATTATGAACAACACCCATGCAATCGAATGCCAGAATCTAAGCGAGACTCGCCCCTGATATACAGGGAAATAAAGGAAGAACAATGGGATTGGACTTACGAGTTTGACGGCGTTACGTCGACTTGTGTCCGACCAGTCACTGCAGGAAGATCGAGTCATCAGTACAGGCACATAGAAGAACGAACAGACACAGAGGTAGATGCATGGTAGCCACGTCAGTGCCGTCGATTGGAAATACACGGTAAAGTCCATAGTTGTCGTGCTCTGAAACAGAAAGGCAATCTCGACTTGTAGATGTTCTTCGGATAGACGTATGCAAAATGTACATACAAATTCTACGCCAGCAACAAAGTTGTTTAAAGAGTTGTACGCCGTTACTTGTGCAATTATTTTCGCTATTAGTTATTTGTATCTAATATACACACTAACCACTGACTAAACATAAATTATATTCATTGTCATTCATGGTTATTGTCACAACAACCGGCTGCTTATTCATCATTTCTTTAAACTGCACCCAATCTTGATCCCTTTATGTCCGACATCTTCTGTCCACGTCAGTAAATTGCAACTGGTTTATTATTTCAAGAAATAACCAAATGTTTTCAGACAAAGCTTAAACTATATATAAAGAACATAATCTTTCCGCATTTTGTGTTCAATGTTGAGTGCTAAATTATTGTTTTAAAACAAAACTTTATTCCAAATAGACCATTCACCCACCCACCCAAATACAAATTATTGGATTATTAAGATATTTTCTATCTTCAAAGCCCCTTAATACGTAACAATTGTTGAAACAAATATATTTGTATTATACTTGTCATAGCTGTCAATACCATTGTCCGAATGACTTGTATTAATTAGTCCATTACATTGACATGATGACAGGTCGTTGCAACGGGTTTGTAAGAGATGTTGAAGCAGACTGGTGGTGCACCCTTTTCTCAAACACACACTTTAGCCAGTGAACGTGGTAAGATTGCTCGTAGATAGAACTATCGTCGGGTTAGATTATTGTGCAGAGGATGCCCCTTACAACGTAGACCACGATTATATGGATGAAACCGAGCACGTGCTATACAATAATTATAAGAGCCACCCCAATCACTTTGACGATGTGGTACGTGTGAACTTCCGGTCGAGTCACCACCCAATTAATCAGATCCAATCACGGACGTAGGCGTAGTCTCTACTGGCTGAACCATAATTAGGGTGTTTTGCTGTGATCAGGTAAATATATATACCTTATCATTTTCTATCTCTTTCGCCAGGTAGTTATGTGGTTATCAGTTGTTTTGAGAACAAAGTTCCGTCACTTCTTCCTGAATCTCATAGCACAGCGCTATAGGCAGACAGGAAGATATGTAATATATGGTATGTAACGGTCATTGAGGTTATTTGTTAAGGCACACATTAGCAGACTGATACCGTCTGCAGGTCGCAGGGTCGCTGTTATCTAGATGATTGTGTTCGAGTATATGTAATCAGTGCACGTGTTCTATCCACGCCCACCTTGACACCAGGCCACCTAATTCTACCCCAGCTGGTGTAGGAGCAAGAAGGCATAACACAGTTTGGGGAAATACCGTAGAACGAATAATTAATACTAACTTACGTAGATATGTATCATTCATGCCATGTATCACCGCCTCCCCCATCCGGTGGTGGGCAGGTCATACTAGCATGGGAATCATAGGATAGCTTTATGCAGAGACCCGTCCACCCGTCATTAGGACGAGTAAAAACGAATATGGACGGGTAGAAATATATGGGTGGACGGGTAGAAATATGGGTGGACGGGTAAAAATGAAGGAGCAAAAAACAAAGATCTTCCAAAACCATAGATATTGTTAGTTATGCCTTGAAAATGAGCGTAAATGGTGTCATGTGTGTGCTGTAGTCCTCTTCAGGTAAAAAAAAAAAACATTTAAAGTTTGTGAACTGATTTAACAGTTAACATCCACATGTCCATCAAAACATGTGTGACTGGCAATAACTTGATCCGGAGCGAACGCTCGGAGGAAAGTCGAAGGGGTGATGAGAGATAGATGGATCTTTCGTAAACTGAAAGGAAATGTGTCCACCTTGTGTGTTACCCCGGATTACATGTACGGCTTAAAGACGATGGCACTAACAGAGTAACAACAGGAGAAGCGAAAACAACTGGATAAAAATAATCGTGGGAGTAGAGAGACGGGGGAGGAGAATGGACGAATTGCGAGTGGAAATTGGAGTGAAAGAAAGTTTTAAGACGAAATTAGTGAGGAGTAGGCTGAAATGGGCCGGTCATGTGGAAAGAATGGGAGATGGTAAACTGGCAAAGGAATCAGATGCCAAGAAAGGGGAGGGGAAAGGAGGCGAGGAACACCGAGAATGCGATGGAAAGATTGGGAAGAGAATGGAGATAGCAGCAAAAGATAGAAGGAGTTGGAGACTGTTGATAGAGAACATAGTGATACAAAAGTGAGGAGACAACAAAATGCGAAGAAAAGGACGGCGGTAACCATGGCCAACTGACGACAGGGATGCCAATCGGAGAACAAGATATATATCATTCATGTCATATGTCACCGCTCCGACATGAGAAATAAAAGTATACCTATAATGCATTAGGGTATTAATAAGAACAAACTAATCAGCAATGTGAATTATGAAGATCATCATCAGAACCACTTGGCCAGAGAACGTCATTGGGGGCGAGTTTGTTGGATCCAACGGTGGATGACGAAACCATCAGAAAACAAACAGAAACGTGACTCATGAGAAAAATGCTGAGAGTATCATGGAAAGAAAGTAATGAAGACAACCTGAGGACAGACAAAGGGAAACGATGATCATGCAAAATAGCACTGTTCCTGATCGGCTAATTATGACAAAGCAACAAGAAGAATTAGTATTATATTCATGAGAAGACACAGTAACAGCATGACAAATGAGGTAAATGTACAAATATTTTATGAATACAAATAATAGATAGTTGGTTTGAAAGGAACATAATAGAGGTACTATATCACACACACACACGCACACGCACGCACACACGCACGCACATACGCACGCATGCTAGCTCGCGCGCACGCACACACACACACTATATATATATATATATATATATATATATATATATATATATATATATAATTATATATATATGTGTGTATACATTTGGAAATTATATTCAGTCACAAACTCGCCATAATACGATTAATTGTGTTTGCCCTTAGCTCAGTTCATGCCCAATGCTGGTGCAATACATATTGAACAGGTTTCCGCTAGTAGATCTCCCACCGAAGATAATCGCACTCAAATCGAAATATTTTGCCCATGATTACACGTGTATACGTAACGGATATGTTACCCCGGGGCTTTTACAGTAAAGTACCCTAATAATTCTATTTAACGAATCGTAAGCGGTCATTAGGGTATTTGTTTCGTACACAAATGAACTGATACACATCAGTGTGACCATGCTGAAAGAGCGCTATCGCTCGAATGCGCAAAGCACCCGCTGGTTACAAATTACCCAAACAGGTACATGGTGATTCTATCGAAGTATTAGAAGGTAGTCGTTGATACTGATTATAACGTTACTGTAGATGTTTTGTTAGAAGGCATACTTAGTACCCGCGTAATCATTGCTCTAGGGCACCTAAATAAATATATTCTTGACTATTGGCATTGAAGGTATTCTGTGATTGCAGTACGGCCGCATATCGAAATGAAAAGAAATCGTGACTGCGCATCGATAGGCCAACAAAACGTGTCTGGGATAGGTTAAGCATGCACTGCCCTCAAACCAGGCAATATGAATAACAACGTTTACACGGTAGGTATTTGCGGTTAGGTAGGACTATTGCACCATAGTATTAAGGCACAACTCGCACCTCCCTTGATACGAACCTTTCTAGAAAGGACACGACTTCCCGGTACTGCGATGTCTTTTGTTTCGCCAGAGGTTCCCATGACAAGACTGATATCATTTACGGCACAGTCTAGTAGATGATACGGTTTTGGATGTGGAAAGGGTTAGATGGGAGAACATTGTCAGACTGGGAAAAATACTAATGCTGTTTTACAACATATGGCCTGGATGCAACACATGTGCAGACGCTTCATGCCACAGCATTTGCAAAACGAGCAAAAGTTAACGTGCCTTTAAAACGTTAACGGCCCGTATGGGGTGCAGTCGATCAGGCGATAAAATACAGCCACGAATCGGATCAAATTTGAGAAACGCTGAGTGGTGTACCCAACAATCTTATCATCAGTAGTATATTTTTTTCCGCCGTGTGGTATTTGAATGTATCGACCTGTTATCTTCCTCAAGGTACATTCCCTTCACATAAAACTTGTTAGCCAGATGTATTTAAACTCTCGTCGGCGATATGCCACCATCCGCGTAATTGAAGCCTAAGTGAGCGTAGCCACGCAGTCTTTCTTTTGTGCTTCATGGGAGCGTTCGCTCAGATTCGATATGAATACCTCTAAGTGGCGTGACTCAGTAACCTCCGCACACAGACTGAGAATGGATCCTTCATGTGACAGATCAGTTGTCATTTCACGCTGGCTGTCGTCAAAAGCCCCGGGACAATTCGCTTAGTGAGCGCAGTTAGAGTATCTGCTATAGTTCAGTGGCTTTCTCTGACAGGCCTGATACGACTGTCATAAATAAAGTAGCATAAACACGTATAATGGAGTAAACAGCACATATCTAGGAGTGTACACTGTGGCGCAATGCTGTTTTAAAGGTAAGCTTTTTTAGTCTTATTTACAATCATATATAAAAATGTATCGTCTACAGCATGCTAGCTTCTCTAACAGTTTAGATGTAGTTTTGTGGCAATCATCAGACAGACTGCTAATCTATTTAGTTCTGGGAGCAGAATCATTTCAAACGAGTATTTGATGAAGCTCGTGGTGTCTAGAAATGTCGTTAGTTTTGTGAAACGTTTCCACCACCCTGTGACGGTAACCGTGACTAAGTTATGGACAATCGATTAACACTGCCATCACTTCGTGTATGAATCGTAACATCGTTAATGATGCTTAACCAAAGTAACAGTGTTCCATTTCTTCCGATGAATCGTTGATGAACCACGAACGTTTGATGCTCAATATGCAAAGTATCACGAAGGAAAGGCTAATGATGCTATTAGTAATATATATATATATATATATATATATATATATATATATATATATATATATATATATATATATATATATATATATATATATATATATATATATATATATATATATGTGAACATGTACACACATACGACATAGATCCGTACATACATACTTATGCACGTACATAGATACTACCGCACACGTGCATACATATGTGCGTGCGTACATGTAGTCACACAGTGGAGATTCGCAATCGCAGGTAGAGAAACAAGGAAATTCACTGTAATTGTGATTGTTAATCTACGTCTACGGCGTTTTGATGAACAGTTTTCAGACTCAGATTGACCGGTTGTCAGAACCATATCTCTGCAAAAATCCCAGAGGGGCTGTCCCTTGCACCCTTGTTCCCGCGCCTATGGTTCGCTATGTTTGCGCATAACCTTTGACAAGCATACGCGAACGAGGAAGTTTTATACTTCCGGAGCGTGGGAAGGTGTACGGTGTAGAGATGTGTCGATAGCGTCACATTCGAGTACACAAGCAACGCGACGTAGAAATAAGGTCGTAGGGGAGACCGGGGCTAGTTGCAACGAAAACAACACATTTCAGGATTGCGGGTAGGTTTCTTAACGAATCGAAAAAAAATTATGTCATGCGTTTCCGACATATCTCCCGAAGATAATTGGTGCCTAATTAAATGCCTGACTTATTACATAATTGTGGCATAATGCGTTATATGAAGTGTCGTAAAGTGTTACAAGTTACCCCTGCACGGTAGTACCTCTTTTCTTTTGAAATGGCGTAACTTTATGGCGTGTCGATGGATTCATATGACATGCTCAAATCTATTGATGAACGTGCTGTCGTTTTGCAGAACAATTGCATTAGAAGTTTTGTTTGCAAGCTCTGTGTTAAAACTTACCCGTGTTACAACTAGCCTCGGTTTCCCCTAAACTGGCAACTTGACAACTTTGGAGATTCTCTACAGATCCCATTACAATGACGACAATGTATGTAGGGCAAGTCTGTGATAAGATCACAAATATGTTACATTAAACATAAAATTTTCCTATGCGTGACCGGAGAATACACCAGAAAAAAACATGTACATGTTTGCGCGTAAATAAAAACCCGTTTACAGCCTAGTCCTTTGTTGAAGGCAAACGAACAACGTTAACCGCTTCCGAGGTCATCAACTTACCAAAGACGTCGCATTCTCTGAGGTATTTCCGCACGTTGAATTACACGAGATTATCGTCGACATCTTCCGTTCCGTCTTACGTTACTGCGACTACCGTTGCCGCTGTTCTGTAGCACGAGACGGCGCGGGGGTCTTTTATCAGGCAACTACGACGTCCGTCATGCGCATGTGCACACGGAATGACCATTTTAGTCGGTTCTTGTTAAGTCGTCACAAACGCCCGAGCCGTGATTCAAGTGGAATGGCACAAGAAACGCCCTTTAATATCAGATGACCTCTGTGTGCTACCGCTGTGCGGAGTTGCCCTTTACAATGGTCCACCGCGGCACTCGGACAAATGCGATGAAATAATATTGACTCAATTCACTATACACGGGCTTTTTATCGTCGTGTTCGGTTGGAAATCGGTTTGCAGTGGCGCAGTAGCGCAGTAGGTAGAGCATCGAACTGTCGACTAAGTGAATCGGAGTTCGAAGCCTATGGTGGATATTTCGCACAGTGCTTGCAGCATAGCAGCGTGCTTCGCAGAGAAGTCGAAATGGCATTTGACTACACAGAATAAGTAGTAGTAATACTATTAATGTTTATTTTCCCAATGCAACAACACATGATACTGATAATGTGTTAGTGCATAATACACTTATTGTGTTAAAAGGGAGTATACTGAAGATATATCTTATGAGTGTATACCCATGTATGCAGGATATAATTAGAAAAAATATTGCACGACATCCAAGTATGGGCAATCAAGCACTAACATTATCAGTATAAGCAAAACATTTTTTTTCTCACAAAATAAAGGGAGTCAAGTGAAAAACACTCTGAGATGTCGTAACGACTGACATTGTGCTATACAGGAACGTACCTTTGTAATTAGGTCATACATTACCTGGATGAACGTAGTCATGGTGGGCCTGTGAACGCTACACTACACACTTATCAACGTTTCAAAAGGGGCCTTACCCATAATCATTATTTATATGCCAAACTACATTCATTATGTAAGTGTGTTTTGATGCCATCTGTACTCACTAGTGGTACGTATTCATACCTTAACGACCGTTATGCTGGTCCTCATTCAATACTTGATAGATAAAAAAAGCATTTTCGTGGACGTCATTATGATGTTAATTCATCGTTCTAATTCAGAAATTAGCGATAGGCGCCTTCTTGTCATTACAACACGTCTTGTCTTAACAACACGTCTTGCTAGTTTTGGTTATAGCAGTTTGTTATCGTTCCTCACAAACGCTGCTGGTTGCGGAATTGGATGTAACTATTAAAGTGAGGGATACACTGTAGAGTAAGACATGAGAATATCAGTTGGAAATTACAAATAAATCAGGAATAAATTATGGAATATGTGTGCCCAAACAAGAAAGGAAGAAAGAGATGACGGAATTGTTGTGGTCATACAGATTCTTGTGAATACAAAGACAATAAGACAGAATGCAGCATTTATTTTGCTGACTTTGACAAGATATTTGTGACAGCAGATATAGATGAAGGCGTTGACGAAGTACTTCGAAAGAGGGGGTGGATGACGGAATAGGGGAAGTGCTTTAACCAGGTACTGTTCATTTGATGAGTTCGAACATTACATATATAACATGGACATAATTATCATAAACATTTGCTGCCGTAGCGTTGAAATTAAATGGTGAATCCAGACCTCAAGAGAGACGCAGACATGAACTAATCGGGTACATTAAAGTTACGCAGCGTATATAATATATACTTGCATGAGAAACATCGGCCAGGCAGTGTGTATTGCGCCGATGGCATAGTTGACTTCCTACAAAAGTCTATATCAGTAGGTACATTTCTATTTGGAAGGACATACCTCTTTCATAGCTGAAGCGCAAATGTTGCTTACAATCAGATGTCGAACGATGAACGAGAGACAGATAGATAGAGAGCTTATTTTTGGAATTCGGCTGAGTGTGTCGCATGCTTTATACGCAGAATGCTACTCCGATATCGATAAGAGACCATTTATACGTACTCAAGTCACGCAGTGTAAGCTCACACATAGTTGGCTGGTGCATTTCACTGTGCAGTCATGCTAACAGCGCACGCCCCGTAATGGTGTTACTGTAATTGGGACACTATTCCTTTGTATCTTACTAATAATACGAATACATGCTATATCAATCACTGAAACGATACCGAAGAATGGGTGGTGGGATGCCACCATTGATTTTGAATTGGACATTTATTACAAAGATACAAAATTACTTCAGGTTAACATTGGTAGTTTGGTAGTTATCACGTATTTATACAAAATTCAATCAATGTGTTCAGGGGTACAATGTTTTAATTATTAACAAGTTATAGTATACATCAACATATGTGTAGTTTGTGCACAATATGTATTGGTCAAATATGAAACTATGCTGAACACTGTATTCATCAACCTGGGATCGCAAACTGCTGACACCCTCTGGACAGGCTCTCGCCAAGGGTTCACGGTGGATAGACACGTGTCTGTTATGTCTTCATATACGCTTAGGTTGTCATCGCATCTGTCCGGCAAACGAACGATAAGTAAAGTTCGCTTTCGACGAATTCATCGGTGGGTGTATCTAGGTCTGTGTCCATAAATCACTCGCTAGTGACAGGCAGCTTTGGGGCATCTAGAACGATATGCCTTTACAGATACATATGACTAGCAGTGTTCGTTATCTTCCATTGACTGTGAAGGGAATACATATCACCCTGACATCACGGTATCTCGTAGCTCTGTCATCGTGATAGTCAAGAACTCTTCAGCGCAGGCGCCATGATTTCCTCGGGCCTACGTGGCCTTCCTAGAGCTTGGATGAACCTAATCAGCAGACACGTTTTATACGGCACTCCGGGGGCACAGTGAAGTCCAACCGTCACGACGCGGATCAAATCTGACATTAGTGTCAATGACTCACATCTGTCTCAAGTATATCGTTCAGTTGAGTGTGACACCTGACGGTCGACGATGTCGCAGGTCAACAGTGCGAGCGACGACACGGTGACGAGATCGACGGGTGGACGATATCGATGGACACAGTCCGCTCTCAGCGGGAAAGACTCCTCATCAAGCGACGGTCACTAACGTATATTGTACAATAAGAAGGATGTCCTATATGTCAGACTAGACCCGTGTCTTTGGCCATGCCGTAGAAGATGCTGTCTTTGTCCTTCAGCAGCGCTTCTGGAGTATCGAGTTCCTTGATGGTCCCGTTATCGAGGACCAGCACTCTGTCGGCGGGTAACAAACACGTTAACTGCATTCGATGAGAACAGTCGTGTACACATTTCTGACAAACGTAACTTGAATACAATATTTAAGTCTATAGTGAACTCAAATATACAATGCTCACCGGACTGTTAGCGTTGATGTTGTTAAGGTTCGCCCGAATGACTTCTTATTAACTTAGATTCTGATGTGTCGTTGGATATTGGTGCCATGTGGTTGAAAATAGTCAGCAATGTTCTACGGGCAAGCAAATGTTACTTATTGGAGCTACATTTTACATCATGTTATACAGGAACAAACACACACAAACACAACAACACTCACAAACACACACGCGCACGCGCACACGCACACACACAAACGCACGCGCACACGCGCACACACACACACACACACACACACACACACACACACACACACACACACTTCTCTGAGTGTCACTGCATGGACAACGTTCCTTTTACATCAAGTATTAGAAACCTTGCAGCTCCGTTATTGAAATCCCACCTGTCGTAGTCCATGATTGTGTTGAGTCTATGTGCGATTGTGATGACGGTCGAGTCGGCGAATTCAGTGCGGATCGTCGCCTGGATCAAGTCGTCTGTCTCGAGGTCAACGGCGGCCGTCGCTTCGTCCAACACGAGGATCTTTGACTTACGAAGCAGCGCCCGGGCTAGACACACCAACTGCCGCTGACCAACACTGCAAGAACGACGGACAGAGAGTAGAGACGAGGTTCATTAAGCAACATACACCGTGCCAGACACACCAACTGCCGCTGACCAACGCTGCAAGAACGACGGACAGAGGGTAGAGACGAGGTTCACTAAGCAACATACACCGTGCCAGACACACCAACTGCCGCTGACCAACGCTGCAAGAACGACGGACAGAGGGTAGAGACGTGGTTCATTAAGGAACATACACCGTGCCAGACACACCAACTGCCGCTGACCAACGCTGCAAGAACGACGGACACAGGGTAGAGACGTGGTTCATTAAGGAACATACACCGTGCCAGACACACCAACTGCCGCTGACCAACGCTGCAAGAACGACGGACACAGGGTAGAGACGTGGTTCATTAAGGAACATACACCGTGCCAGACACACCAACTGCCGCTGACCAACGCTGCAAGAACGACGGACACAGGGTAGAGACGTGGTTCATTAAGGAACATACACCGTGCCAGACACACCAACTGTCGCTGACCAACGCTGCAAGAACGACAGACAGAGGGTAGAGACGTGGTTCATTAAGGAACATACACCGTGCCAGACACACCAACTGCCGCTGACCAACGCTGCAAGAACGACAGACAGAGGGTAGAAACGTTACTCATTAGCCATATGTCACGTTAATTGACGAAAATTGCTAATTTTAAGGGTTGAAGATATATCCTGATAGAACAACCTAATATAATATCGAGTTAGCAAGTGATTGCAAAACAGAATTGTATAAATCATTATAATAATTTATATTAATTTAAACGCTGAGATGTAAGCATCTTTTGATTGTCAATTTATGTTGTCGGAAAATTGGCTTCAATAGAAATATATGCAAAATAGTCTTTGTTATGAACTAGCTGGTTATGAAAAATACTCGAACGGAAGCTAAATTCAGTCAGTACATATGCATTTCTGAAATGCTAAATCCCGAAACTTATTATCGTCTGCAGGAATGGAGGTTCTATTTTGTGACCACACTTGATTACGTACCTGAGATTTTCTCCGCCTTCTGCGCAGTCGTGTTGTAAGCCGGACGGAAGTGACATCACGTAGTCCTTGAGATGCGCATGCTCCAGCGACCTCCACACTTCCTCGTCCGTGTACCGGTCGAACGGGTCAAGATTCATGCGCAGTGGTCCGGTGAACAGCACGGGGTCCTGTGTGACAGAGCAATCGAGCCACAGTCGAGTTCATTGTCTTTGCTTTCGTTTTAACAACTTGCAATGTTACACTAACGTTAATTTAATAGCACATACATACTTAGGTTGGCACTACATTCATAACCTGCAAACGTATATCAACGTTGTATATTAAACTATTTTGTGACTGGCCGACATGCGGGTGGGTGACATAAATTGTAATTGCTGTACACAGCCATGACCTTTCACGTTATCAGTTAATCTATCATGATATGATAGTCTGGTCAACAGTGTGTATCAGTTAGTGGACGATTACGCAATTGGTGTGTGTCGGCGAACCTTAATTCTTATGATGATTGTGGATCTTACCTGTTTGATTGATGGTGATAAATGTATGCATGACTGGGTATGCATGACTACATATACAGACGACGTTTACAGACGAGATAATTGTGAGTCATACAGATATAGGATGACTGTGTGTTTTACCTGCGGGATGATCGTCAGTCATACAGGTATATGATAATGATGTACCTTGTCTGCGGGATGGTAGTGAGTTATACAGATGTATGATGTATATATATATATATATATATATATATATATATATATATATATATATATATATATATATATATATATATATATAGTGTCGCAGGGTGTTAACTGCTTGCCTGCGCAAAGTAGTCCGTGTATAAGTACGCAATTGTACCCGTATATAAACTGCTGCACGCGGGTGCAGCAGCCCTTCGCTTCGTATATTGGAACTTGAACGTGACGTATTGTCCGACTCGGTGGTATGGCGCAGCCACGCCTATAATTCGTAGCCAGCTACTGAACGGTGCTAGAGTTGGATGCAATAAACACATGCAGGCAATAAACCACTCGTGTCTTGCGTCCTTCCACAATATATATATATATATATATATATATATATATATATATATATATATATATATATATATATATATGTATATATATCTTACGTGCGGGGTCATAGTGAGTCATGCAGGTGTACGATGATTGTGTATCTTACCTGGGGGATGATGGTCAGTTTGGAGCGCAGGTCGTGAAGTCCGATTTGACCAATCACCCGGCCGTCAATGACGATGGATCCAGCTGTGGCTTCAATGATGCGGAACAGAGCCAGCGTCATGGATGACTTGCCAGCGCCAGTCCGACCGACTATCCCGACCTGAGAGATGAAACCTTACTTAAGAGCTGAATTATAGACCTGCCAACTTGGCTTTGTACACTGCCAATCCTGGCGGATAACCACATGGCAACTGCTCGCTTTGATGGCGTCGTTTTAAATTTATTACGCCTTTCTACCCGACCAGTAAACACATTCGAGATGTTATTTACGTTTCAATAGCTCGGGAGAGTCATCTCCTCTTCGAAAAAAAGGTTATATTATGGACACGCGTCGGTGCGTGTTGAGTATGAACGGGGTGAAGGGAACAGGCTCACAAAAACTCTGATGAGAAGCATACATCTACGTTAGCATGCAGACCACACAGAGTGTCAGCAATATCTCAGTTATTAACACACATATAGTATACACCAATTCGTAGATAGCTTGTTCATAAAATTTAATTAAAAATTATGTTAAAGATTGTTCAACACTCAAGATCGCAATGTGCAGGTGTCCTGTGTGGAGAGTTTCGTCAACTGTTCATAGTAGAAAGACACACAGCGTGTATTTTGTGTTCGTATTACTGAACATCCAAGTTGTGGTCGATCGCATCTGTTCCGGTGACGTAGCTACAAGGAACACTCTTAGAACCAATGCATCGGCGTGCGTATCGAGCTTTTTGGAATTCTGATTAATTTTGCATCCGCAGGTGACAGACAGTTTTGGGATTCACTTATCCATCGCCGAATTTTCCCAAACATTATTACGTAGAACCTTTTGAATAATGACACTTCTTCGATGCAGTGGGTCGGTCGACGTATTCAGGGAATGCTACCATTTGATGTAGCCAGGTTGCTTAGCAAACTCCGTCATGCGGTCAACAAAACAGCTGCTTAAATTTATATTTAGTTGAGATTGTTTCAGACAAAAACCGTTGTAGTAATGTTTGTTCTACGAGATCTCATGTCGCAGTAGTAATGTAATTCACACATTAATGTGTGGCGACATAGGAAAACCAGTCACATTGAAAAAAATTCAAATGCATTTTTATTTACGAAATAGAAAGATATACTAATTTTAACCGTTAACAGCCGTGAAATGTTTCAGAAAAACAGAGGCGTTGAGAAATGCTTGCAGTCAGTCACCGCTTTCCGTTCCAAGTGGTCTATGGGGCTGCGAAGGCAGCGAGCGACTGCGATTGCGTTTATAAACGAATGCTGTACAAACGAATGCATGGGGCGTGACGGGCTCAGAATCGGAAAAACTGGATGCCTTCCATCGGAAGCCACACCGCTCACTCACCGGGGTTCACTGACTGGCCACAGAGAATAAGCTACGCGAAGTTGTACGAATGGTGTCAGCGCCGACAAATAAGCGCAGATGTGCGGTCGCGCAAGATGGCTGCGCAAGCTGGCTGCCGCGACTACGGAAAACAGTTTTAATGATAGTAATAATAATGCTAATAACCGTTAGCAACATTGTTGGCAAAAGCAGAGTCTCGTGCATAATTTTGATAGTGAAGAAAGCAAACAGCAACTTGCTGAATGAATCAATTGATATATCCAAGTTGCTTAGCAAAATTTGTCAAGCAGTCAACAACATGGCTGCCTAAACACGTGCCTTTTGTCGTGTTTTGTTGAAATTCTGGTTTCAGAAGATTATATTTATGACGAAAACCTAACAGGAGGTAGTTTAAAGTTCCCAATGGACGCAGTAATGTTTCCTCTAGGAGGTGACATTTCCTGTAGGAAATTACCCCTGGCCGATCTTCTACGTAAAACTGGGAATTGAGCGGAGTCGAACTAAACAATTATAGCAGTTGACTTTGCCAGTCGCTACTGCGTAAGCCGTGGGAACAGCGCAAACACCCGCTCCAATTTGAAGACGGAAACATGACTGGTGGGAATCCCAATATAATGACCCATTCACGTCCTAAATATTGCGTGTATCACGAGCAGCGTGTGGCTGAAATCACCCAAAATATTACATTACATGACCGGAGGCCGACCATACTCGTGGGTGACTGTATCGGCTGACGTTAAAAAAGAATTTGGAAAAGGGTGTGCCAAGGGAAGAGAAGAGCTTGTGTTGGCGTAGGCCTAATCAGCCGCAACGACCCCTAGCACGCGAGGATGTAATACACAACATCATCATCATGGCTCTGCTTCGCGAACGAAGTTTCTTGAAGGAGGATGTCCCCGTCTGGTGCAGGCTGAAGGCTGATGAAAACTATCCGAAATATGCTCATCTTTCCGCAGCGGCTGCACATATTTTTAAAACCGGTGTCAACATTGTTGGCAAAGGCAACGCTTGACGTAGGATTCGCGCGTAGTTGTTATTGTGACGTAAGCAAACCGCGACGTATAGGATACGTCAATTGCGGTTGCCGTGGTGATGTCACATTTTTTGAGGTGAGTTACTCGTACAGCACGACAAAGCTAGACATCAAGATCCGTATTCATGTCGAGCAGATAAACTACCCAGAGGTAAATGACGTAACCGCCGATAGTAAATGAATACAAAATTACGTGCCGTTATCCGGCGGATAGCATTACCTCCGGGTAGGAAGGCTTACCCGGGCGACGTGAATACGGCTCCAGAACGACCGCCCATCCTATAAGACATTACGTACATGTCCTTGCGAGATGAGTATTTAATAGAGAGCCTGCCAGGTATGGATTGTGTTAGAAATATTATATGCATTTTCTTGTGCGATGAAAACTACCCTTGGTTTCCTTTTTCACGTGGAGAGCATAACGTGGGATGTAAATATCAACAGGCACGTAAATATAACATCAGTCACGTCTTCGTGGTGATCTCTGTAGCTAAGCCATCACATGTGTGACACACGACTGAAGCTTCATTCAATCATGGCGGCTCAGACAATGTACAAACAAACCGGGCCGATTACACGGTTTGGTGAATGAGCGAGTGAGTAAAAGAGCGAATGAATTATTGATGCGCTTGACAAAGCACCGGGTGTAGAATAACAGGTCAACATCGTTAATCGTGGTCACGTTTGCTTGCTTTAAAGTTATTTATTAGTGTCCGTATTCGAAAACTGTATTCGGTTTGTTTCGTGAATAAACACAGTAATGTGTAGCCACGCTCACGTTGTGTCGTTTCCCATTATGTGTTACTTCCTTGTGTACTTTGCATAGCAGAGCACGATCGTATTTGTCTGTCATTAACGTAATAGACACCACAACGGGACGGCTACGACAACCTAGGATGAGTGTCCAGCTGTTTTTAGCTTACGGTCGGTCGGTCGGTCGGTCGGTCGGTCGGTCGGTCGGTCGGTCGGTCGGTCGGTCGGTCGGTCGGTCGGTCGGTCGGTCGGTCGGTCGGTCGGTCGGTCGGTCGGTCGGTCGGTCGGTCGGTCGGTCGGTCGGTCGGTAGTTAATTTTCACGTAAAATGAAACTTCATACAATAATTATTATTTGTGTCATTTGTTGCACTACCTTTTCGTTGGCGTTGATCTGACAGTTGAGATCCCGCAGCACCAAAGGTAGTCCGGCTCTATATCGTGTCGCGTAGTCGCAGAACCTGACTCGACCGTGCAGCGGCCAGTCTGACGACGGCCTGTGGCCTTCTATAGTCTTCGGAGCCTGTAGACCAGAGCAGACGTATTACAGAATACAACAGCGGAAACAAACACCCACACTAGTAGCAATGTGTCTATGACAGAGAAAGTAAAACAAGATGCATGATAAATGGATCGATCGTGAGGTGTTATAAGTATCCAATATACTTAAACGTTCGGACTTGTTTCAAGGCAGTGACATATGCTACTACATTGTATGTTGGAGTCCAAGGAAGTGTTTATTCTGGGCGACCGTGGTTTCTGATTTCTTCTTGTTCAACGACAGACCTTTTTCTCGGTGTCTCATTACTTTCTCTAGCATATGTTGTATGTATATTTCAGTGTCCGGAGCTTGTCGTCTGCATATCGCAAATGATCGCAATTAAAGTAATGAAACACCTGGCTGATATGGGTAAGATAATGCCAATATTATTCACAGATGCATCGAAACAGTATGCCAGGATACTACTGCTTGACTTCTCTAAGGCATTTGACCTAATCAATCATGACATTCTTCTTCAAAAACTTGCAAGTTTTGGCCTCCCGAATATTTTAATGAAGTGGATAGCCAGTTTCCTTACCGAAAGAACCCAACAAGTTAAGCTGTGCAACACACAATCCGACTGGAATTACATCCATGGAGGAGTGCCACAAGGCACAAAGCTAGGCCCGGTACTTTTCGTCCTCATGATAAATGATCTACAAACAAAGTGCGACTCCTACAAATATGTTGATGACACGTGCATCGTCTATACTGGATCAGACTCCCAAGCGCCAAATCTCCAGGAAGCAGCCGATGCGGCATATCTGTGGACAATCCAAAACGACATGAAAATCAACAAAAGTAAGACAAAAGAGCTTGTTATTGATTTCTCTAAAACAAGGACAAACTTCCCAACCATACGCATCGACGAAACAGACACTCAGCGAGTAACCGAGGCGAAGATACTTGGCATTACCATCACCAGCAACCTGACATGGGACGTACACGTTGATGAGATAACACGAAAGGCAGGCAAGAGGCTGTTTCTACTGCTACAACTCAAACGATCAGGCATTCCCGTCGAAGACCTTCTGACGGTATATACAACGGTGGTCCGGCCTACTCTGGAATACGCATGTCCAGCATGGTCGACCTCACTCACATTGGGTCTCCAAAGTGATATGGAGCGAGTACAAAGACGTGCTATGAACATCATATACCCGAACACTACCTATACCGAAGCATTAGCGAATGCACAGCTGCCTTCACTGAAACAAAGACGTGCGCAGTTATGTGAACATTTCTTCACACAAATTGAAGAGCCGCAGCACAAACTGCATAAACTTCTACCAACACCAAGAACTGCAACATACAATACAAGATGCCGTACTCGATATCCTTATCCCAGAGTCAAAACCAACAGGACCAAGAACTGCTTCATTAACTGGTGCCTTTTCAATCAAAATAACTCAAAGTGACACTTTGCAAACTTTCGTGAATGCTGATATAGATGGAAATGTGTAAAATATTGTAAAACCTTAATTTATTCTTTAGATCTATTTATTTTAATGTTTTAAAGTATTTATTAAAATATTTTATTAAAGTATTTTTATAAGTTTAGTTAAATAACCACAGAAAATATGTTTTAATGTCTTAACCTATTTAAATTACCTTTATAGATGCATTTCAAATAAATTATTCTCTACTTTTTTAATTAATTTTATATTTATGCTAATGTTTTAAATTATATATTATTTCAATCTATTTTAACAAATATATTTTGCATGTTTTATGTACCTATTTCAATCTGTATTGATTGCCCAGAGAATGAAATAAACCATTATTATTATTATTAATACCGTTTTATTTCTTGAAATTCACTGATGCCGTTGTCTATGTGTGCGGCTGGTATGTGTCCCCCGTACACTAAAGCAATAGAATATTCATACGTATTTTTAATTTACCACATTTAAAGCAGCCAGTCGATTGTTTTAATGACGATCCGTTGATGTGCACCTTTTGTGAAATCTGCTCGATCATAATTTTGATTTAGACATTTCACACATTCCACCTGCGAACAACGACGATCGTGCTGCGTGACTGGCAACATAAATTGTCACGAGAACCGTAAATGCGCTACACTCCCACAAGATAACATCATCGATGGCATCTGAAGACGTCTGGACCGTATAGTCCTGTCAGCTGGCGGAGGTAGGCACACGCTAGTGGACCGACCGACACGTGACGAGAGCACTGGCAACGCGAGAACGGACTGTCGTCCCACGACACACGATGGCAAATACACGGTGTACACGTGTCTTTAGACCGACCATTAAAACCGTTCAGTTCTAGTCCACTACGATAACCATTCCCAGTACATTCTACCACAGCGTGTATGACGTAATCTTAAGCAAAAAAGCGACGAAGACCATCTAATTCACGATAGCGAATGTCACGTTTACAGTGTGATTTTCAATACGCCATCTAAGAATAACGCCGCGAATGCTTAAGTAGCTAGCAGCAGTGGCGGGTTTTAAGAAAGAGACATTTGTATCTTTAGGAAGAGACACTAAAAGCCGGTGGTCCCTTTAATCTGGTGTCTATGCAAGGGGAAGTAAAAGATCCCTCACAGGGGGAAATGTGTAACCTGTAGTGGACTCACACATTTTCGTTGGACTTTAAACGCTCTGCAAACGGCCCCGTCCATTATCTGAGAGAAGGAGAAAAGAGAAAGACACGCCTGGATAGTTTTAAGTACAAGTAGTTATTACACAGAGACGCACCTGAAGCTAGCTTTTCATTAAGCCTTAAGAAGTGAACATGATCAGCGTAAATGTACCAGAACAGGAAGAACTTAATAGTATAGTTACGCGGAAGGCCTTGCAGTGGTGTGGGGTCAGATTGCAAAGAGGAAACAGAGATAACAGATTTAGAAAGACTGTCTCGTTCAGAGCGCTGAATAAGTTAAGTGACGTTGCTGCCACCTTGTATGGCCCCGAGGGGAGAACTATACGCTTACTTCTGTTTTATCAAAATTGCAATGCGAAATTTGAAAAATAAAAACTCATTTAACTGAGCAACGAATTTTGTGTATTGACAAATTGTCCTTACAAACTTTTTTTATCTTAGTGAAACGGTCCACGGATTTATTTATTTTATTTTGTGTTAATATAAGTTTAATTTTGAATATTTTTTTATAATACAGCATTATTTGATAAAAAGGTATCCTTATATAATTTGTATGCTATCCGTGTGGGGCTAAACAGTGCTGCCACCTCACGGATACTGATTAATCCTGCCGTAATTCTTATTTTATAAACAACTGTAAATTTGAATGTTTACTTATTTTTGTGTTAATATAAGTTCAATGTTGAATACTTTGCATAGGATATCATTATCTTGTGAAAGTATATCATTATTTTAATTTTTATTTCATATCTGGCCTGGGAGCCAATCAGCGTCTCTACCCTAATCTAAGGTAAGGTCGCCCTGGCAGTTAACAAATAGTTGAGGGGCTTACAAATGCCGCCATCTCACGGAGCCTGGGTAACCGAGGCTACTCGACCATAGCCCCCCCCCCACACACACACCACCTAAGGACTGACGAAGAACGAACCTCCGCCTCGAGTTCCGTGTACTCGTTGATCCTCTCAACCGCCACGATGTTCGTCTCCATCTCTGACGTCATCTTCACCACCATGTTTAACGATTCCGTCACCTGAAATGCACCTCATGTTTAACTAAAACACACACAATCGTACGGATTTTATTATTAACTCGAGTTTGTTTTAATATTTTATTACCATATAATGTCCCATTCTGATAGCCGGTTTAGATTAGAGGTCATATGGTAATTTGTGAATGCTTTTGTAAGCGTCACACACACCACACCACACCACACCACACCACACCACACCACACCACACCACACCACACCACACCACACCACACCACACCACACCACACCACACCACACCACACCACACCACACCACCACCACCACCACCACCACCACCACCACCACCACACGCACACGCACACACACGAACTCGAATGGTCATTAGATTGTTGTCGAAGGGCAACTACGTCTATTGGTTGGCAGTAGTTCGACAGGCGAATTGTAATGACACAAGTAGATTCTTGTTTCCAAGTCGTGAAACATAATCCTGGTGTGGACTGTTAAGATATTTCTATATTACCCCAATGCGTACCGCTGGTGTTCGCCGTTGTGTGTATCAAATAATTGGGATAGAAACTATCACCAGAGCTCCTGGAGCACAACCGGTGTACTCCTAGATTTCACACTGAGGTGCTATAAAAGTATCGCAAATTAACAATCAGCGCCCTCACACGGAAGGAATATACAGCTTCGTCATAGGAGATTGAGCGCTATTTGTCTACGGAACCGCCGGATAAATAATCTTATAAATGTCACAGACGTTATTGCTGATATATAGTAATTATGATTATGTAGTCACTGTGCTTCACAACCGAAATTTTGTTATCGTTTATGTCCGGGGATCGCGAGGCACTTCAACAGAACAGGGATCCTGCCATAATTGACCCGCGCGTAATTACTGGCAGCTTACGTCATAGATATAAGCCTCGCCCTGGTAGAACGTTTCCCTTCTCATTAATGACTTATGGAACAGGTGCAAAAGACTGCGGACGTGATACTGTGTTCAAATCAGTTACACTACCCACAGTCACGAATGCAAGGCAAGTAAAGTAATGATTGGCAGGTTCCATCCGGGGGAGGGCGCTGACAGTCAAATAAAAGATGGCAATGATCTGAGTGGTGTGGTTCTCTTATTTACTAGCTCTGTTATCACATGGCGAACGCAATTTAATCCGGCATTTGTTCTGTTTTTGTCGGTTTTATAATTGGCGTGACATTCTTGTACCTGGAGCGCGTAAGTGATTGAGAGTCCGGCGATACCTGCGCTAATAGTGTCTCTCTCCAGCACAGCGAAGAAACCAGCGAACAGAACAATGCTGCTGCCTATCAAGTCGAGACACACAGCGCGCCACCTAGAGGACAAATTGAAACCACTGTAGACAGTTATGTTGTGTCCGTCGTCCCGCAGTCAGTGAGCAAGTCTTGATATGTAAAGTACAACATGTCAATAGTCGAAAGGGTGAAAGAAATGCAAGTCACCGACTTGAATTATTTGGTGGGAGGAATTGATACGATTAGCCCCATCAAACCACAAGCAGAAATATTCAAGACGTGCCTATACTAGCAAGTAACTGAAGAAGAAGAAGAAGAAATAAAAAGAAGTACAAGAAGACGACGACGACGAAGACGATGGTATTTACGGAGTACCACAGTCGTACAACTATGCTTGGAGGTAACAACATAAGGCGTCGCGTTTCAACCAATCTACACAACAACAATACAACAAATCGCTAAAAGGGTCACTTATTAATCATTTTGAGCGCACTTAAAACTCATCAAAAACACAACTATAGACAAACTAGTTTTGAAACCTAATATTCACCTATTTATGACGTGGAAAGAAATCATCGAGGTTATGTGATTACGTCTACATTAGTCAAGTTGGTCTGTGTCAAGTAATTCGCATGAACATGATGGAAATCTACCAAGCTGTGCTGCTATGTGGCGTGGCTGTACTTACCTATTTAACAGAAAACTGAAGAAATACGCCTTCTGGTTGTCGTCGACGAGTAGGTCGGAGTGGTCGATGAAGCGCTTCTGCTGACCGTAGGCGCGGATAGAACTAGTGCCAGTCACAGTCTCGCCGAAGTGGGCGTAAATTGGCGATCGACGGATCGAGTCAATCCGTCGTAGCTGACGCGCTGAGCAAACGTAGAATCTCTGCAAAAAGTACAATATCTGTAACTATAATCGAATTGCATATTTGTGTATGTTAAAATCTATTTAATTGTCCTGCTGTTAGACCGCTTGAACTTCTGACATCACGCTTTCAGGGATTAATGTCTGACTCCACGGACACGATGTGAGACGCTTTTCTTTTAGAAACAGCCCATGCATGACAAGATTCTCATTTTGTTATGGTAAATCGGTTGTTCAGAACGTAACATTTAATGAGTGCGTAACTAGGAACTCAACAATTGCCGGTACAACGCGCATGCAATGAATACTGTTCATTCCAAACAAATTTCGTAATTACACAATTAGCAATGTTCTACCTACTTATACGTTTCGACCAACATCAGCGGCCTTCTTCAGGAACTGAATGTTAGTGGTCACTGCTCGCTAGATGCCGATGGTGGTCGAAATGTAGAAGTAAGTAGAACATTGCTAGTTGTGTAATTATGAAATTTGTTTGGTATAATATACTGCCAACTTGATGAACATTTTCACGAATACTGTTCATGTTTCGTGAAGTGGCTTGCTTCTTAGAATGTGATGGAAGATGCTGACGCAATAGGTCCACGTCTAATATCATTCAATATCACAGCCATAGGAATATTACTTAACAATTTTGTACACACAACGAGTATTGCCGCATATATACACAGTTGTAAACTTTTGAGCGAGCGCGAGTGTTAACAGTTTGTCATATTACTATCACAACTGTCATGTGTCAACTATCAAAATAATTATCCCGTCGGGGCACGGCCATTTTGTTCTTGAACTGTAATTCAGTTTGCGGCTCCAGCCACGACCAACAGCCAACAGATACCTAAGACTACTCGTTAGTTAAAACACTGTTGACCCGAAATTATACGTATCGCCATATTCCCGAGGATGCAACTGTAGGCTCAATCGACACATCTCTTGTCACATTTGCATGGTTTACCTTTCATTAAATCAGGCTGTAACCCATTATTCATGGCGTCTTGCAGGTGATGTCTAAACATTCCTGGACCAAGCCAACGAATATCTTGCATCATGCGCTTCGCCACTATACATTTTACATAAATCAGTTGCATTTGGCGCTCTGATATTGCACAAGAACGGGTATCCATTTAAGCAATGGTCAAGACATTGTTAGGCTGCATGTCAGTTGATATTTATCTCCAGGTATTTGCTATCGCCCTAGCGCTTTTATCAACTACGATAATGATAATGATGACTATAATGCTGCTGCTGGTGATAAGATGATGATGACTATGATGCTGCATGCTGCTGATGATGATACGATAATGATGACTATGGTGCCGCTGCTGCTGATGATAAGTTGTTTACATCTCTCAGTTACCTGTGCGAAGTAGTAGAGCAAGCCAAGAGGGAGAACAACAGAGAGAAAGATGGGCGTGCTGTACGAGATGACGATAATCGTGCCGATGACTGACGTCAGAGTTGACATCAGAATACGCAGAGTAAACGGTATGCCGACATCAAGCGTGTCAACGTCCTTAGAGAAGCGGTTCACGATCCGTCCGGTAGGAGTCGTGTCGAAGAATGACATCGGCGCGCGCAACATCCGGTGAAGCAGCCTGACATGCAAACACAAGTCACAGTTGTGTTAACGTGTGTTTGCTGTGAATGCCTTAGCTTACATGCAGATGTGCAAACATGGCTTGTTCGATTAACGGGTACGAGTTAGAATATATTAGAACGCATAGTGTATACAGTTGTAAGTGTTTAGAAGCTTAAAAATACATCTTATTTTATTATCGCCATTACTATAATCGTAATGTCCAGTATTATTATTAAACCATTATTACTATTACTGTGTAGACTGTTCCAAACATGTGACCACTTATATAAAGATCGGCCGTGATTCGTTTCTAATAGATAAAATAAAACCATAATTGCATACAATCCCTTTGTTCTTTTACATATACCAATGTTTCAAAAGCATACAAAATTGGTCCTAACATAGTATAATATGTAACGATTTTGTTGATGCATTTACGTAATGTCAACGTTTGTCCATGCGTAGCAGTAGCGGAACAAAACCACGCGAAACAGAAAACTGAACTGACGAAATAAACCACAAAATAAGACCAATGGGAACATATTTGTATCAACTGAACCAGTTATTCTTCAGGTAGGCTAACTTTGATTTTGCCTCAATCAACAATTTTTAGTGCATTTGTCTCATCCCACTTCGGTAAGTTTTGTCTGCGAGACAGACCTGGCATGAAGGACGCGGGAAGCCCTGACGCAGCCGATGGCGATGGCGAATGACTGACCCAACGTGGCGACAGCTGGAGCAAACCGGTGGACATCAATGACTTAGCTGTATATATATATATATATATATATATATATATATATATATATATATATATATATTATATCAATTATATATATATATATATATATATATATATATATATATATATATATATATATATATATATATATATATATATATATAAGTCTCATGTACTTGTTACAATATCGTAATACGTAAACTTCCGTTGGCCTTAATCCTCACTTAGCTCACAAACATGTCCAAATCTTACAATGCAGACCTATTTTATCATCGTCATCGTCATCGTCATCGTCATCGTCATCGTCATCGTCATCGTCATCGTCATCGTCATCGTCATCGTCATCGTCATCGTCATCGTCGTCATCGTCATCGTCATCATCATCATCATCATCATCATCTTAAGCTCGGGCCCTCGGTTAGCCTTGAAGCCGCAGTGGTAATCAATTTAGAAGAAATGATTACGTAGACAGGTACAGAAATAACATACTGGAACTATAAAAAAGGACAAATGTGACTATCAGTGGCATGTATTTTCAATTGTTGCCATTTCTGCCGACAAAAATACTTTCTGGCCGGCAAAAACAACACTGACTATAGCAGCACATTAACAGTACAACACTGCATTATCGCTCGTTATCTTAGAATCGTAGTTTACCCTGAATAACACCGAGTCCAGCATACACTTCGAGGCGTAGGTCACGTAGACTGGTGTCGACTGTTCCGTTAGGGCCTGGCTTGTCGTTGCTCCACATGCTTAGCCAGATGTTGGTCGTCGTTTGAGACAAGACAAACAGGAGACACCAGGCAACGATGCCGGGCCAGAAGACGTAGCCGCAGGCACGTAAGTAGCACGACAGCACAGACCACTTCACCTGCGGGGAATCACGCAGAAAGAACACCATGAATGACTCGATAAACGCAGAATGACATAATCGTGGATTATCATGCGTGAAGTAGCCAAGTAGGCGTACACTATTTCAAAATGAAGTTGTTAATTAAAACGAAAACAAAACAATAAAATGCAAGTTGTCTATGTAAATAGGTCTGAGTAGTGCTGTTAAAATTACAATAGATCTTAACGATTGTTGCTAATAACAAGAGGTGTGACGGGTTCGAGTTATGTAAACAAAAATACCAGTTACACACATAAGAGTAGCTGGCTGCATCACATGCTACGCCAAATTTGGGGAAGAGATGTTGCCTCTTAGACTAGTTTCCTCGCTCGTTTCTTTATGCGTAGCGCAATGCAATGCGATTTAACAATGACCTAATCACTCTCGAATAAGGCAGAACAATGTGGAGCTTTAGAACTCACGGAGCCGCTCATAGCCTGTTCGTCTTCCGTCAGTCTCTGGTTGTCCAGGACATTGGCTAACGTTTTCTTCGACGAATTTTCGAATTCCAAAGACATCGTTTTTCCAGAGAAAGTCCGCTTGCGCCGACGTCTTCTGAAACAGATTCGGATATCGTCTGTTTAATAACCATGTGGTTTCTTGAGATCCAAAGAACAAGAACAAGATGTTTATTTTTTGACATTTAAAACAGAACTCTAAAATGGGGGTCAGTGACTCCTGTTAAAACCGAAAAGTCGCTATCACAGCAGCCACTCGTAGTAATTACACATTTAGTTAACCTCTCTACATACGATTACAATTACGATGATGATGACGATGTTTATGATGGTGATGGTTGTGCCCATCCCTTATCTCGTCCACCAGCTTCCTGCCGTGACGTGTGTAACTGTGGCTGACCTTGGTGTGCGCTCCACCCCCGGGCTGTTGTTCGGCTCAGACATCAGGTCACTGCCATCCGAGAGGGTCGCGTCACTCAAACCAGTCAGCTGCCGTTGCAGTTCGTGCAAGGCTGAAACGACACACGCCACGGCACTATCACGTTGTATGCCATTCGTGACGCCGTACAACAATAAAATATACAAATAAAAAGCAAGACTATAACATATATAATATTTTCCATGAGGTTAGCAAGAAGTGTTCCGATTATTTATCACTGACAGATGGTTGGACGATGTGTCGAGAACTACTGCATTCGCCATTTCTGATGAAACCACAGATCACGAAGCCTTTCTCATATATGATGCATGGGGTAAACACCAAATAACGCCGATCGATCTGTCTACCATGGTATCACCAACAGATCGGCCGTGCCTTCATAAGTAAGTCGCACTCACAGTCGTGGTCTAGTTCGCCGGAGACGTCCGGGTCGTTGAGGTAGGTGAGAATGAACTCGGCGAAGGCCGCCTTGTGACTGAGCAGCTCCTGGAATGTGCCCATCTCGGAGATCTCTCCGTTCTTCAGCACTACAATCGTGTCCATCTGCTGCAGGTAGGCGACGCTGTTGGTCACCAGGAGGCGCGTCTGTCCGAACACGTGACAGCAGCAACATAGAATATTTAGAATAGAGTATCTGTTGAGTGTAGTCATTACGTGTTTCGTTTCGGACAACTTATTTACCCGGCAGGGGGACGACCCTAGATATACATCTTGAGTGGTCATGGATTAATCACCAGCCGGATTGTAGTGATATACCGTGGTAATAGAACTAAATTAGAATATACATGTTTATTCATTCCACTTTAACAATTCCTTATAGTCCGTTCATGTGCATCGCTAATACGCTCTATGTGAGGAAGTGGTTGGTTATAGAAAACAGAAGAGCGTGGTAGACGAGAACCACCACATTTAAGATAGATGAGAGTGTAAATTTAGATATCGAAAGAACACATCCGAACAGACGAGAGACAGACAGACAGACAGACAGACAGACGGACGGACGGACGGGCGGGCGGGCGGGCGGGCGGGCGGGCGGGCGGACGGTCGGACGGACGGACGGACGGACGGACGGACGGACGGACGGACGGACGGACGGACGGACGGACGGACGGACGGACGGACGGACGGACAGACAGACAGACAGACAGACGTCTATACTAAGTGACGTAACGTTTAATCACATCTTTCCCTTTCAAACTTCAATCAGACCCCACGACATTAAAAAACCGAAGCTCTCCAATCGAACATCGTTTGTCCTGTCCGAGGACTCAGACGTGCCCACCTTCCTCTTGAGCAGACCGTTCGGACCGACGACCTGGTCGAAGATGTGTCGACCGACGTGAGCGTCGACTGCGGACAACGGGTCGTCGAGTAGGTAGACTTGACAGTCCTGATACACGGCCCTCGCCAGACTCACTCTCTGCTTCTGGCCACCGCTAATGTTGATGCCCTGATACAGACATTCGTACATAGACTCGACAGTCCTGATATACGGCCCTCGCCAAAATGTGGAATCTCTTTAACTCTAAGGTGACAGTGGCGTATAGCGATTCTTAGTGACATATTTACACATGTATGCGTGTATGTGTGCGTGTGTGTGTGTGTGTGTGTGTGTGTGTGTGTGTGTGTGTGTGTGCGTGCGTGCGTGCGTGCGTGCGTGCGTGCGTGCGTGCGTGCGTGCGAGCGAGCGTACGTACGAACCTTTTCGCCGATTTCTGTCTCGTCTCCTCCAGGCAGGATCTCCAGGTCTGGTCCGAGAGCGCATGCGTCAATGACCTTCCTGTATCGCGATTCATTGAGGGCTTTGCTAAAGAGAATGTTGCCCTTGACCGTGGCATTCTGGATCCACGCCTGCTGTGGCACGTAGGCCACGGACCCCTGCATCACGTGATACATAGACGCGTCTCACAGTGTTATATAAGTGATCCACACATTCGTTTTATAACATAGCTGTGCATGCATATATAGGCAATAAATTAATGCGGTGTGATATGCTTAATTCGCAAAAAAATCAGAGACTGTTATTCCACGAAAGGAAAAATGAATTAAGGTGATTAAAGTTTATGTATATTACACTGTGGATATATGAAAGGAAATGACGCAGATATTTATCGTGTTTACAAATGAAAACAAAGACAGTGTCTCTCTGTGAAGTAGGCGGAGGTAATACAGTAGGCACGATGAAGATCTCAAGTAGTACATCACAAATAAAAACTCGATAGAAGATCATGTTAATAATTATATATGAACCAAATATGTGTCCGGATATAAATGGCTGTAGGCCCTATAGTGTGTTGTGTCAAATGAGCCGTATTTGTGCGCGAATGACCAGTCGACGAACCGGATGTTGGGAATGGACTGACCCTGACATTGACGTGGCCGTCCACGAGTTCCATCTCCCCGAGCAGTGCCGAGATGAGGGACGACTTGCCAGAGCCGACTTGACCAACGACGGCCACCAGACTGCCCTCCGGAACCTTCAGGTTGATCCTGCAAAAGACCGGTCAAACACTCACTCGCTCACCATTGACTGTCTTTGCCATGCAGCTGGACTTTTGCAGGAATGCAGACGGGCGGGCGGGTGGAAGGGTGGGAGGGCGGCAGGGCGGGAGGGCGGAAGACGGACGGACGGACGGACGGACGGACGGACGGACGGACGGACGGACGGACGGACGGACGGACGGACGGACGGACGGACGGACGGACGGAACGAACGAACGAACGAACGAACGAACGAACGAACGAACGAACGAACGAACGAACGAACGAACGAACGAACGAACGAACGAACGAACGAACGAACGAAAGAAAGAAAAACATAAAACATATAACGTAGTATAAAATCTGATGTAAAATGTGTAATAGAAGTGAGCAAGAAATGCGTACTACTGAGTAAGCATGGATTGTAGAAAACATAGTAATAAGTAGATAAACAGTACTTCGTTAGGATGGGTTCGTCACTCCGGCTCCAGCTAAAGATGCCTTTGTCCACTGAGACGGCTTCCTCTGGAATAACAGTAAATTGAAACTGTAATAAACACGGCGGGCCTTTAGTAAATACGACGGAAGTGTTGATATTATGCTGTTCCATAAGACGCACGGAACTGAGAACACAATGACGGTGCAATAGAAATATATATGCAAAGTCCTGTTGGGTATACGCATGAGTACGTAAGGTTTTGTTCTCGTTTCCCGGTAGTTTATAGGACCTAGTGTTGATGACAAAATGAAGTAGTGCTGGCTTGTACGGACACTGCCAGCTCTCGACTGAGACTTACTCGTGAACTGGTCGTGACCGACGCTGTCTTCGTCGAGTTCTTCTCTCCTCAAGAACTTACTGATTCGGCCAATGGACACAACAGCCTGGAAACATCAACATGAATACCACACATATAGCGTATCAATTATAAAACGGTTAACAATTCAAATCCACGTGTGTGCGTGCGTGCGTGCGAGTGTGTGTGTGTGTGTGTGTGTGTGTGAACGTACGTGCGTGCGTGTGTACGTATATATGGATGGGTGGGTGAGTGCATGCATTGTTAAGCATCGTGTGTATACTTCTGGTTGCGCGAGTACGTGCGTGTGTGTATGTGTGTGCGTGCGCGCGTACGCACTGGCGAATTTAGACAGCGAGTGGACACCATCACCCACAAAACGCTGATTGCCATATGGCTGCCCGGACAGTACTCACATGTTGAGCAACTTGGAATGTGCAACAACATTTCGGCAAATTAAAATTTGGGGATACGCTGGTGTGCGTACCTACTACACTACTACCTACGTGTTTATGTCTATAGGCTTACGTACGTGCGTGGGTGTGAGTGTTAGTGCGTGCACGCATGTTTGTGCGGGTGTGGACAGTGCATACCTGGACAGTGTAAGCAAGCATGACGGGCAGCATGGACAGCGGGAAGTTCATGATGTTGAAGAGAGCCAACGAGACAAACGCTTTGTTGGCGTCCAACACGTTCTCCGGCGAAGACAGCACGTACACAGCAAACGACCCCAGCGCCACCTGGTGAATGTACACGTACATCAACAAATGCAAAACTTTTCTTCTCGTTTTGATGATTCAATGCAAACAACAATGTAGCGTATATATTGTCAGTTGTAACATTGCACATTATAATAATCCACACCATACTGGGTGACCATGGACTATTCCATCCGAATAGTAAAGTAAACTACATCGTCAAGCACACACATGTACCCTGTTATATATAGTGAACTGATATTTTTCGTATACTTTCTAACGATTTAGAGAATTACAACCTCAACCATTAGTTTTGCATATATTGCGTATTTATGTACTGTTTTAACGATAATTCTGGATTATTAATTTGAACTTTAATGGTTTGTTTTCTATTTTGTAGTAAACGGTATATGAATGCTATTGGTAGCATTTTACTTTATCATTTTGAAACTATGAACAACTGATTATTGTTAGCGTGTTTATTTTCACTTTTGAAACGTCATATTCTGGTTTGCAAACCATTACTTGTGTACTAAACTCCCCGTGTCGCACATCGCTACTTAACTGCACAACATTCAATCGACCTCGTGGGTGTCACCTCTTCCCCGCTGCCCCAATATGCTACACCTGAGACATTGTCAAAGATTATTACGAAAAGAACGAATACACAGCTAATGAAACGTTGTTTCAGATGAGGACTGTCGATAAGTGAAACTGACTACCGGAAACGTCGTGACAAATCCGGACCTAGATTGCTTCAACAACATGTGCGTTAACATGTAACACTAACCAATATTCGGTTTCACGCTTGTCCAAATGGTAGACCTGGACGTCAAAATGAAATAGCATACTACAAGTTCCGTAAACGATGATACCGATGATGGTGATGATGTCGGTGATGATGATTATAACGAAATAGCTACCGTTCCAAGTGTGACGTACTGGTTGTTGGGTCATATGTGAGATTCTCACGAGAAGCAGAACTAGAAGTTAGTTGATGGTGTTGATTATAGTAGGGAAGTATCTGGGATTAATTCGCGTGGGGTGGTTTATTTCTGAGGAAATATGTCGGCCTCACGAGGTAGGGGGCCATGAACCAACTGATGGCGCTGCCGGCGCCCATGTAGGCCGCTGTCTGCAGCGCACGGATCTCCTTGCCTCGCATTTCCAAGATCTGCTTCTCGAATGGGTCTTCCCACGCGTACAACTTCAGCACCTACACAAAACGGTAAACGTAAGTTCTTATTTAGCGCGTACAACTTCAACACCTACACAAAACGGTAAACGTAAGTTCTTATTTAATGCGTACAACTTCAACACCTACACAACACGGTAAACGTAAGTTCTTATTTAGCGCGTACAACTTCAACACCTACACAACACGGTAAACGTAAGTTCTTATTTAGCGCGTACAACTTCAACACCTACACAAAACGGTAAACGTAAGTTCTTATTTAGCGCGTACAACTTCAACACCTACACAACACGGTAAACGTAAGTTCTTACTTAGCGCGTACAACTTCAACACCTACACAAAACGGTAAACGTAAGTTCTTATTTAACGCGTACAATTTCAACACCTACACAAAAAGGTACACGTAAGTTCTTACTTAACGCGTACAACTTCAACACCTACACAAACAGTTAAACGTAAGTTCTTATTTAACGCGTACAACTTCAACACCTACACAACACGGTAAACGTAAGTTCTTATTTAGCGCGTACAACTCCAACAACTACACAACACGGTAAACGTAATTTCTTATTTAACGCGTACAACTTCAGCACCTACACAACACGGTAAACGTAAGTTCTTATTTAACGCGTACAACGTCAACACCTACACAACACGGTAAACGTAAGTTCTTATTTAGCGCGTACAACTTCAACACCTACACAAAACGGTAAACGTAAGTTCTTATTTAGCGCGTACAACTTCAACACCTACACAACACGGTAAACGTAAGTTCTTACTTAGCGCGTACAACTTCAACACCTACACAAAACGGTAAACGTAAGTTCTTATTTAACGCGTACAATTTCAACACCTACACAAAAAGGTACACGTAAGTTCTTATTTAGCGCGTACAACTCCAACAACTACACAACACGGTAAACGTAATTTCTTATTTAACGCGTACAACTTCAGCACCTACACAACACGGTAAACGTAAGTTCTTATTTAACGCGTACAACGTCAACACCTACACAACACGGTAAACGTAAGTTCTTATCTAGCGCGTACAACGTCAACACCTACACAACACGGTGAACGTAAGTTCTTATTTAACGCGTACAACTTCAACACCTACACACCACGGTAAACGTAAGTTCTTATTTAACGCGTACATCGTCAACACCTACAAAACACGGTGAACGTAAGTTCTTATTTAGCGCGTACAACGTCAACACCTACACAAAACGGTAAACAAAGTTCTTATTTAGCGCGTACTACGTCAACACCTACACAACACGGTAAACGTAAGTTCTTATTTAGCGCGTACAACGTCAACACCTACATAACACGGTAAACATGAGTTCTTATTTAGCGGTACAACGTCAACACCTACACAAAAAGGTAAACGTAAGTTCTTATTTAGCGCGTATAACTTCAACACCTATACACAAAGTTAAACGTAAGTTCTTATTTAGCGCGTATAACTTCAACACCTACACACTAAGTTAAACGTAAGTTCTTATTTAGCACGTATAACTTCAACACCTACACACAAAGTTAAACGTAAGTTCTTATTTAGCACGTACAACGTCAACACCTACACACAAAGTTAAACGTAAGTTCTTATTTAGCACGTACAACTTCAACACCTACACGCAGAGGTAAACGTAAGTTCTTATTTAGCGCGTACAACGACAAATAAAGAAACAAGCACACACCTTTATACCGTTGAGCAATTCGTTCATTAGTTTTAATCTTCCGTCTTTGAATTTCATCTGCGACACCTGAAAGACATAAGAAGACATTTTATTCTGATTATTTGTATAGGTATATTAGTTTCGGCCGCCTTAGACAGTATTTGATAGAATAAATTATAATCCAATGATAATTAAACGTTATGACAAAACGGAGCATGCCAAACAAGTGAGACGTATATTGGAATACAGGATGGGATAATTGCACGGGGGAAGGAAAAGGGATGATGGGAGTTTAATTAAAACACACATGATAATAATGGCGTTAGTACATTCCAGTAAAGCACAACCAAGAGCGGACAATATGTTAACAATGATACACTATACATGTATTCCCATAATGTGAATTTCTCAATATTTGTATTGCAATATAGAATATCTGCAAAAATAAAGAAATATTGTAAAATTCAAGGAAACCCGATGTCATAATTGGCAGGGAGGAAGCTGGTAATTTTGTAAGAACTTAACTTACTTTGGTTCATAGTATTTGATATGTACGACGTTTCGACCCATCATCTATGGCACTTCGTCTCGTATTGGTGTCGTGTAATACGTCGTACATTTTAAATACTATGCTCAAACTAATAAATGTTTCATAAAACAACCAAATCTTGCAGCCATGAACAACATATTCCACAAGAAGCTGATGGTTAAAGTACTTAGTTAGTTATTTAGTTAAAGTAATTTAGACACATGAAATGGAAGGCGACCGTGGAACAAAGAGTGGCTGGCAGAAGGAGACGGCGTGAGATGTGAAGAGTGTGCGAAGACATTGAGCCGCTTGAGCCGCGTCGAGGGAGACGGGGAGATGGAGATAAATAATAATAATAATCCACTTTATTTATGCACTAAAATCCAAAGTACAAACTCTGTTCAGTAGTGTTCACATTGTAAAAAGTAAATATAATATAATACAAGTTTAAAAAAAAAATTTGAATACGTATATCTAAATCTAAAACCAATTAATAAATAGTTTAAATTATATGATGGCTGAGCCACTTAAAACATTAATTTCAATCTAAAAGATACAGAAGAACTAGACATTAAAAGCAATTTTAAAATAGAATGTCTTAAAGTGCGCTTTACATTTGTTCATGCACTCTGTGTAACGTAAATCCTCAGGTAGTGCGTTCCACAGAGTTGGTCCTACAGAGAGAATGAACGGCGTCCATAACGTTCGAGATTGTGCTGAGGAACCACTAGCAACGCGCGGTCTGCAGATCGCAGGGCGCGACGCGGCGCGCACGGCGTGTAGTGATGAGAGAGGCGATGTACGTTGGCATCCGATCACGTAAGGCCCGAAACATGGCAACGACAAAGAAGCTCTACGTTCTTACCTGAAGCTTGCGCGTCACCTGTGCAATGACCGCGTTGACGGGAATCATGAGCAGCATGAAGACCAGCCCCGCCAGGACGGACGGGCCGAGCTCTTGCCACAGGAAGTACAGACACAGGGCAATGGTGAGCGGCGCCGACCAGATCAAATGCAGAAACAGCGGAGAATCCTGCAGCTTCTGCGCATCGACGGATATCAGGTTGACGATTTCACCGACGCTGGTTTCTCGTCGGGCGGAAGTGCTCAATCTCAGGGCCTGTCGGGAAATAAAAGAATATTTCCGTCTGGATTTGAACGACAAAATACATTCTAGACATAAACGTTTATTTAGATGACAGATGGAGCTCATTAATGTGTCGATCTCTTGTTTATGTCATGTTTGCGTTTAATCTTGAACTGAACAAGACTACGAAAATGATGCGTTGTCGCGCTTACATTTATCCGGGCATTAAATAATATCCGGTTGACGTTTCTGCTCATGCGCGGTATATGTAAAATTATCAGTGTGCGGCAAAACGCAAAACATTTATAGTATGCCATAGGCTGTTCGTGAACTTTCCTATGATGACCAGTGTGAAGAGTGGCTTAAAATTTCGTTTGATAAATAAAATTTACATCACGGATTAGGGCGCATTGAAGTCACGTGATTTGCTTGTACTATCAAAACATGCTCTCAAAAACATGTGTGCCTCGAGTTAATTTTAGATTAATAACTGCTGAAAGGGTATGTACATTCCTTTTCTCACAGTGGCTGATATATATCAGACAAGTATTTCCTATGAGATCCAACGGGAAGCGTTAACGTACTTAATGGTAACCAATAACGACTGACTCGCGCATGTGCAGAAACGCAACCCGGATATTATTTAACGTCCTGAAAAATGTAAACGCTAAAGCGTCGTCACTTTGCCGTAGGATCGTTTGTATTAAAATAGTATTGACAAACAGAGACAAAACGAGTTTTATTTTGACAACAAAATGTTTCAATTCCGATGAGCTGGCTGGTTTTCAAAAGCACGATTAATGATATTCCGAAGCTTCGCGTAACATCGAGACTGAATTTGCAAATTATTGTATGTAATTTTAACAGATAGTGGTCATAAGAAAACATTGTTGTTTATCGTAAGCACCCACAGTGTCATAACACAATTAAATACAAAACAGGTATTTAGAAGTAGAACAGTATTGACATTATAAACTATTGAACCTTGTCTGATAAGCAATAAGCAGTACGGTTCTAGCTAATGTAGATATCTACAAACGCTTTTACGTGAATATCGTACAATACGAATGATAATACTATTACATCAATCGGTTGCAACCATCGGGCAAAAATATGCAAAAAAACGAACCGACGGACCTTTCGATATATCACACCGACGATGGCTGTGCGCAGGCGCATGCCGGTAACGAGGCCCACGTGCCAATGATTCTGACTGAACACTGTGCGCGTGCAGGCGACGATGAACATGGCGGCGACGTACATGTAGCCTCGCCAGGCCAACGGGTCCTTCGACCCAATGAAGGTAATCAACAGACTGCAACCATCGTAGGAAGAATACAAGACACATGTACGTAGAACAGATTGTGCAAGACTGGGAACATTAGAGCACAATAAGCGCGACCAAATAAACATTGAGCAGGTAATGTTTGCGTATTTGTATTCTACAAGTGCGAAATAAAGCGTTTCTATGTATAGTCTGTGAAATATGTTTGTCTAAATGTTGTCTACGCACGCACGCACGCACGCACGCACGCACGCACGCACGCACGCACGCACGCACGCACGCACACACGCACACACACACACACACGCGCGAGCGCACACATACATGTTTATACATGCATGCATGCATGCATGCATGCATGCATGCATGCATGCATGCATACATACATACATACATACATACATACATACATACATACATACATACATACATACATACATACATACATACATACATACATACATACATACATACATACATACATACATACAAACAAACATACATACATACATACATACATACATACATACATACATACATACATACATACATACATAAATACACATCATAGACATGCGCACGCATACACGAACGCACGCACTGATTTACGAGCGAACATACAACACACACGCGCACGCAATCATTATCATCGCCATCCATATTAGTATCGTCCCCATTAACATCATCATCATCATCACATCAACACAGCTATCATCAAACACATAATACCAACCTCAGTATCTGCGGTGAGATCAGTGTAATGAGATCGTAGAATAATTTGAACACGCCCCCGAGTGCGAAGTAGCAGCCGAAGGTACGAACTATGGCTCTCCATATCGCCGGCTGTCTGGTCTTGTCATTCGGTGAAGTCGTCGTTGTCCTGGCTTGTTGGTCGTGCTGACGTCTTTCGTTGTCATCTACGTTATTGAGATACGCCCCATTCGGGAGGCTAGTTTTCTTGGTCATTCTATGGAAAAGAGAAACACCGAGAACGTATCATGCAATTTAAATTATAGTGGTCGGCATTGGAGTAAAACTCATCCTTCACTGAAAATAATGCCACGTTGTTATTCCTCCGTAAGATGTGCTAAATCTCTGTTACATTTTCTGTCAAATTGCAAACAATCAATTGTTTCACTTAACTACTTATAAATATTAACGTGAATTCCAAAAGTGTCAAAGGAGGCACTGCCCAGGACTGTGACTATTACAGATCTGCGCCGGGTAGATCGGTTTATGTTTGTTGCGTGGTCAATAAGAGTCAGTGGGTGTTCATGTGTTACTTAGTTCTAAGACTACATTTACACGTGCATGGTAACTGTGGCCCATTACAGTTGCCTAATTCGAAATTAATACGGGGGGGGGGGTGAACTGGAGCTTCAAAACGTCGCCGCTTCTGCGGTCACGGGACGTCAGAGCGGGAAAAGGGGAAGGAGAAGGGGTGTGCTGATATTTTATAGCGTTGCGCCACCATTACTTTTCAGCTCCTCCGCTGTCTCGCCCCATTCTGCAGATGCGGCGAGACAGCGCAGGACGGGGAAAGGGCGCTGTTGACCAATTATTGCAGCCGCACCGCCGTAACTTCAGATGTTAAGGGAACATAACCATACATGTCTGCCCCATGGAAATTCCAGGGGCCGCTGTTCCCTTTGACCCCTGTTCCCGCATCTGTTGTTTGACGTCCTTACGTTACATAATACTTATTATCAAAAGATCAGCACTACACTAAAATTACCCCAGACTTTTGACCAGAAAGAGGATATGACATCATAGACCACACATTTATTGTCATGTTTTTTTAAGTATTGTTACGTATACTAACATCACTACTTGCACGACGCAAGATACAGTGGAGAGACGTAAGCTTTTCTCTGCGTGAACACCCTAAACACTTTTATAACCATGCACCTGAGGGACTTTGACTTACTTCCACTTCGTCGTCTCCAATTCCTTCTTCCATTCTTTCTCGAACCTCGTCACGACCTCGTCACATTTGTCTTCTGGTTTTAGATCCCACAAGTCGTCGAAGGTGAGTTCACGGCGGTATCCAGTCAGTAACATCCTGCCAACAACAAACGTAACAAGTAACAATTAACACGTAACAGCGGGTGAGTCTGTCATTTGTGCTTGTGAAGACATCAAAGCTGCGAGACGTGGCGAACGTATTGGTATCGTTAAGGACAATGTAATGTTGTTTCACCAGATATGACTATTTGTGATTTTGTTCTGGCGATGCACGGTGTAATAAAAACACTTACGTTGTGAATCAAAATACTTACGTCGTGAATCGAAACACTTACGTCGTGGTCCAGAGGAATATCATTCGAAGCCAGAACGGCGCAGTCACCTCCGGGCTGACTTTCTGGAAAATGAGAACAGGGCACACGATCAAGTCCAGCATTGATCATAACTAAGCGAAATATAGAGTGTATCCATGCGCAATATATGGGAAGATCTTCCGAGACGATAAAACAAATACGTCTACGAGGAATATTGTACACACTCACGCATGCATACTCGAACGCACGCACGCACGCTAGTACGGTCGCATGCACATGCACATGCACATACACCCACACCCAAACACCCCCACCCACCCACCCACACACCCACCCACCCACCCACCCACCCACCCACAGACACATGCACGCCTGCACGCCTGCACGCACGCACGCACGCACGCACGCACACACGCACACACACACACACACACACACACACACACACTGCTGTTTAATAAGAAATAAGATGTCATAGTTAAAAGCATAATGCTATTAATAACTTACACTAATCAATCAAGCAATATACCAGAGTGCTATTCTTGTATCCTGTATCCGTGAAAGAAGTGTAGCATTTGTTTGACGATAGCTTCCTATTATACAGTCCACACATTACGCGCACTACCTGCCAGTCGTCCGTCCACCTACCCGTACGTCGTCCGTCCAACTACCCGTACGTCGTCCGTCCACCTACCCGTACGTCGTCCGTCCACCTACCCGTACGTCGTCCGTCCACCTACCCGTAAGTCGCCCCCTCCAACCGGGGTGTAGCGGCCCAGAAGCGGCTGTCGCTCGCGGTCAGACCGTCGGAACTCTGGGCGGGCGACGACGTCAGAGAACAAAGACAACAAGAGCTGCAGGAAGGCCAGACTGTAGGAGACGTAGAAGACGACGACGTGGAACATCTCCACGACATCCTGAAACGATACGACGTCGAGCAAAGGTCAGAAGTCGATGTTAATAATATGTGCGCATTCCAACAAGACAAAAAGGTCACTGTATAATATTATGATATAATTACAGAGTCGTATATAATGCAAACTAAGTTGGTGTTTAGTGTATACGATTATTTAGCTACAGCTTTACGACAGAATGGGACAATCTGCATTATCGACACTCAGATATGTGAGAAATATAATATACAAAAATTAAACATACATACATTTGGCAACACATTATTGGGCTCTTCTCTGGCGGACTGATCCGCTGAAATATCTATTTGATAGAACGTTTATCATATTACCCATGATGAATACCCGAATATAAATTAAACAACAAATAACCCGAATATTCTTTTATTGTTATCCAGGGACATACATCTTACCTGTTCAGCATTCTGCATACGCATTATATTTGACCGGAATGGTACGAGACCGAGGCAGAACAACAAAAGCCAGTAGAAGAATAGGACACCGCCCGAAATGACGCCTTTGCGGAATTCATAATGTGTGATGAACGTGGCCAGAATCTGCAACAAGGCACACAATCAAGTTGATCACAACCATGCGAAATACAGAGTGTATTCATGCGCAATATATCAACTTACAAACATCCACGCCTTCCGATACGACGAGACAATTACGTCTACGGGAAATGTGGAACGTAGTCATTCACGCATGGACGCACCCAGGCACGCACGCACGCACGCACGCACGCACGCACGCACGCACGCACGCACACATAACACACACACACGCACACACACACACACACACACACACACACACACACACACACACACACACACAGAAACACGCTCGCTCGCATGCGCGCGCATACACAGACACACGCGCGCGCAAAATCGCGCTCACATACAGACACAGGCGCATACAAAAAAGGTATAGCATACGGTCAGCGTTAGTGTATCGTAACGTATGATTGCACTCACCAATAAATTGTGTGTTTATAAAAACGGAAAACAATTGATTTTTTAACATTATAAAACCATTGCGTATTGTTGGGTAGTTTTAAATTATTGCTCAGCAAAAGGTGTCTTTTATTTAGCGACGAGCGGCAGCTACGCACCATTGAGAGAAAGTTGACGGCCGGTGAGATGTATTGAGCCGGGACAAGTTCGCTGCCCGACGTCCCGTCCCAGGCTGCCTTCACGACTCCCGTCAGTGTGACGGCACAGAGACACACGCCGAGAAACTACCGACAAACACAACTGCCGTCAGTGTGACGGCACAGAGACACACGCCTAGAAACTACAGACAAACACAACTCCCGTCAATGTGACGGCACAGAGACACACGCCGAGAAACTACGGACAAACACAACTCCCGTCAGTGTGACGGCACAGAGACACACGCCGAGAAACTACGGACATACACAACTCCCGTCAGTGTGACGGCACAGAGACACACGCCGAGAAACTACCGACAAACACAACTCCCCGTCAGTGTGATGGCACAGAGACACACGCCGAGAAACTACCGACAAACACAACTCCCGTCAGTGTGACGGCACAGGGACACACGCCGAGAAACTACCGACAAACACAACTCCCGTCAGTGTGACGGCACAGAGACACACGCCGAGAAACTACCGACAAACACAACTCCCGTCAGTGTGACGGCACAGAGACACACGCCGAGAAACTACCGACAAACACAACTCCCGTCAGTGTGACGGCACAGAGACACACGCCGAGAAACTACCGACAAACACAACTCCTGTCAGTGTGACGGCACAGAGACACACGCCGAGAAACTACCGACAAACACAACTCCCCGTCAGTGTGACGGCACAGAGACACACGCCGAGAAACTACCGACAAACACAACTCCCGTCAGTGTGACGGCACAGAGACACACGCCGAGAAACTACAGACAAACACAACTCCCGTCAGTGTGACGGCACAGAGACACACGCCGAGAAACTACCGACAAACACAGTTTTAACACGATTGGAAATACACACACACAAAAATAAACAAAAAAACTGTAATTTATTTACGGGTTCCGAATTGTCTCATGTAACTTAACGTAACTTACTGTCTACTAAATAAAAATACGAATGGATGGTCTGTCGACACGGTATGGGAGGTGCACAATATAACTGCTGCAAACTAAATATAAAAGAGCGTTTGGTTTGCAGGGCCAAGATGGCGGACACGTGTGACAGACAATGCACATGGGTGACGACTCAACTAAATCAACATGTTGTCCACGCTGTTATAAGCTCAAGCACTGTTTAACCCATTACATTGAACGGAGAGCCACTGGAAGAGACAGACTCATTCACATACCTGAGCAGTACAATCAACAAACATGGAGGCACAGAAGAAGACGTCAACGCAAGGATACAGACAGCAAGAGTTGCATTAATCATGTTGAGAAGATGATTTTGGAGAGCAAAACAAATAAAAATTAACACCAAACTGAGAATATTCAATTCAAACGTCAAGGCAGTTTTACTCTATGAAATGGAGACATGGCGAACTACACAGAATACACTAAGACGAATACAGACCTTCATCAACAAATGTCTGCGCAGAATCCTTCACCTGAAGTGGACAGACAAGGTATCCAACACAAAACTCTTGAAAATGACCAAGTAACTACCCATAGAAAATGAAATAAAGAAAAGTAAATGGAGGTGGATAGGACATACACTCAGCAAACCTCCAGAAACCATCACCCGTCAAGCCATCACATGGCTAGGAAGAAGCGAAGAAGTAGGCAAAAAGACACGGAAAAAGAAACAAAGGAGATGCGATACACCAGGAGAGAGATGAAGAGGATGGCCACGGAGAGAAAACGGTGGCGTTCCTTGGTCGATGGCCTATGCTCCCAGCGAGCACAGATGCATAAGTGAGTAAGTAAATACTGTTTGACCCTCGCCTTGACTTAAGCGAGTATTACCAATGTTAGCTGTCAGCTGTAAGTTACTAAATAAACACATATTTAAGCTTCCATGTGGACGTTGACCTGCAGTTGATAGATATTGACCCTTGACAGGTGTGAGGCTTCGTAGAGTGTCTCTCACAGTCGGCTCGCGACACGACAGAACTCACGAGTTTGGCGGCGTTACGACGACTCGTGTCGGCCCAGCGACTGCAGGTTGGACGGGCGGCCAGGACAGGCACGTAGAAGAGAGAGCAGAGCCACAGGTAGCCGCCCGGCAGCCACGCCAGCAACGTCGACTGGAAACAGCGGGTCAGGTCCGGGTTGGACGTGTTCACCGAGATGCTGTCACTCTACAAACACACGTCAGGCTCATGGATGTTGTCACTCTACAAACACACGTCAGGCTCATGGATGCTGTCACTCTACAAACACACGTCAGGCTCATGGATGCTGTCACTCTACAAACACACGTCAGGCTCAAGGATGCTGTCACTCTACAAACACACGTCAGGCTCATGGATGCTGTCACTCTACAAACACACGTCAGGCTCATGGATGCTGTCACTCTACAAACACACGTCAGGCTCATGGATGCTGTCACTCTACAAACACACGTCAGACTCATGGATGCTGTCACTCTACAAACACACGTCAGGCTCATGGATGCTGTCACTCTACAAACACACGTCAGGCTCATGAATGCTATCACTACAAACACATATCAGATTCTTAGATAGTGTCATTACAAACACATCAGATTCATGGATATTGTCATTACAAACACATCAGATTCATGGATATTGTCACTACAAACACATCATATTCATGGATATTGTCACTACAAACACATCATATTCATGGATAGTGTCACTACAAATACATCTGATTCATGGATAGTGTCACTACAAATACATCAGATTCATTGACGCCTTCACAATACAAACACATATTAAAAAAAACTCGTATACGGTCCCCTACGACAAATAGGTAGTCTACGATCTAGATATACAGAGGGTTGACCTATAATGTATGACAGATCACAGAAAAAACCGTGTTTTAAAATCGGATCCCCTTACAGCTGTGGACGTTTACGCAAGACTGTGCGAATGGTGGTCTTATGAAGCATGATTTGAGAGGACGCTTAACACTTTTAATTTTTTTTAGTAACCACCCAACAATTGTCAGTTTTCCGAAATCTATTACTAGCTCTCAATTTTAATTGCTTAAGCCGGCGGAAATGTCAACAGACCCTTAAACCACGGACTTATATGCACATAAGTCCGTGGTTAATAACACTCTCGTCACACACGTTCTGGTCAACATTGTGATACTAAGAAAAACAAATGTTATGTTTAACTATGTTCAGTCGCCCTCCCGTCCGTCCGTCCGTCCGTCCGTCCGTCCGTCCGTCCGTCCGTCCGTCCGTCCGTCCGTCCGTCCGTCCGTCCGTCCGTCCGTCCGTCCGACGGGCGGGCGGGCGGGCGGGCGGGCGGGCGGGCGGGCGGACGGACGGACGGACGGACGGACGGACGGACGGACGGACGGACGGACGGACGGACGGACGGACGGACGGACGGACGGACGGACGGACGGACGGACGGACGGACGGACGGACGGACGGACGGACGGACGGACGGACGGACGGACGGACGGACGGACGGACGGACGGACGGACGGACGGACGGACGGACGGACGGACGGACCGACGGACCGACGGACCGACGGACCGACGGACCGACGGACCGACGGACCGACGGACCGACGGACCGACGGACCGACGGACCGACGGACCGACGGACCGACGGACCGACGGACCGACCGACGGACCGACCGACGGACCGACGGACCGAAGGACCGAGGAACGACCGACGGACCGAAGGACCGAAGGACCGACGGACCGACGGACCGACGGACCGACGGACCGACGGACCGACGGACCGACGGACCGACGGACCGATCGACCGACCGACCGGCGTCCGCCCATCCTTCCGCCTGCCCGCCCACTGACCTCTATATAGGTCAGTGAGTCCGACCGACCGACCGACCGTTTGTCCAACCGACAGTCACAGTTGTTAACAGCAGTGCCTTTGATACCTCGCTACAGTCGCAGGTCCTCTGTCGTCAAACCATGTCAGGCGCATACGTGCACTGTACAATCACACAACATGCATGCACGCTCGCCACTTACCCAGAATGCATCATCTTCGGTAGCATTTCCACACACGGAGGTCCACCATATTACGGGCGACATCGCCGGGTTTTTCTTTACCCGGTCGTTCTTTACGAGTGGATAAAATCACGACACTCGCATAGCTAGAGGTTCGTCCGCGTGCGTACAAACGCGGCAACTCGTCAAAGCGTAGTAGGTCTATTTATAAGTGACAGTCACAGTGCGGCCCCCGTAACACAACTAGGGCAACGTCGGCTCACAAATCTAATCGTCGCCAAGCCTAAGGTAGCGTCGTTTCGTATGTCAATACAACCGCCAGCCGCAAAGTTCCGCAAGATATATGGGGTTCCCAAGACATATGCATGCGATCACCTACTGCATGAAAGACTTGACGCCAGGCCGGCTACACATCGCTAAGTTCGACGGCTGACCTGGGCCCGTCATTGTGTCAGTATCACCGGCGTTATGACGTGCTGCTGGGTCGCTTTCTTCGCTTATTCCTCGACGCGCTCGCGCAGTCGCTAAACACCCCACTAAAGGGTGCGTGACGCTGACCTTTGGAGTGTCCAATTTAACAAGATTTTAACAATTTATTGGCTGTCTCTAGAATGGGGCAGCTGACATTTATATTGTGATCTCTATAGTATCTGTATAAATATGGATAGGAAGTGCATGTGATTACGTGAGGCTATTGTCCGTCATTTTGCATTCCCAAAACCACCGATAATAGAGTAGCCTCGGTTACCCAGGCGCCGTCGGGTGGCTGTCGTTTTTACGCCCCCCACTATTTGCTGCCTCGGGAATAGGGCCTGTAAATGGATACGTGGCGAAACTCCGCGCGACTGGAGCTGATCGGGGACTGGACACAAGAATAGTATTCTAACGACGGATGACATTTGTAGCTTCCAGTTCCGACTGATAAATACTAGGAATATCAGGTCATAAATATATTTCGTTACACCTTTTTTTTATCTTAAATGTCCAATTTAATATTGAGTTTACCACTGTTACAGACACATAGCGATTTACGTAACGCAGAGAGTATACACGATTTTAGGCCGTATGTGTCTGTTACGGGATTTGCATTTTACACTGCTATACGTTGTGGTTTCACAACAGTTCGATAAGCACTTATATCTTACAAGTTCTCTAAATGTACGAAATCATAACACATGTATACATTTGCCCCAAAACAGGGTGTACTGCGCGAAATATTACATTCTTCATTACTACTAGTAGTACTAGTCAAGATCGGCAAACACAAGTACTAGCCGGCGATGCCATGACAACCACCATGATAATAATCGATTAAAATGCATGATTTCCGTGATCATTGTTACCGGCAGTTTTCTGCTGCTTCTGTTTGTAATTATCCTTCAAACAACATAACTGTGAAACACTATTTGGGGACAGTCCGATTATTACAACCAAAAGCAAAACAAAATTCTATATGTCAACATGGAGAATATAGACTTCCTGCCCCCAACCTCTTTTTCGAGCGCGAGACTTACATGGTCTATAGGGCGTGTAAGTCTCGCGCGCGAAAACGAGGCTGGGAGCAGGAAGTCCATATTCTCCATGTTAACATATGACTTCGTTTTGTTTTTGGTTGTAATAATCGAATCGGATATCCCTCGTCGTGAGACAAGGATAGCAAGCTTAGGCAGGTCACTTGATCCACCATCGAACAAAGTTCGCCTCTTGAAACCTGACGGCGCTTGGTGAAGAGGTCGCCCAGATATGACTGTCAGACGCCAACCAGAAGGAAACTGGTCTCAGAAGAACGAGTCTGGCTGCCAAGGTTGAAGGTCGTGTCGTGAACAGGAACATCACGCTAAATATGTATAGGGTCCGTATACTGTATAGACACTATCATTATATACATTTAAACCTTTCGCTGTGTTAATATTTGATAGGTACTTCTAAACCCACTCACTCGCTTCCTAATCAACGATTATATAGCAATAGCTGGTTTTTTGTTACATAAATCGTCATAATCGAACACAACCGTTGCTGATAGAATGAAATTAATATGTCCGCTCCGTGGTAAATGTCAGCGGTACTTACATCATTGACGTCACCAATGTTTGAATCTAAATGGGATACGTCATAAGGAGCCAATATTGGCTATTATATACGACGTGTGTGCGCCTGTTACTGAGTGTTTGAGCCGCAGACCAGGCGGTTGAAATCAGTTATGGTTTCAGCCTGGACCTGCGACTCGCTAAGTTGGTTCCAGTCAATTATTGTTTTTGAATTCTTAAATTGTTCAGTGTGGGCTGTAGGTACTATGAAACATCTGGTGTTGTTGGTTGTTAGTTGTTGGAAAAAAATTGAGGATACATGGTCTGGGAAGTGCTTAGGCTGAATGTGTCTTTTGTTCGATTTTTGGAGCCCGGAAGAATGTTTCAGTGTGGAGGGCTGGGATAGATCCTTTAATAGTTTGGTACATAAATTGTTGTCTTTGGTCGCGTCGTCTATTATCTAATGTGTCGAGGTTAAGGTTGGTGAGCATGGTTGTGACAGATCCTGAGTGTCTGGCGAGCTTGTTGCTTTTGTGAAGCGCAAACTACCATTTGTGTGCGACCTTAAGAGCTCGGAATTCCACAGACTTCATATTTGACAAATTACACGATAAGAGGATTACTTTTACTTTATATAAACGATTTTGTTTCAAAGTAACCGAAAACAGGAATTTTAAATAGTCGCTAAAATGCAATTCAACCAATCAAGCGCAAGATATAAAGAATCTGGTCACTCAGGATCAACATCTATGCCATAAATTCATCGTCAAAGGCCAGCACACGAGAAGCTGTGCAATTGGACGTTTTTGGAGAAGCAGCAACAATAGTAAAAGCTTTATTTCACGTTGATGATCGTGTCACGTTTACGGAATGATTTTCAGTTGTTCAGCAGAAACACACATCCTACATCTAAATGTATAGTTTGGTAACACTTATGTACACATTTAATGGTATTTAATAATGTCATTGTTATTATTAATGCAACGTTGCTGAACTAGTTCGTTGGACTAAGGATGACAGCTCGTTGTTCATGCTAGATAACATGACAAGTGTCCAAGTGCCGGCCACATCACATACTCAAGGTGAACATCTGAGTTGACATCTGCGTCATCTGGCCATCTGAAGCATAAATCAAGCCACCTTCCTTTGGATCGTAACTGTTACGAGAATGCCACTTGCAAAACATTCTACTTGAATAATGTGTTTTTTGAATGTACATTACATGAGAGTGGTGTGACACATGCCTGCATGTACCATGAGAGTGGAGTGACACATGCTGCATGTACCATGAAAGTGGAGTGACACATGCCTGCGTATACCATGAGAGTGGAGTGACACATGCCTGCATGTACCATGAGAGTGGAGTGACACATGCCTGCGTATACCATGAGAGTGGAGTGGCACATGCCTGCATGTACCATGAGAGTGGAGTGACACATGCCTGCATGTACCATGAGAGTGGAGTGACACATGCTGCATGTACCATGAGAGTGGAGTGACACATGCCTGAGTATACCATGAGAGTGGAGTGACACATGCCTGCATGTACCATGAGAGTGGAGTGACACATGCCTGCGTATACCATGAGAGTGGAGTGACACATGCCTGCATGTACCATGAGAGTGGAGTGACACATGCCTGCATGTACCATGAGAGTGGAGTGACACATGCTGCATGTACCATGAGAGTGGAGTGACACATGCCTGCGTATACCATGAGAGTGGAGTGACACATGCCTGCATGTACCATGAGAGTGGAGTGACACATGCCTGCGTGTACCATGAGAGTGGAGTGACACATGCCTGCATGTACCATGAGAGTGGAGTGGCACATGCCTGCATGTACCATGAGAGTGGAATGGCACATGCTTGCATGTACCATGAGAGTGGAGTGGCACATGCCTGCATGTACCATGAGAATGAAGTGACACATGCCTGCGTATACCATGAGAATGAAGTGACACATGCCTGCGTATACCATGAGAGTGGAGTGACACATGCCTGCATGTACCATGAGTGGAGTGACACATGCCTGCATGTACCATGAGTGGAGTGACACAGACCTGTAGGAGACAGAGTGCTGCCCCAGATGTAGGACAGCAGTGATGAGTCTGTCTCAGAGCCAGCTGTCGCAGTGAGGGTTGTGTGTGAAGGAGGGTGAGGAGGGTGTACAACGGCGAAGTGTATCCACGTTTCATTCAGTTGTCGTCCACAAATGGTAATTTTCCAGTAGAATGCCGATGGCCTATGAAATCCTTTATTGACAAGGCGCTCATCGCTGAGAGCGAAGATTTCATGAATCGTTCGAAACAACTCTTGCTGTCACTAACAACACCTTCAACTTGCGACACAAGAGGACTGCAAGAAAGGACAGGTGCAGTCATGACCTTATACAAGTGTACATATGTAACATTGTGCTCTAAGCATACAAATACGAATACATTTATTTCAGGTAAAAACCCATATACAATTGGTGCATACATTAGCACATCTAAGTAGCCTATAAAACTTCAAATATGTTAAAATATGAATAGATAAAAAATAAATAAAGTTATAAGATAGATAAATGTAAAATTGTAAAAAAATCAGATAAAATTATTAGCAATATACAGGATGTGACTGTATAATAAATATGCAATTAATTCATGTAAATAAACACCGTTTGAAAAGTAAGATATATAAACAACTTACTGACTTTAAAAAAATATATAATAATAAATAAATAATAATAAAGTTATATGCGAGACATGATGACTATCTTACAGATTTTATTTATTTATTTACTGTATACAACGAATTGGCCCAGCTAATCCACATTGGGCCATTTACTATTTCAAAGCAATTGTACATAACCCTAATCAAGTCGTTATTTATGTTAAAAATGCGTTTTTTGAACCATAAATCTGTACATATCCATATACAGTGTACTTGCACATACACATGGACACACATAGACACATGAAGATATAAAACATATTAAGTAATGTATTGGCAAAAATTACCAAAGTGACTGCTACTTTAAGGTTAATGGAAATAAAAACACATTTTCCTTGAATTTGTGTTATATTACGTCCTGCTATATATTTCCATGTCCACCAAACCAAGGCAATCACAAACAATTATGAATAATTATTAGAGATTGGTACCATTTTTTGCTGTGTAGAATATGCATATTTTTGCTGCAAAGTCTAGACACTGAAATGTGACGTCAGGGTTGACAGCTCGAACCACGCATAATACTGCTTTCCAAGTATTCAGAGCACGTCTACAAGGCTGGCTTTTGGATTGAAGCCAGCATCAGAACGAGTTATTGTGCAATATTCTGATGTAATACAAACAACAGTCAGCATAGATGAACAAACAATTATCGTAAGGTTTTACATGAATCCAATTTAGTTAAAAAAATTCAGCAATTAGCAAGTACGATGGTTTCGGGAATTTGACACTTTCGCTGGGTGTCGCAGACGTTATACTGAATACAACCCACAGGGGATAATCTACCTCAGTAAACACACATAGACAAAGTGACCAGATACTTTAAACAGCTTCAAAAGAAACGTTGTATAATTTATAAGATCATTAGAATATTGATTGTATGAAACATCACAATTAAAAAATCAGATCCCAGCATGATGCACTTTTAAAAACACTTTAGCACCATATTTGTTTAATTTTTGGCAATGTAATACACACCAAATCAGTTTTATACAATGATGCACTCTTTGTAAATACCTTTATAGTAATAATTTTGTCACAACAAAAAATTTAATATACTATTACAATTTTTTGTTTCTTTTTGTGAATACATTATTGTTACAAATAAAATTACAAACAGAACATCATTGTATAACGTTTATTTGGTTAATATGAAGAAAAAAATTATGTCAAGTGTTTTTAAAAGTGCATCATGCCAGGATTGAACTGGCACTATAAAAGAAGCTGCAGCCACTGAAGCCAACCCGCCTAGCAATATTGAGCTACCGAGAACCACCAGAATTGCTCGCACTTATTTGAATTGTAGTTTCTTACAGTCAATATTCTAGTGAATATTATGAATGATACGTTTCTTTCTGAAGCTGAATTGTTTTCTATGTATATGTGTGTTTATTGGTGAAGATTATCTCCTGAGGGCTGTGTTTGATACAAATACTCTGTGAACGTGACGAAAGTCTACATAGGCCGAAGCTCAGCACAAGTGCCGAAACCATCATACTTGTCTTGTTTGGTATAACGTCTTCAACAAAATTAGATTCATGTGAAACTGTAAGGTATTTGTTCCTGTAAGGTGAATAGTGTTTCAATTACATCGGGATATCGCACAAAACATATCTCATTCTAACGCTCATTTCGACCCAAAAGCTAACCTTATGCATGGAAGGCTGTATTCGTGATGCAAGCTGTGTCAAAGATGAAGTCACAATATCACGTGATCACCTTGCTAATTAAATCACACTTTTCCACAGGAATCACTACACAGGTGGATCTGAAATTGAATTTATACTATAAATAAATTGTTCCGTCTTTTTGTTAATTTTGTCAAATGTTATAATGTCAACCTTTTGTGTAGACATGTAAAACTTATTTCAGCTAATGCCTTGTCTTTATTTCCTTTACCAAGAAAGACTGACACCTCTTACTGAAAGTTGAAGTAAAACTGTGTCACCTGTTTAAGATTTCATTAGTCTGGTCAATGATGGCGCGTGGGATGCTCTCGCCAGTCAAGTGCAGTGCAATTTTGTCAGCGAATGTGTTACAATTATGCGTCAACAGGCGATAGTCCTCTGGCCTGCAAACACAGCTACAGTTAAGTGGCCTGGGCGTATGGCCTGCAAACACAGCTCTGTTAAGTGGCCTGGTAATATGGCCTGCAAACACAGTTATGCTTAAGTGGCCTAGTAATATGGCCTGCAAACACAGTTACAGTTACGTGGCCTGCAAGTATGGCCTGAAAACACAGTTACTGTTAAGTGGCCTACTAGTGTGGCCTGCAAACACAGTCACAGTTAAGTGGCCTACAAGTATGGCCTGCAAACACAGTCACAGTTAAATGGCGTACAAGTATGGCCTCCAAACACAGTGACAGTTAAGTGGCCTACAAGTATGGCCTGCAAACACAGTCACAGTTAAGTGGTCTACACGTATGGCCTCCAAACACAGTTACAGTTAAGTGGCCTACAAGTATAGCCTGCAAACACAGTCACAGTTAAGTGGCCTACAAGTATGGCCTCCAAACACAGTTACAGTTAAGTGGCCTACACGTATGGCCTCCAAACACAGTTACAGTTAAGTGGCCTGCAAGTATGGCCTCCAAACACAGTTACAGTTAAGCGGCATACAAACACAGTTACAGTTAAGCGGCCTACAAGTATGGCCTCCAAACACAGTTACAGTTAAGTGGCCTACACGTATGGCCTCCAAACACAGTTACAGTTAAGTGGCCTACACATATGGCCTACAAACACAGTTACAGTTAAGTGGCCTACATGTATGGCCTCCAAACACAGTTACAGTTAAGTGGCCTACACGTATGGCCTCCAAACACAGTTACAGTTAAGTGGCCTGCAAGTATGGCCTCCAAACACAGTTACAGTTAAGTGGCCTGGGAGTATGACCTGCAAACATAGCAACAGTTAATTGGCCTGGGATATGACCTGCAAACACAGCTGTAGTGAATTGGCCTGGGAATCTGGGACATTAAAAACTTCTTGTTAAAAAATACCTAGGTAAATAGTAAATGTGGGTACGGCTTGAGTTGCACACTCACACACATGCAGATGCACACGCACACCCACACATCCACACATCCACACACTCACATCTATGGTTTTGATTTTTATAAATCGTGCAAACAAACTTGGGATACTTCGTCCTCATTGTGCAACCAAAACCAAAATATGAAGTTGATGAATACATTTTTATGTATGTAAAACACTTGATAATTGCAATACTTTCATTAATGATTTCAGTAAAACCTTAATATCAAGAATAGGCATAAAGGTTTTCAATAAAATAAAAGATACCTTAAGACATGCACAATTATTTTAATACTACGGGATTGTAAACTCATAACCCTAAGTTACCATTTGAAGCCAGTGACCAGTGACTGAAAATGACTGGAAATGAACTCACCGAAATGATGTTGTTGAGAGATGTTGCAGGTAACTCATGAACTTTTCAAATGGAACAAGCGTTTCTCCTAGATCGGCTGTCTTGTGTGGATCACCTAGTATTGTGCCACTCTACCAAAGTAAACGGGCACAACCTATTTACCCATGTCACCACATCACATGGATATCACATAGCCTATTTACCCATGTCACCACATCAAACGGATATCACATAGTCTATTTACCCATGTCACCACATCAAACGGATGTCACATAGCCTATTTACCCATGTCACCACATCACATGGATATCACACATCCTATTTACCCATGTCACCACATCAAACGGATATCACATAGCCTATTTACCCATCTCAATACATCACATGGATATCACACATCCTATTTACCCATGTCACCACATCAAACGGATATCACATAGCCTATTTACCCATCTCAATACATCACATGGATATCACACATCCTATTTACCCATGTAACCACATCATATAGATGTACCCTATTTACCTATATCACCATATCATATGGATATCGCATACCCTATTTATCCATGTCACCATATCACACGGATATCACATAACCTGTTTACCCATGTCACCACATCATATAGATATCACATAACCTATTTACCCATGTCACCACATCATATAGATATCACATAGCCTATTTACCCATGTCACCACATCACATGGATATCACATACCCTATTTACCCATGTCACCACATCATATAGATATCACATAACCTATTTACCCATGTCACCACATCACATGGATATCACACACCCTATTTACCCATGACACCATATCACATGGATATCACACATCCTATTTACCCATGTCACCACATCACATGGATATCACACACCCTATTTACCCATGACACCACATCACATGGATATCACACACCCTATTTACCCATGTCACCACATCATATAGATATCACATAACCTATTTACCCATGTCACCACATCACATGGATATCACATACCCTATTTACCCATGTCACCACATCATATAGATATCACATAACCTATTTACCCATGTCACCACATCACATGGATATCACACACCCTATTTACCCATGACACCACATCACATGGATATCACACATCCTATTTACCCATGTCACCATATCACATACCCTATTTACATGTCACCACATCACACATATATCACATACCCTATTTACCCTTGACACCACATCACATGGATATCACATACCCTATTTACCCACGTCACCACATCACATGAGTATCGCATACCCTATTTACCCATGTCACCATATCACACAGATATCACATAACCTATTTTCCAATGTCACCATATCACACAGATATCACATACCCTATTTACCCATGTCACCACATCACATGGATATCACACATCCTATTTACCCATGTCACCAAATCACATGAATATCACATACCCTATTTACATGTCACCACATCACACAGATATCACATACCCTATTTACATGTCACCATATCACACGGATATCACATAACCTATTTTCCTATGTCACGTCACCTAGATATCACATACACTATAAAACAAACTGCATCAAATAGCAACCAATGTAACTAATGTTGCATTACGTGGAGTATTATCTACAGCTGCGCTATATGTCTGCCTGACTGTCTGTCCTATGTACTTACTGGTTGACAGATCTTTATTCCTGAACTGCTGAAGAAGAACTCAAGTCGATACACAACTACGCCAGTGTGCCATATTCCTGCCAGATTTGCACCTACAGAGATACTCACATTAAAAAAACGTAAATGACAGGAAGATCGTGTTTAAACCATTTCAAATGTATGTTTTAAAGAGACACTTGGGTTGGAAATTTACATTTTTTGAGTGAAGCAAAAATTAGTTTTCTGTTGTTGACATTTCTACATATAAAAATTATTTAACTTGCCATTCTTATACATTGTTCAAACAAAATAAATCTGTTTGTCTGAAAACAAGCATTTTGTGTGATTCCTGCGTTTGCAGTCTTTGTTTTTGCTCAACGAAGTGAGTGAGTTTTCTCAGAAACACGACTTCACTCACACATGCTGCCTTCTTGTTTATTTAACTGAATAACCGGTTGATAGATTTCCTTGAAATTTGGTACACTGTATCTTGATAGTATGGCCATTGTAGGCATCAAGCTACTTTTTTAAATAATTCTTATAGTTTGTTTTTAAAATGACTCATAAAAAGCAGTTTTTTTAAGTAAAAAAGTAACTTGGTGGTTACACTTGTTGTTATATGGAGTAACAACACATCAAATATGAGTGATCCAAGATATTTCAATGCACATATTCAATCCAAGATGGCTGCCGGAAAATCCCCTCGGAAAATATTCCCAGCTTTCATCTTAGGTGGACATCCACACTCGGGGCAGTTTCACCTCTTTAGAATAAGTATTAATGAAATAAAAAATAATATGTGTTTAGACCCAAGTGTCTCCTTAATATTTTGGGTAATTTCCCCATGGAAAGAAGGCCAAATTCATACACCCTATCACACGGCCCCAACCCCCAGTGTTAATACAGACTGAGACGTGTCGCATCATATGATAGATAGTTTGGCCATTTTGAGTCGTGGTGTAAACATTATATCCATACAAAACATTTTAAAAGGTATCCACAAACATATTTTTATATTGTATTAAATTATAATACACTAATATGGTTTTAATGGCTGTAATTGGATCCATCAGCCCAAGTCAGCAAATTAATGACACAGAGGTCATAGGAGACATCTGTAATGAGATCTGTCTGTTGATTAAACTTGTGAGAGTAGTCCAAGATGTTCAGAAAGAATAAACAATATTTCTTGATAGGTAATAACCATACCAAAGTTCAATACACATTTTCATTTCACTTTCAATATGAAAAAGAGCAGTTGCTCATATCAGACCAAGCTAGCATGTTTCTCTTTTAATACTTGTTAACAGTATTAGAGTTCTTCTTTTTCTTCATCTGGGCAGGTTTTACGGCAGTCATTAGGAAGGCACAATTCAACAGTTCCGCCACATAAATATGTCCAATGCTTTTATTTTCAAGTGTTCTTTTGGTGTGGCTTGATGACACGATAATAAATATGCAGTGAATAGCAACAGTTGAATTACTATAGTGTAGTTAATGATAACGCACTCTTGTAGAAACTTAGCAATACATTGTCGCAAAAATCTGGGCTCTCTCCATAACTAGGACAGTGACCATTAATTGGGAACATACATACTGTTGCTCCAGTTTATTCAGCTGTATATACGAGTACCTGGCTATAGACATTGGTGGATATTTGTGAATGAGTAGTATTTGCGCATCATTCGCCACATGGCTGAAAGAGAAGCCAAGATAGTGTTCGATTGAAAAGGTTAAGTGTAAGGCAGTTTGAGAAATCCCGAGGATTGGATGCTGCGCTATATAAGAAGTTACCTTTTCTAACACAAAATACTCACCACGGATACATTGAGGTAGCAGCTCGATGATGCCTTGGCTAAGGTCATAGATATACAGACGCACTGGAAATATCTTTGTCCTGGCAATACAGACAAATATACATACTAAAATTATAATTTATGTATAGTTTTACCAGAATAATATTATAAATATAATAATGAAATTATGATTTAATTAACACCAATGTTATAATTTTATTTAGCTACTTATCTGTAATATGCCTCTGTTTTTAGCATTTAATATTATTTATTTAGCTAATTGTTTTAGTTCTTGTTTACTTCAAGTGCCTACAAAGGGATGGCTTTTTAGATTTAATTTACATCATCAATATTATGCTCATCGTTATCAACATCTCAACATAATATATAACAGAATTGTATTGGTACATTTTAATCCATGGAGAATAATCAAACATTACACGGAGCAGCAACAACTGGTAATTAATTATTCAGCTGTAGTGCAGTGAATCAGCTACTAGAGGTTCGGACTCTCGAATTAGAAAACCCAGGTTCATTTCCTGAGCTGCCGTGTCAAAGCTTGGGCACGTTTCTTCCACTCTACATTGCTCCAGTTTATTCAGCTGTATATACGAGTACCTGGCTATAGACAGTGGTTGATATTTGTGAATGAGTAGTCTTTCAGCATCATTCGCCACATGACTGAAAGCTTCCCAGAGAAGCCAAGATAGTGTTTGATTGAACAGGACTTCCAGGGAGTAAAGTGTAAAGTGCTTTGTGAAATCCAGATGATTGGATGCTGCGCTATATAAGAAGTTACATTTCTTAACACAAAAGTGAAGTTGGACAGATATATATATATATATCTATGTATATACTTGCCCGTTAAATGGATCCAGTTCTTGATCTGGCCCTGACCCGGACTGCAATAAGCTGTTGAGAGTGAATATGGTCATGTGCGACCCATCTATATTGTGGGTGTAGCTAGCGCACGGGGAAAACGGTACTCTGGCCGTCTCCGGGACACCGGCAGCAATGCTGCCCATGAACCGCAACAACCTGCAATCATTGTTTGGACCATTTGTTGTCATCATAAAGTGGTCGGCAAGGTGATCGGAGAGGAAATTAACAGTGAAGATGACCTCTACGGGCAGAGGGTGAAGAGAAAGGGAAGGCAGATAGATACCCCTGGATCTTGTTCACCCCCAAATCGCTGTTACAATACATTACCAACTCGCCATCATTTTCAGTTGCCTCAGCCGAGAATCGGTCGCTATCAACATTCCTTATCCCTTCTTCTAAACGAATGATCTGCCTCTCTCTCTCTCCCAACACATGTCTGGCCTGTGTTATTGCTCGCACCCTTAGATATTAGATGACAGCTGTTTTATGAACTGCGTTTATTATTTATTTATTATTGCTGTGCATAAATTATATTCCTTTTAATCATATATAATTCTTAGAACTTCTTTTACTGTACCCTCTTGTACAGCATACTTTATTTATTAATTATATTTATCTCTCGAGCTGTCGAACATCACAAGAAAATTTGACTGATTTTATTGATCGATCGATCGATTGATCAGTAGAAGCTGGTGAAGGTTAGTTCAAGTAGGCTGGCTGGACAAGAGAATGAGTGGGAGAGGGAACAGTTGGTACAGAAGGCAGTCCTGAGAGTGGAAGAAAATGGAGGCGTTGACTGCTATGTGAGGAGTCTGTCAGTGTGATGAGACATTAGGAGGGATTGTAAGAGGAGTTGAGACTAAGACCAAAAGACAGATGGAAACTTTCAAATTGTGAACATTGTTACCAGCTTTATAAAGTAACTAAACACAATTTGGCAGGGAATTGATCTTCTACATGTACATGCATAACAACATAATAGTAAATAAAACAAATTTAAACTTAGTTACTTTATAAAGCTGGTAACAATGTTCACAATTTGAAAGTTTCCATCGCACGCAACAAGTTCAAACATGGTAAACAAAACATCCAGTGTTAAAACAAGTTTATTGGCAGTAATTAAAAACAAATAAATAGTGCCCGATCAATAAACATTTGCCCTATGATGCTTTACACATGAATATACATAAAAATACATACTGGGAAATAAACGCATAAACATTGAGCTACAAATGTAGTTACTATAACAGTTAAAAATACAGACAATTATGAACATAATTATTTAAAACATTCTTTAAATACAATGCTTCTTTAAGCAAGGTGAATAACCTAAAAACTAAACACTAGTAAAATTAAATTAATTTACCAAAAGAAAAGCCCGCAAAATTATCTTGCTGTTCCAGCATACTCTTGCAGCTTCCGTAGATTATGAACAATGGATGATATCACACATGAACAAGGTGTTTTTTGTCTTACCTCTTTGGAATCTCCTCTGGGAGGAATGTGATGTAACTTGGAAGATTCTTCCCAGTTAGGTAGAAAACTAATTCATCTGTGAATTTGTTCGCATTATGCAGAATCATGTGAAAGTCGGTAGACCTGTAAAACTACTGAACATAATTATGTATTTCTTCATTCACTGTTTTAATAATAAAGTGGTGACACTCAGTGCAGAGGATGTCGCTCTACCACTGTATTCGGCATTGGTTACTGTAACTTGATGGGTTTGAAGAATGCATTTAAGACGAAAGATTGATAACCCTGATAAGTGCTTCCCTTTGTTTTCTGCTCAATGGGTGAGTGTGTTTCTCATTAATACAAGTATATTTCTAACATGTTGTTTTCATGCTGGAGATGTCAATATCAATACATATTTACACAAATGTGTACAACAGTGTAAAGAGAGAGAGATGAGAGATACTGTTTTGTTCATTTGAACCATGAACAATCAGGCTGGTAAATGTATCATTTGAATAATGCAACATTTCCATGTTACAGACACACAATTAAAACCTGACTCTGCAAATGGCTTGCCATACATACATACATACATATATATATATATATGTTATATATATTTAATTTATATATATATATATATATATATACATATATATATATAATTATATATATATATATATACATATATATATATATATATAATTATATATATATATATAATTATATATATATATATATATATATATTGCAGTTTATGATGTCATCTTATTGGATAATAAACTGATGTTGTTCTATAATTATGAGTACCATACTCAGAATGACTTCCGGACATTTGTTATTACAATGTATACAACAGAACTGACTACCACACAGAAAAAACAGTTATGATGCACTGCTATGAAATGTATTTCCGTTATAATAATTAATAAAACTTAATCACCTGTATGAGGTATTAGATAAATCATCCACATGCGCCAAAAAGACCTCTTCTGTAATGTCTGTACTTCCCATGTCAATAATTCGTTTTGGTTGTCCTAAAAGTGTACGAGCCTAGAACAATGCACCAAATTAAACCTGTATTAACATACACACACTAACGATTACATCATCCATTTCAGTAAATCAGTCAATCCTTTTTTTTTGCATGAAAAATTACCACAAAACCACTATGTGTTGAAAAGGGCATAGCGCCTTACAAGTCATATGACTTCTCCTACATCCCTTTAACAGCAGCAGCGATTCACCAATCATGGTATTGTATTATATTGTATTGTCTTTACCATTATGTATTGTATTATTTTCCCATAGTATGCTGTATATGCATGTGTTGTTGTTGTTGTTGTTGTTGTCGTCGTCATCGTCGTTGTCGTTGGCAAATAAACTTTCATTCACAATGCACTTTCAATGTAAGAGGTATGCAGATAAATTCATGTCTGACCAGTGGTCCTTTTAAAAATAAACAATTACATATGAAAGAGATAATGTAGGTTACTGTATAACTTATGTACACTCCAATATATGCTGTAGAACGTAACAGGTTACCATAACAGAGTAACTGCCACAGTACCCACAGCAAATATTAATCCATCAAACATGACATAATTTCATGAAATACAGTATAAAATCATATTCAACATTCAGTGTCATAACTAGTAGAGACGCTTTGAATGTTGTGGTCTTAGCATACCCTTCTGAAAAATTGACAAACTTACTGGTGTACATTTGAGAATTCCTTCATTGGAATAGTAGAACTCTTGTCCAAACACTACTGTTCCTGTGTGCCATATCCCAGTTAGTTGTGTCTCTTCCATATTACCTTCATAACAATTATGTAAGTATAACAATCACAAATATTCGAATAATAGTAACAATTTGAACAGAATGTATCAGTTATTGATCTCTCATGCTTCAGTCACATTTGAAGCACTTTAAGTTTAAAGTTGTCTTTCAATAGGTTGTTACAGTAAAAATATGTGGGTCCCATTTACACTGTGTAAATTGTTTGTGTGGCATGTTAAAGAATCAGTGGCAGACCAGTGTATTTAAATACACCAAGAAAGTTAGAAAACAAGATATATTTACATGCCACAAATGTTTACTACCTGCCCCGACATTACAGATGTGACATGTCTATAATAATAAATTTGCAATGTAGCATTCACTAGTATTGAACTAGAGCCGCCTGGCATGCCAGCAGTCCAGGTTCAATAACCGGTCACAGCATTTTAGGTGATAAAACCTGGCTTTCAACATTGGGGACTGTGTAGCCCTCGTGAATAGAACCACGTTAATCACTTAATGTTGTCGCGTATGTAAAAGAACCACTGTGACGATAAGCACCCTGGCAGTAACCACCCTCAGTGACAGCATAGGAAGGTTGGCTTGGTGTAAATATTCTGAAAAAGACTGACTAGTTCAATTAGACTTCATAAGATCGTAACGTTATATAACCAGTGACTATATGATTAGTCCGTTAATAGAAGCCTGCCGATACCTGGAAACAACTAGATTCAAGACATCGTCAAGTCGAAGTTCAACTAGATTCGCATTCTCGTAACTGGCAATACTGCCAGTACTGGCAATATTGCCGAACAAAGAAAACGCTTTGACTTACCAGGTAAACAAGGTGACAGCTTTATGGCCATGCCATTGGATAGGTCATAAAGGTGAACTTTAACCGAAATTACCTTTGGCTCAAATATTTTGGGCCTACAACATGATGACAGGAAGCGGCCTCGAAAGAACGACATGATTTTGCCGTTTTGTGTCATGAAACGAAGTCATTCCGCGTTGACAGGTTAAATGTGCATCGTATGCCATACATATGTGTATATCAAAACCGTCAATAAATTACTCAAATTACTGCTTTGCGCTATCCTAACAATTCCGTACACGTACAACAACTAGAAGTAGAAGTAGAAGTAGATATGAAAAAAATGCAGTAGAGAAAATGTCGAGCTGCACCTAGCGGATGTGTTAGAACCAACATTTGTTTATATTAGTCCGCTACGGGGAGCCACGGACAATCCAAAAGTGATTCTCGGCACTGGCATTTTCTTGGTTGATCTTGAAACAACGTGCATTTGTATGCACCGAAGACAGTACTGACGTGTGATTTTAAAGATTAAGATGCTAAAAGATATATACCTACACATTGTCTTCAGCAAAAAACTCTTAAGAGCATCTGCAACAAAATAGATGCCAGTGGGAATTTCTTGGTGAAAACAAGTCACAACAGCAACACGGTAGGCCTAAATAGAGGCCTATATTCTATATAATTATGCCTAGGTTGTTAAAAATAAAAACTGTCACCATTATTAATGAAATAAATTATGCTTGCATAGGATTAAAATGTGTATGTATGGTAAATTTATAATAAATTTATTTATTTTACCTAGCATAGCCTGGCATACAATATATTTATTAAATTAAATTGAAATTATTTTTATTCGTACCCCATGCTGTCATGGTACAATATAAAATGTCTGTCATATATTTATTAAATTAAATTGAAATTATTTTTATTCGTACCCCATGCTGTCATGGTACAATATAAAATGTCTGTCATTTGTTTAACAGTATGTACCCTTCGTTGCGTAAGGTCTTCTGTTATATATAAATATGATAGTAACCTGTAACTCCTATACTATCATACAGCACGATAAATTTATGTATAGACTAACCAACATAAATTGTCGAAATGTTATATTATATATGATTTATTTGTACACCATAATGAATATGTGTCAAATGAATCGAATCTAATTAACTTATATACTATAATCCGAAATCGATGATATCTCCCCCCGACCATTTCACTTTTGCATTCTCTCGAAAATACGGCAACATCATCCTAGTAGTCAACTATTCTATTTGATAGACCCGTTGTAGTAGGCAACGCTCATTGAAACAGGAGACAAGATATCAAGGTCCCGGTGGAGTATAATTTATGATACACAACGAACGTTGCAAAGGTTGCTATCAAGAAGACTGAATTAACCGGTTACTACGCACACACACGCAAACGCACGCACGCACGCACGCACGCACGCACGCACACACTCATACACACAAACACACACCATTATATATATATATATATATATATATATATATATATATATATATATATATATATATATATATATATATATATATTTCAAATGTGATGCTACAATACATAATGATAGGTAGCCTATTCGGATGTGGCAGTTATACAAACGCGTTCTTACAGGTCTGCCTTATAAATAGTTAGATACCATATACACAACTGACGTTGGCTTCCTGGAGATTGTTTGCATTATCCAAAGAAACCGCAATATTCTCTTGCTGCAACATCCCTGTCGCAAATACTTTTATTATTAAAGTCCAATTATTTCCCATCAAACCTGAAGTCGGCTCTCTGATTTTTTTTTTTTAGCAACATTTCTTTTTCTACTCTGTGGAGAGCTAGCTTTGACGTAATCCGGAGTGTACATCTTCTTGGAATTCAAGTGGTCCTATCTTTTCAGAAAGTATTTTTGACAATGCAAATAGCGTTTTTTTGTCTTCTACAAATAGAGTGGAAGCAAATGTACTTGATATTGTTTTTCGTGCGCGATTTCTTATCTCAAGTAAGAGGGTTGTCGCGATGGATTTGACCATATGGAAATGCGGTGGAATGTCACGTATAGCCTATACCTATTGGGAACTTCTGTCTAGAATGAACAAACCATCATGGAATTGTGGTTCTAGTCTGTTCAATGTCATGGCACGGAAACACCGACATTGTGTTCCTTTAAGCGTGAATCAACGCTAAAGGTCTGTCAAATGCTTATATGTTGTACCTGGTTAATTACACAATCAATTCAAATTATTCTTGAAATTATGCTTAAATAAGTTATATAGTAAATTACCATACCCATATTAATAATGTTTACACCAAATCTGTAACTGGAGGTATTTGGGGGGTTTCATTGTAGTTTTTTTGCCATGTCTGATATATATTCAAGTTGGGTTTTGGCGAGATTCGGATTCGTTTTCCAGCGTCTTATATATGATGAACTGGCCGTTCCAACAATAGCTGTAGCTTGTTCTACAACGGGTACAATTGACATTTTAAACACGCCTCTTACATTACCTTGAGAAATAACTCAAAATGTAACTACTGAAATAACTTAATATATAACAATTACTGGTGAAGTAATAATAATATATGTATCTATGTCTATATATATATATATATATATATATATATATATATATATATATATATATATATATACATACATACATACATATATAATATATATATATATATATATATATATATATATATATATATATATATATATATACATACATATATATATATATTTATATATATATATATATATATATATATATATATTTATATATATATATATATATATATATATATATATATATATATATATATATATATATATATATAATAACAATATGATTGGGAAGACGTTCCCACTTAGCTGCAACCTGTATCATAGCCTACCTAATGTATGTATGTATGTATGTATGTATGTATTGGTGACACGGGCGTCGATCGGTGGGGGACGGGGAGGACGCGTCCCCCACTTTTCAGGGTGGAGGGGACAGCGCTAGGAATTGTCCCCCCCCCCACTTTTCAGTTCACAAACATTGCGAGGCATATAGCCTGTCTCAACACTCCTCTCTCTTAAAAGCCGCTACATATGACTAGCTAGACAATAAACTCGCGATATGAAGTTCCGACCACCCATTAAAAAATCGACTAGATAAACTGCTTGGCTGGGCACAGCGCGCAACTTGATCTTACTTTAATAAATAATCACCATGCCGGGATACGGTGTAACGCTTACGTTTTTTCGGCCTTATAAACGTTCTAGTCGGGGCGCACGGTGGTCGAAGTGGACACCTCGTGCTATTTTTGGTTGCCCTGTTGTTTTATCAACTTCAAACCTTCCTTACCAATAATCCAGAGGGCAACCCTCTGAAATCACTCCGAAAATCGCGCTTACATTCAGACGTATAGGGTGCCGGAATGGCCGTTTAGTCACAATTGCAATTTGTTTTTCTCATAGTTTGTTTAGGGCTACAAAGCTAGTTTTTATGGCAAACTATTCGTATTGCAGAGGTGCATAAACACAATTATTATCTTATTGAAATGTAGGGTAACCTGGGGCAAAACGGCCCCTGGGGGTAATACGGCCCCCCGTCTTTTCTGACAAACGAGTTAGCACAAACTAACGTTGAATAGTGGAACATGATACTGCTACCTAGCGAATACTCTTAGCCACTGCAAGGCTAAACGCTACCAAAAGTAAGTTCACAAACATTGTGTAAAGGTTTGCATACCCTGTGATGTAATAATCACTCTTCGGTCAAATCGATGCTAACATGTTCACCGTGTGATGATAAGCCAGCGACTGGTACTAATGCACTCGCATCTATACACGTTTTCAACGACTTTCATCGAAATGGGAGCGATTTTAAAAGATTACATGTGAAGGTGAAAAAGACAGCACTGTTGTGTATGGGGTAAGACGGCCCTGTTAGAACGGGGCAAAACGGTCCCGGGAGCCGTCTTACCCCGCCATGCAGTACGAATATGGTATGTAAACGCAATATAGCTGTGAGGTATTTATAGCATACACAATATTTTAAATAAAAAGTGAAAGAAAGTCGACGAAAGCAGCGATGAAGAGGAGTGGCCTTGATTTGATGTGCGGAGAACCATTCAGTTGCAGTCGGCCACGATATATCTGGGTTCAATTCCAAAAAATGCAGTGAGTGCACACCAGAGCTCCCGTATTTCGTGTGTTGCAACCGCGAGTCAGAGTGTGATTAGACAGTAGAGTGTCTGCATGTCATTCGTTAATACAATATGTTAATGATTTTTTTCCATTGGAGGCAATATTAACGTTTTGTCGATTATAAAGAAACTGTACCACAGAAATGCAAACATGTGTGTTGTGATACTGTATAATTAGTAGGAACTATGATAAATAATGATGAACAATGTGCGTTGCCCGTCAATATTGATCAAATTTACCACATATTTCTGCATCCGCAGGGTCGTATATAAAAAGGCTAAAAATCGCTATGGTAATTAAAGACTGCCTAACATGCGTCATTACATTGCAGATACATTGTAGCAATTAATATACTGGTGTGTCTGCTTTATTGTACTCATTTCACATCATAATGGCTATTCAAAATGTTAAGTAACACAAGTCTTTTGGGTAGGCCTAACACTTTCACATGAGTCAGACCAGGAAGTCTAAATCTCTTCTGACCCCTCGTCGTAGTCGGTCAATGGGGTGCAACCATGTCACGGTGCCCGACACATTTCTCGCATCTAGGAGAAACTTGGCAGGAAATCAAAGAATAGCTAGTAAGGTCGTCGGACGGACGACATCTGCAATTCGCTACTGGTATCACTTGGGTCAATGCTATTTCCAAACATATTTTTGTGACAGTTACTTATTTATTACAATATGTGATTAAATAGACTTATTATGAGCAAAGGGAAATTTAAGACGATCGAGGGAGCACACTGTCCCTGTCGTCGCGTGTCTACACTGCGCTGCCGATGTGATGCTCTGTTGGGGTGAAGTAATTCTTGTGTGACACGTCGCAAATAATCAGCGGGCCTTGTCGCCAGCCAGCTATGACGGATATAGCCACACTCTCGATCTGTTTCTCGTCCGACACTTGCTTATAAAATATGGCTGCTTAGAAGTGTTCGTGATTGTCATTGTAACAACTGGCTGCGGGAAACAATGGACTTCCCTACCACCGACATACTGAACTGGTCCGATGTGGCGTCTTCGTCGTCAACAATCTGCATCCCAAACCGAAAAAGAAAGTAGTCTCAATCGCCACACGGAAGATCGTCGACCATCTCGAAGTATTGCATGCATGTGGTGGTGAACCGTCTCATATGCTTGTTTGGCCAGATTATGGTGATAACTACCAAAAAAGTTATTATTATATCGTATAATTTATTTTTATAAGTTGTTCGATAATAAATAGTTTCAATGATATCTAATAGACCGATCGTCTCATCTTTGATAATTTGAATTTTCGTTGGGAGTACCTGAACGCACTAACTATGCATACATTTTCGTAACTGATCTATTTAAAGGCTATTTTGGGTAAAATAGCGCAGTTGTAATAGATGCGGCCGGCCGAAACAAGAGACAACTTGCTGCGCTGCATCGGTCGCTGGCGCCCCATTACATGTTGCGTAATTTTGTACCGGGCGACGGTCGTGGGGCGTGGCAGAGTCCACGCCCGTGTGACTGTCTGTCGAACGATTATGGGATGTGCCGATTATCTTGCGGGGAGCAAGTCAAACTCGAAAGAAGCGCATTTAACATGTTCTAAGCTGATACAGTTCTAAGCAATGGTTTAATTTGAAAGAAATGAGATTACTAATAACATTGAAAGTCTTCGAAAAGGCATCGATTGACGGCTTGTCTCTCCGACTAGATTACCCGGACGTGAACCAGCACCATGACATTTAAGGTGGGTAAAGGCGGTGCAGATCTACATACTCTTTAAGGTGTATACCCCGCCAATACACTTCTAAGAAGGTCCACTTGGCTCTATGCTCTTTCATTAATTGCAGAACTTGTTTGACAGATAGAGATTATATTTTGGTTCTAATATCTACAATGTTAAGACCTCCGTCAGCAAATGTGTTTAATAGTGATTCTCTTTTCAAAGCCACGGATTTACTGTTCCAAATAAATGGATATGCCATTGTTTTCAATTTGTCCACCTTTTTAAATTGTTTGGTAGTGAGGTAAACTCAAATGGAGCCGCACAACACAGATTGCAGGGTGATACTTTATAAGTTGACACTTTATTTGAGGAATTGATACTGCGCTATACAAGAAGTTACCTTTACCTTTAGTTAACTGAACACCCACGCCAACGTCTAAGCCACACCCTATAGGTTTTCTATTTTTGAGATTGGCGAACTGTTAACCCCACATATCGCTACACCCAGGTAGGCAAAACTGTCTCTGCTTAACCTTCCAGGAGCCGTATTCATGTCCAGCAGATAAACTACCCAGAGGTAAATGACGTAACCGCTGATAGTAAAATAATACAGAATCACGTGTCGTTATCCGGCGGATAGCGTTATATCCGGGTAGGAAGGCTTACTCCCTTCTTAACCAAGCGTACTCTCAATCCATGTCTGCTGAAAATATCTTTCCACTCTAGCAACTGTTATTGGAGATTTGCTTCCCCATCCTCTACCACTGCCAGGCCACCTGCGTACGATAGTTTTTGGAGTACGAGTTTTATACAAATCTTTCTGCTTATCATTTCCATCACCGCGATAAACAACAATGGGCTCAACGCGCTGCCCTGTGTCAGACCAACATTTACTTTGGACTCTCCTGACACTCCCGGTCCACACAGCTCCCTGCTCTTCGTGCCCCCTCCACTACTCTGACCTCCCCTGGGACCCCCATACACATAAGTGTTCCCATTATCATTTCACTTGAGATTGTAGCATGGGCCTTCTCCGGGTCTATGTATCCAATTGCCATATCCTCCTGTCCTTCCAGTTTCTTCTCAACTAGCTACCTCCGGGCAAACATCCCATCCGTTGTTCCTCTTCTTTTTCTAATCTCCAGCTGTTCTTCAACGATTCCCCTTACACTACTGCTCTTATTCTGCCATCCACGATTCTTTCCAGAAACGTCAACACATGCCTTAGCAACGTAGTGCCTCTATTTTTCCTGGGCCATGCATATCTCCGTTTTTGTCTGTATTCAGACTATCAGCCCCAGTATGCATTCCTCTGTGAACTTCCCCTCTCTCTTGCAGGTGTTCAGCAATTGGTTTTGTCGATCATATTCCAACTCGCTCAGCCACCGCCAGCATCTCTACTTACACTTCATCAATGCCTGTGAGCCATTCTACAGTAAGTTGTATTTTCTTGTCCCAAGCTTTTAATTTTCAAGAACCGCTTAACACAAAAAAACGAATGCTGTTGTATGTTTGCTATAATCCCCCCCAATATGCTAAGTCACTACAATAACAGATATTCAGTCGTTTGATAGTTTTTTTTCAATTTGACATGCTGGAATGTCTTGACCATAACGTGTCCCATCTAATATATTTGTACTTTAACCATTAATATTGCGTGTTTGCTAAACAGCAGCTTACTTCTGATGCTAATGCAGACTAATTGCATTTATTTAGCAATCATATTTTACCGGATATGTTTAAGGAAATGTCAATATTAAAAAAGATATTGAGTTTGACAGTTTGTCCCATGGATATTGTGTCTTAGCCATAACGTTTCAAGAACAGTGCCAATGCTCGAAATTGTTGAAACTGGTACAAACCATAACTGTTGCAGCAGTAACCTATTTTACTCTCTTTTGTAAAAAAACACATGTTTGGTGGCAACGTTTGTGATATACCTTCTCAAAATATTGCTTGTTTGACTGAAATTCGCTGCGTAGGTGTTCTACCTGTCTGAGCCATAACGTGCTAAATGTTATGTAACTTTTTATTAGCATAGCATATAGAATATACAAGGTATGTGGAATTGTTTACATACCAACATGGTATGTCGCTGAAACATACTTCAAGCGAGTTATGCATTCCAGAGGTCAATTTGTAAAAATATTGTCTGAGCCATAACGTCTTAGCCATAACAAAACAATATGTTATGGCTAAGACAACTTCGTTATGGCTAAGACAACATACTAAAATACAAAGAATTACAGTGTAAATTATGTAGCTTAGTACAACAATTATATGTATAGAGTATAGTACATAGTCATAGATGCACATTACCACGTTCGTGTGTGCGCGCACGCATGCACGTACGCATGCATACACGTATGTACGCACGCACGCATACCGCACGCATACACACACGGTATCTGATATCATATAATATATATATAAATATATATATCTAATTTATATATATATATATATATAAATTAGATATATATGTGTATATACACCATGTATATATATATATATATATATATATATGTGTGTATATATATATGTATATATATATACATATATACATACCACTTGACTACTATACTATAGTGAAGATAAACATAATAAAATACACTAACATATATGGCATTCACGTAATGAAGCATGGCGTATGTACAGATGGCTGAAAGAAGATTGCACGAAAGAAAAAGGCAATGAGCAACAATGAAAGACAAAGAAAGCATATGGAGAAAGTACTAGCGTCACCAACAAAGCATGCCGCGTATTTGGCTAAGGAAAAGGATCGGAGAAATAAGCGAAAGGAAGTGAAAGCTCTGCAGACGCAGACAATGTCGGAAAGAGATAAAAGGAATCATAAACGGAAATGGAAGTTGGCTCAACGAACATATCGGAGGAAATGCAAATTAATAGATGTTAAAACATGTTAAAGTATGTAAGCCTAGTATCTATATTATAATAAACAATAATCAATAATACATGTGCAATTTAGACAACACATTTGAGGATATTAAATTGATTAATTGAATCATTCAAAATTGTTTTATGATATGGGTAAAATGTGCACATATAACTGAGTACAAGCACTGCTAAATTATATTGATTTTATGTTTTACAATAATAACTTTATCGATGTTGTATTCAAATGTAAAAAAAGGGAACTACCTTTGAACAATATTTTTTTAATATACAGGGTGTTATACAAGTTAATGTTATTATTACGCAATTTGGATATGGCCATATGCCACATTATTTTAGTGGGAAACTTAACAAATACAGATGCCTTTCATCAACACAATATTTGTAAATACATGTTAAATATACATAGCAAAATATCTGCGTTGTTCTACTAAATATAGTAGAACTTTTATACATTAAAATAGTTATTACAAAGCAACACAAGTGTTTCGTTTTAGAATAGTTGATATGAACTGACAAGAAATTGCATTTCTGATCCGTTTTTATTCATCCATAATGCCACAAACCAAGTGCTAAACTGATATTTACTAAAACAAAAGTAATGCAACAGAGGCCCCCACAAGAGAGCGACAACGCTTCAACAAAAACACCACCTTGCCCACAATTTTAGTTAGTGAGTTATATACTGAGTAATTTATTTAGACATTTTGGGCTACCAGATATGGGTGTGGGCTACCAGAAATGTCAAGCTAGTAGCCCGGATGGCTACCTAAATTGTTGAGTTATTTCTACCCCTGGATATGTGGCTTTTAATAAAGTTATCTTCGAATAATAACATGTCTGTTCTGCATTCATAATCACTGTTTATATGATATTGAAAGAAAATAGCAAGTTCTATAATAAACACATGCATGCGCGCACGCGCGTGCACACACATACACACACCCGCACATACACAGTATTATTATGCAATTATGTAAAACCAACATTTGTCGTCAAATTAGGCGTATATATACGAATACATGTCTTAGCCATAACAATAATGTCTTAGCCATAACGCTTTGTCTTAGCCATAACACAAGTTAGACATTATTACTTTTTTATAGTAATACAATACAGACAAACATTTAATATTTTTCTGATGTGTAACTGTCCTAAGTAATCATTTCAGGTATCTAGCTTTTGATCAGAGGTATTTCCCGAGTATTCTGCATAACTATATGAAACCAAATAACCAGGTTATGGGACAAATCATATCCTGATACTCTGTGTCAGTATAATTACAAAAAAATACGTTATACTACCACATTTTTCATCTAATGTTCGAACGTTGATATCAATGTAATCGAAAAATAGCATTACTTTAAGCATGCCACTTTAAAGTATGACATTATTGGCATATCATTAACATGTCCAGTTTTGTTATGGTTAAGACATGCGGCGATGGCAAGTGTTTTTAAATGAACACATCGGCTAAGTGTGTTAATATCGATCGCTGCTGACTGTTGGCCATTGAGGTCGACACCTTGGTCTATCTTAATAACAATGTTTTGGATAAATTAAGCAAAAATAAATTTGGAAACTTTTTTGGCTGAAAAATACACTTTACTGTAGAATGGCTCCTGTATATCTTTCCGACTAGGCCAACACGATAAACAGTAAGAATGGCTCAGGCTGTGACAAGTTTCATAAAGCTTGCATTACCTCCCACCACTAAACCATTTATTGCGAAGCATGTCCCTTGGGGAGATGTAATTTATTTATTTTCAACCACAACAGTTATGAATTACACATCACAGTATTGGTGGAAAGGGATATGTTTCAACATACACACTCATACACGCTAGCACACACGCACGAACGCACGCACACACACACATAGAATACCACTGTGATTGTTATTTAAATTTATTTTCAACCACAACAGTTATGAATTACACATCACAGTATTGGTGGAAAGGGATATGTTTCAACACACACACGCATACACGCACGCACACACACGCACACACACACACACACACACACACACACACACACACACACACACATAATATCATTGTGATAATTATTTAAACCGTTCCTTTTGCATTTTAGCAAATAGCTGAAAGAAATATATAATAATAAATGAGTGGCGTTGCAATCCCTTATCGTTCTGATGCGCAATGTGTCAGAGTGAACAAGTTGGTTGTTTGTCGCTCTTTGTTTGTCTCCATGCTAATTTACCTCCCTTCCTTTAAACATACTAAACACTTTCTCTCTCCCTTCCTCCCTGCCTGGCCGCTCCTCTGCCTCTGCCTGTCCCTGTCCCTCTTCCTCCTCCTCTGCCTCTTCCTCCTCCTCTGCCTCTCCCTCTCCCTCATTTTCTTTAATCTCTACTATTTCCCTTATCACTTTCCCTCTACACCCCTCTTCCTCCATGTTTTCATCCACCAATCCTTTTCACACCTCTCATCGTTCTAATTAAGCCGCAATTCAGTACGGTCATGGGTATTTGCACATTCGACAAGAAGAATGAAACTACTTGTGTAAGGCAACCGGGTTTTGTCCGTCGGTAATACCTGACATGTTTCATTGTCAATTAGCACAGACAATGCAAAGCTTCACTGCCGTGGACATTCTTAGCCTGACGTGCGGCCTCCGACAATGGTATGTTCTTGGTCCCGCGCAAGAACGCTCACATTGACAACGTATGATTAGTAACCTGTGTCGCGTTGCACCTGAGAGTTGCTACAAACAAATGACTTAAGCGTTCGATCGAAAGCATGGATTCGTCGAAGTGCAGTTGTATTCGAAATGCAGTTCTTCTGGTTTTCAGTACAAGACCAACTTTGACGTGTTTATGGATGGTTCGTGTTGGGTCGGGTGCAGCGTATTATATGGTATTCAGCAAACGATACACATTTGACGCTTTGACAGTTGTTCTCGAATGAGCTGCACATGAAGTTTGGGAGTCGTCAAACATTGGGATATACAACCAGACGCCAAAAAAGAGAACGACGACTGCTACAGACAATTGCTTTAAGGTAGGTAGACTATGTGTGTAATGTTGTTATTGTATTTAGAACGGCAATATGCAACTGTGGGTAGAACATCACATATATTGCCATGTGGTACAGTGTCGACATTCTATATTGCTAACCTGCATAGTCAAACCAGCACGCATACTTAAGACTATTTTTTTTTATCATTATGCATAAATGTTAGCGTCACTCTACTGTGAATATAATTACGCAGATAACCCATTTCTCGTTAATCAAAGCATTACTTGGGAACATATTTAATATGTAATGAATAGATGCACTTGCTGATTTGCGTCGATATAAATCGTAGGTAAGCATTTTATTTATTAATTATATAAAATAACTAATAGGTTTTAATCCACCTCGGTTTATTATCTTAAGTTATGAATTCTCATATACCAATGCGAGTTATATTATTCACTGTAGGATGTACTGTATTATGTATCTGCGTTTACAAATAATGCGTTATTTAATTTTATGAAGGAGAAAACGTCGGCAATGTGTGCGCCATATTGTTGCCCAACTTCCGCTATAGAACCATGAATCTGCATAAGTCAACATTAATAATTATATTTATGCATGTTAACATGTTTGAGGTATCATATGATATAGTATGCCATATAAGCCAAGTTATAAAGTAATGCTGCAACATAAATAACGTCAGATGTATCAGCTTACGTGTCTTACAAGTTGACACCACAATTTCACCAGCTAAGGCTCGACATGGGTTTATAAGCAAACAAAATGGCTACCTTCATTGCAACTGAGTGTTCCGACCGCACGTGGCGGAAGGGGTTACCAGTGACGCTCATCCTATGGAGGTCACAACCGATCTGGCGAATCGGGGTTTGGGCCAGGTAATTTCCCTCCCATAGGAACACTTCCGGCGGAAGTCGGTCAGTTGTGAGGGAGTAAGGATTGTGACCAACCGTGCCAGGGAACGTTATGAGGAGCAACCGATGAGGTATCTCTGGCCGAACTAGTTACATTAGATTGTACTACAGGCTATGTACACAGTGTCTCCCACTTCCTCATTCACTCTTTTTTTCTTTTTCAAAGTTTTTCTTTAAAACAGTAAATGTGTGACATTGACTGTTATTTTTAAGGTATTAAGAAAAATATTAATTTAATTTAATTCAAGGCTGTTAATGTTTAACTTTAAAACCCATTTTGTTTTGTTTTAATCGTACACAACATCTCAACTTCACGATAAGCTTTAATTAATTTGTTGCACGTACGTAAATAGTAAATAGCTAAGATACAATAATGTTTACTATTTACATATACTATTACATCTTTAATCGTCACTAAATAAATAAATCGAACTATAATATATTAATAATAATACATTCAATGTATGAATAAATAATTGCGATCATTCAATGTTAAGATACTTGTTAACATTTTGTTATGTTTATTTATACATGTATATGTTAGTTATCTAGTATAACCTTCGGTTATAATCTTTTCAATGAGATATTCATTAATGTTAAATTAATATTTATTTACTTCCATACGTGTACACAACACGTGACAAAGTAACTGCATTGATCAGTAAAACAACTAACACTATGACACATAACGAAAATATCGAAGATATAAGATACCTACATATTTTCATTCATTTTCATTATAAAAGAAGAAGAATTTGTTTTTATTTGACCATTATTTCAAAACAATAAAAAAAAAAATTAGAACAACGCAAACATAAAAATACTGTTTTAACACTAAAGCCCTGTCAAGTGTTTCTCTAAATCATTTTGTTCACTTGCATAGTTTAAGGGTAATGTCGGTTCAGTGTTGTGTGTGGCAGGTTCATACCCTGCTGGTGTTCCTTATGCAAACACTACATGTTGTGTGCACACACATTGCTTCCATTTAATAAGTTTAGCTGGTTGTGTGGTATTTTAGAAATGCAATGAACTACTTGTATACATAAGCAGGAATATCAATTGTTTCTTTGTAAATGTTGTGCATCTTGATTGCCAAACAAAGAGCGATTAATATCCAACTCACACAAGTACAACGTAAGACCTACATGTGGGCTGTAGAAGAAGGCAGATAATATGTTTCTCGCTGGCAGCATCATATGGCCAGCGTCAGAGTTCTGCCAGGTTATCAAGTTACACAACAATCATAACTCTTGTAAAGGTTAGCGTAGAATATGTTGAGGACTGCAATAGCCATATCAAAGTATGGTAGTTACAAGAAGTCAAGGATGTAAGTAAAGCCCATATCCCAGTGGTGGACCATGTGCTGAAGAAACCTCATCTTTCAGACTGCTGCTATAAGAAAAATGGAGACTTCAATCAGACATATCATGATTGGCTGGGGGGAGAGAGAGACAGAGAGAGAGAGAGAGAGAGAGAGAGAGAGAGAGAGATAGAGAGAGAGAGAGAGAGAGAGAGAGGTGGTGTCCACAACAGAAGAGAGTAAAGTGGGTGAGAGTGGTTGATAAGAGTGAGAGAGAGAGAGAGACAGACAGACAGACAGACAGACAGACAGACAGACAGACAGACAGGCAGGCAGGCAGGCAGGCAGGCAGGCAGGCAGGCAGACAGGCAGGCAGACAGACAGACAGAGACAGCGAGACAGACAGACAGAGACAGAGACATACAAAGAGAGACAGAGCGAGAGAGAGACAGAGAGAGAATGAGAGATCGAAAGAAAGATAGGATAGTGTACATGTCTGAATAGTGACAGTGAACGTGGCTGAAGAGAGAGAGAGGGAGAGAGATGAAGAGTGAGAGAGCCAGATAATGAGGTAGAGAGATAGTTACCAGTAGGGAATGAATGTTGGTGAAGAGAAAGAGTTGAAGAATGTCCCTGAAAAGAAATAGATGGTGAACACATCTAAAGTGAAAAAAATTGTGAACGTGACAGTGATTGCACAGATTAAGAATATGGATTGTATGGATTCACAGCGGAGTTTAGAGAATAAATATAAAACTACATGGTAATATGTTACTGTTGATCTAATTTCTTAGTTACTCTATGTTACATATAAATAACAAATATCCATGACCCATGATCATGCATTCTTAAATCCCCTCCACCTTTATATGTAACTCACCTGTGTATAATTCTAAATTCACTACAC
>OZ024858.1:15797984-15807984 GCA_964017155.1 Oasisia sp. SBJ-2009
ATGTATGTATGTATGTATGTATGTATGTATGTATGTATGTATGTATGTATGAATATATATATATATATATATATATATATATATATATATATATATATATATATATATATATTAGTAGACTAATTAGTAATGAAGAATGTCATCTTTCGCGCAGTACACCTTGTTTTGGGGCAAATGTATACGTGTGTTATAATTACGTGCATTTAGAGAACTTGTCAGATATAAGTGCTTATCGAACTGTTGTGAAACCACAACGTACAGCAATGTAAAATGCAAATCCCGTAAAAGACACATACTGCCTAAAATCGTGTATACTAGGTGCGCTACGTAAATCGCTATGTGTCTGTGACAGTGGTAAACTCAATATAAATTGATAAGAAAGGTGTAACGCAATATATGGCGGCGGGGCGGCGGGCGGGCGGGAGGGCAGGCGGGCGCGGGCGCGGGCGCGGGCGCGGGCGCGGGCGCGGGCGCGGGCGCGGGCGCGGGCGCGGGCGCGGGCGCGGGCGCGGGCGCGGGCGCGGGCGCGGGCGCGGGCGCGGGCGCGGGCGATAACGCGGATTCGAATCGTGGCTGCGGTGGTAAAACCTTGGGCAAGTTTTTTCACTCTACATTGCTCCAGTTTACTCAGCTGAATAAATGAGTATCTGGCTATAGACAGTGGTGGATATGTGTACGAGCAGCCTTCGCGCATTAATTGTAGCATATGGCTTCGCAGAGAAGCCGAGATGGTGTCTGAGTGAACAGGTCTGTCAGGGAAGTAAAGTGTAAAGCGCTTTGAGCGGTCCTGGGGACTGGATATAGGATATATGAGGACTGCGCTATATAAGTATTGCCTTTACTTACTTTGTTTAACACTCCAAAGGTCAGCGTGACGCACCCTCCAGTGGGGTAGCGACTGCGCGAGCGAGTCGAGGAATAAGCGACCCAGCAGTACGTCATAACGCCGGTGATACTAATACAATGACGGGCCCAGGTCAGCCGTCGAACTTAGCGATGTGTAGCCGGCCTGGCGTTAAGTCTTTCATGCAGTAGGTAACCGCAGGCATATATCTTGGGAACCGGTTGTGTAAGAAATACGAAACGACGCTACCTTGGCGACGATTCGATTTTGTGAACCGCCGTTGCCCTGGTTGTGTTACGGGGGCCGCGCTGTCACTTATAAGTAGACCTACTACGCTTTGACGAGTTGCAGCGTTTGTACGCACGCGGACGAACCTCTCGCTATGCGAGTCTCGTAATTTTATCCACTCGTAAAGAACGACCGGGTAAAGACATACCCGGCGATGTCGCTCGTAATATGGTGGACCTCCGTGTGTGGAAATGCTACTGAAGATGATGCATTCTGGGTAAGTCGCGGGCGTGCATGCATGTTGTGTGATTGTACAGTGCATGTGCGCCGGTCGGTCGGTCGGTCGGGCTCACATACATAGCGGTCGGTCGGTCTGTCGGTCGGTCGGTCGGTCGGGCGGGCGGGCGGGCGGGCGGGCGGACGGACGGACGGGCGGGCGGGCGGGCGGGCGGGCGGGCGGGCGGGCGGGCGGGCGGGCGGGCGGACGGACGGACGGACGGACGGACGGACGGACGGACGGACGGACGGACGGACGGACGGACGGACGGACGGACGGACGGACGGACGGACGGACGGACGGACGGACGGACGGACGGACGGACGGACGGACGGACGGACGGACGGACGGACGGACGGACGGACGGACGGACGGACGGACGGACGGACGGACGGACGGACGGACGGACGGACGGACGGACGGACGGACGGACGGACGGACGGACGGACGGACGGACGGACGGACGGACGGACGGACGGACGGACGGACGGACGGACGGACGGACGGACGGACGGACGGACGGACGGACGGACGGACGGACGGACGGACGGACGGACGGACGGACGGACGACTGAACATAGTTAAACATAACCTCTTTTTTTCTTAGTATCGCTATGTTGACCAGAATGTGTGTGACGAGAGTGTCAACAGACCCTTGGTTAACCAAGGGTCTGTTGACATTTCAGCCGGCTTAAGCAATTAAAATTGAGAGCTTGTAATAGATTTCGGAAAACTGACAACTGTTGGATGGTTATTAAAACAAAATTATAAGTGTTAAGCGTCCTCTCAAGTCATGCTTCATAAGCCCACCACTCGCACTGTCTTGTTCCACAGCTGTAAGGTGATCCGATTTTAAAACACGGTTTTTTCTGTGATCTGTCATACATTTTAGGTCAACCCTCTGTATATCTCGATCGTAGGCTACATAATTTGTCGTAGGGGACCGTATGCAAGTTTTATAAATATTATGTGTTTGTACTATGAAGGCGTCATTGAATCTGATGTGTCTGTAGTGACACTATCCATGAATCTGATGTGTTTGTAGTGACACTATCCATGAATCTGATATTTGTTTGTAATGACAATATCTAAGAATCTGATATGTGTGTGTAGTGACAATATCCATGAATTAGAACATGATTCGTAGATATTGTCGTTGGTGTGTGTTTGTTGATTAACGATGTAAATGAGCCTGACATGTATTTGTAGAGTGACAACATCCTTGAGTCTGACGTCTGTTTGTAGAGTGACAGCATCCATGAGCCTGACGTGTGTTTGTAGAGTGACAGCATCCATGATCCTGACGTGTGTTTGTAGAGTGACAACATCCATGAGTCTGACATGTGTTTGTAGAGTGACAGCATCCATGAGTCTGACGTGTGTTTGTAGAGTGACAGCATCCATGAGTCTGACGTATGTTTGTAGAGTGACAGCATCCATGATCCTGACGTGTGTTTGTAGAGTGACAACATCCTTGAGTCTGACATGTGTTTGTAGAGTGACAGCATCCATGAGTCTGACGTGTGTTTGTAGAGTGACAGCATCCATGAGTCTGACGTGTGTTTGTAGAGTGACAGCATCCAAGAGGCTGACGTATGTTTGTAGAGTGACAACATCCATGAGCCTGACATGTGTTTGTAGAGTGATAGCATCCATGAGTCTGACGTGTGTTTGTAGAGTGATAGCATCCATGAGCCTGACGTGTGTTTGTAGAGTGACAGCATCCATGAGTCTGACGTGTGTTTGTACAGTGACAACATCCATGAGTCTGACGTGTGTTTGTAGAGTGACAGCATCCATGAGCCTGACGTGTGTTTGTAGAGTGACAGCATCTCGGTGAACACGTCCAACCCGGACCTGACCCGCTGTTTCCAGTCGACGTTGCTGGCGTGGCTGCCGGGCGGCTACCTGTGGCTCTGCTCTCTCTTCTACGTGCCTGTCCTGGCCGCCCGTCCAACCTGCAGTCGCTGGGCCGACACGAGTCGTCGTAACGCCACCAAACTCGTGAGTTCTATCGTGTCGCGAGCCGACTGTGAGAGACACTCTACGAAGCCTCACACCTGTCAAGGGTCAATATCTATCAACTGCAGGTCAACGACCGCTTCAGAGAAGCCCCATGGAAGCTTTAAATATGTGTTTATTTAGTAACTTACAGCTGACAGTTAACATTGGTAATACTCGCTTAAGTCAAGGGGAGGGTCAAACAGTATTTACTTACTTACGTATGCCTGTTTGCTCGCTGGGAGCATAGGCCATCGACCAAGGAACGCCACCGTTTTCTGTCAGTGGCCATCCTCTCCATTTCTCTCCTGGTGTATCCTACCTCGTTTGTTTCTTTTTCCTTGTCTCTTGCCTCCATGTTTGTTGATTGTACTGCTCAGGTATGTGAATGAGTATGTCTCTTCCAGTGGCTCTCCGTTCAATGTAATGGGTCAAACAGTGTTTGAGCTTATAACAGCGTGGACAACATGTTGATTTAGTTGAGTCGTCACCCATGTGCATTGTCTGTCACACGTGTCCGCCATCTTGGCCCTGCAAACCAAACGCTCTTTTATATTTAGTTTGCAGCAGTTATATTGTGCACCTCCCATGTTTGTTGATTGCCTTTCTCCGAGAACTTGCTTCGATCTATGGACAGGGGAACAGGTTTCAGTTATTTAAACTAGATTCGCAGGGGGGATTCACAGAGAAGCCAAATACTGGAGGCACAGATAAGGACAGCACAAAGACAACGGCAAAGAACAGTCTGGAAAACTCTACCACATTTGGTTATAAATGTGTTTGTTTAAATGCAAGGAGCATAGTAAACAAAAGAAATGAACTAAACATTATGGTAGAAGATACTGACCCTCACATAATAGGTATAACTGAATCTTGGGCCACCCCCGACATATCAGATACCGAATTAGGAATGACAGGATATGTCATGTTTAGGAAAGATAGAATAGGGAGAAGGGGAGGTGGCGTTATTTTATATATTAAAGAATCCATCCAGGCTTACGAAATAAAATTAGAAAAAGAAGCAGAATGTGAAGAAGCTGTCTGGTGTAACATAGTTTCAGGAAACTCAACGTTAACTGTTGGGTTAGTTTATCGAAGTCCAAACATAAACACAGAAGAGAATGAGAAAATACAAAACGCTATAAAGGAAGTCAGTAAACGGGACTGTATAATTATGGGGGATTTTAACCATGGGCGTATACAGTGGAAATCTCTACAGAGTACTGGGAGTGAAGATCAAAAGTTTTTAAATTTAGTACAAGACAGTTTCCTTATTCAACATGTGTTAGAACCAACAAGGGGTGAGAACGTGTTGGACATAGTGTTGAGCTCACAGAAGGAATTTATTGATAATGTCAGGATATGTGAGCCACTGGGATGTAGTGATCACAACCAGATATATTTTATCATCAAAGTAAAAGGAGAACAGAATCGAAAAATACGGTACAGGAAAAATTTTCACAAAGGAAGATATAAGGACATGAGGAAATATTTAGCAAAGATAGACTGGAATAACGCACTGGAGAATAAGACAGCAAAAGAATGTTGGAATATCTTAAAGAGTGAAATTGACTGCATTGTCGAAAAATTTGTCCCCTTGAAAAAACAAGGGAAACGGTCAAAAAAGAAACACTTATCAAAAGAAGCCATTAGAAAAATCAAATACAAGCAAATGATGTGGAAGACATATAGACATAATGGAAGTGAAGAAGACTATGCCATTTATAAAGAAGCACTTAACCAAGCTACAGCTGAAATTAGAAATTCAAAGAGAAGCTATGAACAAAAATTAGCTTTTAATATAAAACATGACAGCAAGAGTTTTTATGCGTATGTTCGAAGTAAACAGAAAGTTCAGGATAAGGTCGGACCTCTAGAAGATAGTGATGGAAAAATAATAACAGAGGGATTCTTAATGGCAGAAAACCTAAATGAATACTTTAGTTCGGTATTTACCAGGGAAGATATTAGTGCATTACCAGTACCAGAGACTAAATTCGAAGGGAGAGAGTCAGACTATTTAGGACAACTAATTGTAACACCAAAAATGGTAGCTAAGAAAATAAGGGACATGAAGGATAATAAGTCACCTGGAGTGGATGGGATTCCTCCCAAATTACTACTGGAAATTGTAGAACAAATTAGCACACCACTTGCAACAGTGTTCAATTTGGCATTAGAGGAAGGAGTAGTTCCGTTAGAATGGAAAGAAGCAAACATCATACCATTATTTAAAAAAGGATCAAGAAGCAAGTCAGAGAACTATAGACCAGTGAGTTTAACATCGGTGATTTGTAAACTATTAGAAAGACTAATTAAAGAGCACTTGGTTGATTTTCTTGTTAAAAATAACTTGATTAACCCATCTCAACATGGGTTTCTAAAAGCGAGGTCATGCTTAACAAATATCTTATGTTTTTTGGAAGATGTCACAAAGTGGGTAGATGAGGGATCACCAGTAGATATAATATACTTAGATTTTAAAAAAGCTTTTGACAAAGTGCCACATCAAAGATTACTACTTAAACTGAAGGCCCATGGCATAGGCAATGTTATGATTAACTGGATAGAAAAATGGCTTATTGATAGAAGACAAAGAGTAGTAGTTGATGGGGAGGTTTCAAACTGGAAATCGGTTTTGAGTGGAGTACCGCAGGGATCAGTATTGGGACCTATTTTGTTCTTAATATATATCAATGATTTGGATGATGATATAACAAGCAAGGTGTTGAAGTTTGCGGATGATACAAAAGTGTTCAGAAAAATAAAAAGTGATACAGATAGACAGCAATTACAAGATGATCTAAATAAGTTGACCGAATGGTCTGAGAAGTGGCAAATGCTGTTTAATTATGGGAAGTGTAAGTGCCTCCACACAGGACATGGGAATGAAGATGCACAATATACAATGGGTGATACTGTACTAAATACTACCGTAAAGGAAAAGGACTTAGGGTTAACTATTAGTGCTGATATGAAGGTATCGGAACAGTGTGCAATTGCAGCAGCGAAGGGAAACCAAATTCTTGGATTAATTAGGCGAAATATAGTGTACAAGGAAAAAGAACTAATAATACCACTGTACAAAACAATAGTTAGGCCTCATTTAGAATATTGCATACAGGCATGGAGGCCATATCGCAAGAAGGATATTGATATACTAGAAAGAGTACAAAGAAGAGCAACCAAAATGATACAAAAACTCAGGAATATTAGTTATGAAATGCGTCTAAAAGAATGTGGATTAACAACACTAGAAACCAGGAGACTGCGAGGAGATCAGATAGAAGTTTTTAAAATATTGAATGGGTATGAAAATATTGACAGAAATATTTTTTTCTCAGTCAAGGAAGAGAGAAGGACTAGAGGACATGGAGTTACATTAGCAAAGAAGCAATGTAGATTAGATATTAGAAAATTTTCATTTTCACAAAGAACAGTAAATGAATGGAACAGATTATCGGCTGATTGTGTAAGTGCTAGTAGTGTTAATATGTTCAAAAATAAAATTGACATGTACCTAAGAAGGGCGGGGTACATTTAGATAGATAGGTTGGACTCTCGATAAGCCAAAGGGCTTCCTTGTCCACCTGCCATCTTGAGTTTATTCTCTAGGTGGCAATCTTGTTAAATCTTGTTAAATACCGTGTCGACAGACCATCCATTCGTATTTTTATGTAGTAGACAGTAAGTTACGTTAAGTTACATGAGACAATTCGGAACCCGTAACTAAATTACAGTTTTTTTGTTTATTTTTGTGTGTGTGTATTTCCAATCGTGTTAAAACTGTGTTTGTCGTAGTTTCTCGGCGTGTGTCCCTTTGCCGTCACACTGACGGGAGTTGTGTTTGTCTGTAGTTTCTCGGCGTGTGTCTCTGTGCCGTCACACTGACGGGAGTTGTGTTTATCGGTAGTTTCTCGGCGTGTGTCTCTGTGCAGTCACACTGACGTGAGTTGTGTTTGTCGGTAGTTTCTCGGGGTGTGTCTCTGTGCCGTCACACTGACGGGAGTTGTGTTTGTCGGTAGTTTCTCGGCGTGTGTCTCTGTGCAGTCACACTGACGTGAGTTGTGTTTGTCGGTAGTTTCTCGGGGTGTGTCTCTGTGCCGTCACACTGACGGGAGTTGTGTTTGTCGGTAGTTTCTCGGCGTGTGTCTCTGTGCAGTCACACTGACGTGAGTTGTGTTTGTCGGTAGTTTCTCGGGGTGTGTCTCTGTGCCGTCACACTGACGGGAGTTGTGTTTGTCGGTAGTTTCTCGGGGTGTGTCTCTGTGCCGTCACACTGACAGGAGTTGTGTTTGTCGGTAGTTTCTCGGCGTGTGTCTCTGTGCCGTCACACTGACGGGAGTTGTGTTTGTCGGTAGTTTCTCGGCGTGTGTCTCTGTGCCGTCACACTGACGGGAGTGGTGTTTGTCGGTAGTTTCTCGGCGTGTGTCCCTTTGCCGTCACACTGACGGGAGTTGTGTTTGCCGGTAGTTTCTCGGCGTGTGTCTCTGTGCCGTCACACTGACGGGAGTTGTGTTTGTCGGTAGTTTCTCGGCGTGTGTCTCTGTGCCGTCACATTGACGGGAGTTGTGTTTGTCGGTAGGTTCTCGGCGTGTGTCTATGTGCCGTCACACTGACGGGAGTTGTGTTTGTCGGTAGTTTCTCGGCGTATGTCTCTGTGCCGTCACACTGACGGGAGTTGTGTTTGTCGGTAGTTTCTCGGCGTATGTCTCTGTGCCGTCACACTGACGGGAGTTTCTCGGCGTGTGTCTCTGTGCCGTCACACTGACGTGAGTTGTGTTTGTCGGTAGTTTCTCGGCGAGTGTCTCTGTGCCGTCACACTGACGGGAGTTGTGTTTGTCGGTAGTTTCTCGGCGTGTGTCTCTGTGCCGTCACACTGACGGGAGTTGTGTTTGTCGGTAGTTTCTCGGCGTGTGTCTCTGTGCCGTCACACTGACGGGAGTTGTGTTTGTCGGTAGTTTCTCGGCGTGTGTCTCTGTGCCGTCACACTGACGGGAGTGGTGTTTGTCGGTAGTTTCTCGGCGTGTGTCCCTTTGCCGTCACACTGACGGGAGTTGTGTTTGTCGGTACTTTCTCGGCGTGTGTCTCTGTGCCGTCACACTGACGGGAGTTGTGTTTGTCGGTAGGTTCTCGGCGTGTGTCTCTGTGCCGTCACACTGACGGGAGTTGTGTTTGTCGGTAGTTTCTCGGCGTGTGTCTCTGTGCCGTCACACTGACGGGAGTTGTGTTTTTCGGTAGGTTCTCGGCGTGTGTCTCTGTGCCGTCACACTGACGGGAGTTTCTCGCCGTGTGTCTCTGTGCCGTCACACTGACGGGAGTTGTGTTTGTCGGTAGTTTCTCGGCGTGTGTCTCTGTGCCGTCACACTGACGGGAGTTGTGTTTGTAGGTAGGTTCTCGGCGTGTGTCTCTGTGCCGTCACACTGACGGGAGTTGTGTTTGTCGGTAGTTTCTCGGCGTGTGTCTCTGTGCCGTCACACTGACGGGAGTCGTGTTTGTCGGTAGTTTCTCGGCGTGTGTCCCTGTGCCGTCACACTGACGGGAGTGGTGTTTGTCGGTAGTTTCTCGGCGTGTGTCTCTGTGCCGTCACACTGACGGGAGTGGTGTTTGTCGGTAGTTTCTCGGCGTATGTCTCTGTGCCGTCACACTGACGGGAGTTTCTCGGCGTGTGTCACTGTGCCGTCACACTGACGGGAGTTGTGTTTGTCGGTAGTTTCTCGGCGTGTGTCTATGTGCCGTCACTCTGACGGGAGTCGTGTTTGTCGGTAGTTTCTCGGCGTGTGTCTCTGTGCCGTCACACTGACGGGAGTCGTGTTTGTCGGTAGTTTCTCGGCGAGTGTCTCTGTGCCGTCACACTGACGGGAGTTGTGTTTGTCGGTAGGTTCTCGGCGTACGTCTATGTGCCGTCACACTGACGGGAGTTGTGTTTGTCGGTAGTTTCTCGGCGTATGTCTCTGTGCCGTCACACTGACGGGAGTTGTGTTTGTCGGTAGTTTCTCGGCGTATGTCTCTGTGCCGTCACACTGACGGGAGTTTCTCGGCGTGTGTCACTGTGCCGTCACACTGACGGGAGTCGTGTTTTTCGGTAGGTTCTCGGCGTGTGTCTATGTGCCGTCACACTGACGGGAGTTGTGTTTGTCGGTAGTTTCTCGGCGTATGTCTCTGTGCCGTCACACTGACGGGAGTTTCTCGGCGTGTGTCACTGTGCCGTCACATTGACGGGAGTTGTGTTTGTCGGTAGTTTCTCGGCGTGTGTCTCTGTGCCGTCACACTGACGGGAGTTGTGTTTGTCGGTAGTTTCTCGGTGTGTGTCTCTGTGCCGTCACACTGACGGGAGTTGAGTTTGTCGGTAGTTTCTCGGTGTGTGTCTCTGTGCCGTCACACTGACGGGAGTTGTATTTGTCGGTAGTTTCTCGGCGTGTGTCTCTGTACCGTCACACTGACGGAAGTCGTGAAGAGAGCCTGGGACGGGACGTCGGGCAGCGAACTTGTCCCGGCACAGTACATCTCACCGGCCGTCAACTTTCTCTCAATGGTGCGTACCTGCCGCTCGTCGCTAAATAAAAGACACTTTTTGCTGAGCAATAATTTAAAACTACTCAACAAAACACAATGTTTTTATAATGTTAAAAATGAATTGTTTTCCATTT
>OZ024858.1:15812325-15824825 GCA_964017155.1 Oasisia sp. SBJ-2009
CGATCTCATTACACTGATCTCACCGCAGATACTGAGGTAGGTACTATGTGTTTGATGATAGTTGTATTGATGTGATGATGATGTTAATGGGGATGATACTAATATGGATGGTGATGATAATGATTACGTGCGCGTGTGTGTTGTATGTTCGGTCGTAAGTGCGTGCGTGCGGGCATGCGTGCGCATGTCTATGATGTGTGTTTATGTCTGTATGTCTGTATGTCTGTATGTCTGTATGTCTGTATGTCTGTCTGTATGTATGTATGTATGTATGTATGTATGTATGTATGTATGTATGTATGTATGTATGTATGTATGTATATATAATAAAATTATATATATATATGCATACATAAACATATGTGTGTGTGTGTGTGTGTGTGTGTGTGTGTGTGTGTGTGTGTGTGTGTGTGTGTGTGTGTGTGTGTGTGTGTGTGTGTGTGTGTGCGGGCATGTGTGCGTGCGTGCGTGCGTGCGTGCGTGCGTGCGTGCGTGCGTAGACAACATTTAGACAAACATATAATTCACAGACTACACATAGAAACGTTTTGTTTCGCACTTTTGTTTCGCACAAACGTTACGTGCTCAATATGTATGTGGTCGCGCTTATTGTGCTCTAATGTTCCCAGTCTTGCACAATCTGTTCTACGTACCTGTATCTTGTATTCTTCCTACGATGGTTGCAGTCTGTTGATAACCTTCATTGGGTCGAAGGACCCGTTGGTCTGGCGAGGCTACATGTACGTCGCCGCCATGTTCATCGTCGCCTGCACGCGCACAGTGTTTTGTCAGAACTATTGGCACGTGGGCCTCGTTACCGGCATGCGACTGCGCACAGCCATTGTCGGTGTGATATATCGAAAGGTCCGTCGGTTCGTTTTATTTGCATATTTTTGACCGATGGGTGTAGTCGAGTTGCCATTTTGTGAACCTGGAAATGGTTGGTCGTCTAAGGTTTTTTGTTGAATCATATAGAATATGTGTCCCTGAACTCAAATCCGTGGGATGGCAATGCGCCATCCTTGGGCAACTCGTGGGAACCACGAAAATCCAAGATGGCTGCCGTGATCCTGGTAAATTACAAAATGTGTTCATCGTTACACTAAATACAAACGATCCTATGGCAAACTGACAACGCTTTAGCTTCTAAATTTCTCAGGACGTTAAATAATATCCGGGTTGCGTTTCTGCGCATGCGCGAATCAGTCGTCATTGGTTACCATTTAAGTATGTTAACGCTTCCCGTCGGATCTCATAGGAAATTCAAGTCTGATATATATCAGCCACTGTGAGAAAAGGAATGTACATACCCTTTCAGCAGTTATTAATCTAAAATTAACTCGAGGCAAACAGATTTTTGAGGCTTGTTTTGATAGCAAAAGGAAACCACGTAACTTCAATGCGCCATAATCCGTGACAGGGATGTAAACAAAGATAATGTTTTTATTTATCAAACGAACTTTTAAGCAACTCTTTACACTGGTCATCATAGCAAAGTTCACGAACAGCCTATGACATACTATAAATGCTTTGCGTTTTGCCGCACACTGATAATTTTACATATACCGCGCATGAGCAGAAACGCCAACCGGATATTATTTAATGCCCGGATAAATGTAAGCGCGACAACGCATCATTTTCTTAAGCTTGTTCAGTTCAAGATTAAACGCAATCATGACATAAACAAGAGACCGACACATTAATGAGCTCCGAGTGTCATGCAAACAAACGTTTATGTCTATAATGTATACTGTAGTTCAAATTCAGACGGAAACATTCTCTTATTTCCCGACAGGCCCTGCGATTGAGCACTTCCGCCCGCCGAGAAACCAGCGTCGGTGAAATCGTCAACCTGATATCTGTCGACGCGCAGAAGCTGCAGGATTCTCCGCTGTACCTGCATCTGATCTGGTCGGCGCCGCTCACCATTGCCCTGTGTCTGTACTTCCTGTGGCAAGAGCTCGGCCCGTCCGTCCTGGCGGGGCTGGTCTTCATGCTGCTCATGATTCCCGTCAACGCGGTCATTGCACAGGTGACGCGCAAGCTTCAGGTAAGAACGTAGAGCTTCTTTGTCGTTGCCATGTTTCGGGCCTTACGTGATCGGATGCCAACGTACATCGCCTCTCTCATCATGCCGTACGTGCCGCGTCGCGCCCTGCGATCTGCAGACCGCGCGTTGCTAGAGGTTCCTCGGCACAACCTCGAACGTTATGGACGCCGTTCATTCTCCCGTGCAGGACCAACTCTGTGGAACGCACTACCTGAGGATTTGCGTTCCACAGAGTGCATGAACAAATTTAAAGCGCAACTTAAGACATTCTATTTTAAAATCTGTACCTTTTAGGTTGATATTAATGTTTAAGTGGCTCAGCCAGCATATAATTAAAACTATTTATTAATTGGTTTTAGATTTAGATATACGTACTCAAATGTTTTTTTAACTTGTATTATATTTACTTTTACAATGTGAACACTACTTAACAGAGCTTGTATTTTTTGGATTTTAGAGTATAAATAAAGCGTATTATTATTATTATTTATCTCCGCTCTCCATCTCTCCGTCTCCCTCGACGCGGCTCAAGCGGCTCAATGACTTTGCACACTCTTCACATCTCACGCCGCCTCCTTCTGCCAGCCACCCTTTGTTCCACGGTCGCCTTCCATTTCATGTGTCTGAATTACTTTAACTAAATAACTAACCAAGTACTTTAACCACCAGCTTCTTATGGAATATGTTGTTTATGGCTGCAAGATTTGGTTGTTTTGTAAGAAAGTTACTATTTTGAGCATAGTATTTGAAATGTATGACGTATCACACGTCACCAGTACGAAACCAAGTGCCATAGATGATGAGTCAAAACGTCGTACATATCAAATACTATGCGCGAAAGAAAGTTAATTTCTTACAACAAATACCAGCTTCTTCCCTGTCAATTATGACATCGGTTTTCCTTGAATGTTACACTATTTTTTACTGTTGCAGATATTCTATATAGCAATAGAAATATTGAGAAATTCATATTATGGGAATACATGTATGATGTATCATTTTACGAAACTGTTAACATATTGTCCGCTCTTGGTTGTCCTTATAATTATATGATTATAATTTCGCCTATCAAATACCATGGTGGGCGAAATTAATAGACCTATACAAATAATGGGATTAAAATGTCTTCTTATGTCCTCCAGGTATCGCAGATGAAATTCAAAGATGGACGATTAAAACTAATGAACGAATTGCTCAACGGTATAAAGGTGAGTGCACGTTTTATTTTAATTTTTCGCGCAGTTACAAAGTTATGTCAGTCTGTTTGCGTCTTCTGCCTACGTTGGCGGTAATCATCTGAACATGGTACCCTTAAAGATATGTTGCAAAGTATTGCAGAGCGCCTAACTAATCGGACCATCAGACATTGTGATTCACAACTGGACTCTGGTTCTTAATAACGAACTACTTTCACTACAGTTATACTCTATCAGTAATTCGCCGTTTTCATCTACATCTTTTTTGTTTCATTGTACTGGATGATGGTGGGAATCTAACGAAATATTTCGTTTTACTGACATATTTTAATACTGTGAATTTATCGCAACAAAACAGGTACTGGAAAATGTAGCACACATTATATCTTAAGCTATTACAAATACGGGAAGCTAAATCTTAGGCTTGGACGTTTGCAGGACTAGACCGGAAAATTATTTACGAGATATAAAGCCGTGGCAATTTCTGTGGATAAAGTCAAAGGTCATGTTCAACATGAAAAAGACACTTCCAAGTAGCCTCCGTCGAATTAATATTTTAGTTAAATAATTTCCGTATAGCGGTGTTATGGTGTGAACAGACAACATTATCAAAATCAGATTCCTAATTAGCCGTGTGGCATAGATGGAGCGCAGTGGCGCAGTGGTTAGAGCGTCGGAATCAAGAGAACCCGGGTTTGAACCCTGTGCTGTCGTGTCGAACCATGTATAAGTCCGTTCAGTCTGCGTTACGCGTAACTGTTTGTGTAGGTGTTGATGTTGTACGTGCTAAATAAGAACTTACGTTTAACTCTTTGTGTAGGTGTTGATGTTTTACGCGCTAAATAAGAACTTACGTTTAACTCTTTGTGTAGGTGTTGACGTTGTACGCGCTAAATGAGAACTTACGTTTACCGTGGTGTGTAGGTGTTGACGTTGTACACGCTAAATAAGAACATATGTTTGCCTTTTTGTGTAGGTGTTAAAGTTATACGCCTTAAATAAGAGCTTACGTTTAACTGTTTGTGTAGGTGTTGACGTTGTACGCGCTAAATAAGAACTTACGTTTACCGGGTTGTGTAGGTGTTGAAATTGTACGCGTGGGAAGACCCATTCGAAAAGCAGATCCTGGAAATGCGAGGCAAGGAGATCCGCGCCCTGCAGACAGAGGCCTACATGGGCGCCGGCAGCGCCATCAGCTGGTTCATGGCCCCCTACCTCGTGAGTGGCCGACATATTTCCCAAGCCACGCGAATTAATCCCAGATACTTCCCTACTATAATCAACACTATCAACTAACTCCTAGTTCTGCTTCTCGTGAGAATCTCACATATGACCCAACAAACAGTACGTCATGCTTTGAACGGTAGCTATTTCGTCGTCACCCCCGACATCATTACCGACTTCATCACCATCATCGGTATCATCGTTGACGGAACTTGTCGTATGCTATTTCATTTTGACGTCTAGGTCTAACTTTTGGACTGGCGTGAAACCGAATATTGGCTACATGTTATATTGTTGTTGACGCACTGGTTGTTGAAGCAATCTAGGTCCGGATTTGTCACGACGTTTCCGGTAGTCAGTTTCACTTATCGACAGTCCTCAACTGAAACAACGTTTCATTAGCTGTGTGTTCGCTCTATTCGTAATAATCTCTGACGATGTCCCAGGTGTAGCATATTGGGGCAGAGGGGATGAGGTGACATCCACGAGGTCGATTGAATAGTTATTGATGCAGTTAAATAGCGATGTGCGACACAGGGAGTTTAGTGCATACGTAATGGTGTCCAAACCAGAATATGACGTTTCAAAGTGAAAATAAACACGCTAACAATAATCAACTGTTCATAGTTTTCAAAATAATAAAATAAAATGTCATCAGTGACATTCGTATACCATTTACTACAAAATAGAAAACAAACCATTAAACTTCAAATTAATAATCCAGAATTATCGTTAAAAACAGGACATAAATACGCAATACAAAACTAACGGCTGAGGTTGTAATTCTCTAAATCGTTGGAAAGTATACGAAAAATACCAATTCACTATATATAACAGGTTACACGTACGTGGTTGACGATATATTTGACTTGACTACTCGGATGGAATAGTCCATGGTCACCCAGTTGGTGTGGGTTATGATAATGTGCAATGTTACAACTGAAAATATATACGCTACATTGTTGTTTGCGACTAAGTCATCCAAACGAGAAAAAACACTGTTGCATTTGTTGATGTACGTGTACGTTCACCAGGTGGCGCTGGGGTCGTTTACTGTGTACGTGCTGTCTTCGCCGGAGAACGTGTTGGACGCCAACAAGGCGTTCGTGTCGTTGGCTCTCTTCAACATCATGAACTTCCCGTTGTCCTTTATGCCCATCATGCTTGCTTACATTGTTCAGGTATGCACTGTCCACATGCGCACAAACATGCGTGCGCGCACTAACGCAAACACCAACGCACGTACGTAAGCCCATGGACATAAACACGTAGGTAGTAACTAGGTACGCATGCCAGCGTATCCACACACAAAATATTTGCCGATAGTTTGTTGCACATCCCAAGTTGTTCAACATGTGAATACTGTCCGATCAGCTATATGACAATCAGCGTTTTGTGGTGATGGTGTCCCCTCGCTGCCTAAATTCGCCGGTGCGTACGCGCGCACGCATACATATACACACATACGCACTTACTCGCGCACGCAGAAGTATACACACGATGCCTAATCATGTATGCACTCATCCACCCACCCATCCATACACGTACACACACACGCACGCACGCACGTTCACACACACACATACACACACACACACACACACACACACACACGTGTATTTGAATTGTTAACCGTTTTATAATTGATACGCTATATGTGTGGTATTCATGTTGATGTTTCCAGGCTGTTGTGTCCATTGGCCGAATCAGTAAGTTCTTGAGGAGAGAAGAACTCGACGAAGACAGCGTCGGTCACGACCAGTTCACGAGTAAGTCTCAGTCGAGAGCTGGCAGTGTCCATACACCCCAGCACTACTTCACTTTGTCATCAACACTAGGTCCTATAAATCATCGGGAAACGAGAACAAAACCTTACGTACTCATGCATGTACCCAACAGGATTTTGCATACATATTTATATTACACCGTCACTGGTTTCTCATTTCAGTGCGTTTTATGCAACAGCATAATATCAACACTTCCGTCGTATTTACTAAAAGCCCGCCGTGTTTGTTACAGTTTCAATGTACTGTTATTCCAGAGGAAGCCGTCTCAGTGGACAAAGGCATCTTTAGCTGGAGCCGGAGTGACGAACCCATCCTGACGAAGTACTGTTTATCTACTTATTACTCTCTTTTCTACAATCCTTGCTTACTCAGTCCGTACATTCTTCTTGCTCACTTCTCGCATCTATTACACATTTTACATCAGATGTTATACTATGTTCTATTTAATGTTGTACTTTAATGGTAGTTTTGAAAGTTGAAATGTTTAATAAATGTTCGTTCGTCCGTCCGTCCGTCCGTCCGTCCGTCCGTCCGTCCGTCCGTCCGTCCGTCCGTCCGTCCGTCCGTCCGTCCGTCCGTCCGTCCGTCCGTCCGTCCGTCCGTCCGTCCGTCCGTCCGTCCGTCCGTCCGTCCGTCCGTCCGTCCGTCCGTCCGTCCGTCCGTCCGTCCGTCCGTCCGTCCGTCCGTCCGTCCGTCCGTCCGTCCGTCCGTCCGTCCGTCCGTCCGTCCGTCCGTCCGTCCGTCCGTCCGTCCGTCCGTCCGTCCGTCCGTCCGTCCGTCCGTCCGTCCGTCCGTCCGTCCGTCCGTCCGTCCGTCCGTCCGTCCGTCCGTCCGTCCGTCCGTCCGTCCGTCCGTCCGTCCGTCCGTCCGTCCGTCCGTCCGTCCGTCCGTCCGTCCGTCCGTCCGTCCGTCCGTCCGTCCGTCCGTCCGTCCGTCCGTCCGTCCGTCCGTCCGTCCGTCCGTCCGTCCGTCCGTCCGTCCGTCCGTCCGTCCGTCCGTCCGTTCGTTCGTTCGTCCGTTCGTCAGCCCTCCCGCCCTCCCTCCCGCCCGCCCTCCCGCCCGCCCGCCCGCCCGCCCGCCCGCCCGCCCGCCCGCCCGCCCGCCCGCCCGCCCGCCCGCCCGCCCGCCCGCCCGCATTCCTGCAAAAGTCCTGCTGCATGGCGAATACCGTCACTGGTGAGCGAGTGAGTGTTTGACCTGTCCTTTGCAGCATCAACCTGAAGGTTCCGGAGGGCAGTCTGGTGGCCGTCGTTGGTCAAGTCGGCTCTGGCAAGTCGTCCCTCATCTCGGCACTGCTGGGGGAGATGGAACTCGTGGACGGCCACGTCAATGTCAGGGTCAGTCCATTCCCAACATCCGGTTCGTCGACTGGTCATTGGCGCACAAATACGGCTCATTTGACACAACACACTATAGGGCCTGCAGCCATTTATATCCGGACACATATTTGGTTCATATATTAACATGATCTTCTATCGAGTTTTTATTTGTGATATACTACTTTAGATCTTCATCGAGCCTACTGTATTACCTCTGCCTACTTCACAGAGATACACTGTCTTTGTTTTCATTTGTATACACGATAAATATCTGCACCATTTCCGTTCATACATCCACAGTGTAACATATATAAACTTTAATCACCTTAATTAATTTTTCCTTTCGTGGAATAACGGTCTCTGATTTTTTTGCGAATTAAGCATATCACACCGCATTTATTTAATAAAACGTCAATCGGTTCTAGTGTAGAGACAAGCCTACGCTAAGAAATCCATGCTTAAGTTCTTTTGCGAACGCATTTTTGCAAGTATAGTGCCTATATATACATGCACAGCTATATTATAAAACGAATGTGTGGATCACTATGACGCATGTATGTATCACGTGATGCAGGGATCCGTGGCCTACGTGCCACAGCAGGCTTGGATCCAGAATGCCACGGTCAAGGGCAACATTCTGTTTAGCAAAGATACAGGAAGGTCATTGACGCATGCGCTCTCGGACCAGACCTGGAGATCCTGCCTGGAGGAGACGAGACAGAAATCGGCGAAAAGGTTCGTACGTTCGCACATACGCACGCACAAACGCACGCACACGCACGCACACATGCATACATGCACACGTCTCATGCAGTTGTAACTGCAAGCAAATAACACTTGTGCAACTTGACACACGCCTAGACACAACCCGTATACATATGTCTCTAAAAATCGCTATACGCCACTGTCACCTTAGAGTTAAAGAGATTCCACATTTTGGCGAGGGCCGTATATCAGGACTGTCTAGTCTATGTACCAATGTCTGTATCAGGGTATCAACATTAGCGGCGGTCAGAAGCAGAGAGTGAGTCTGGCGAGGGCCGTGTACCAGGACTGTCAAGTCTACCTACTCGACGACCCGCTGTCCGCAGTCGACGCTCACGTCGGTCGACACATCTTCGACCAGGTCATCGGTACGAACGGTCTGCTCAAGAGGAAGGTGGGCACGTCTGAGTCCTCGGACAGGACACGCGATCTCCGATTGGAGAGCTTCGGTTATTTAATGTCGTGCGGTCTGATTGAAGTTTGAAAACGTTACGTCGCTTAGTTTAGACATCTGTCTGTCTGTCTGTCTGTCTGTCTGTCTCTCTCTTTTCTCTCTCTCTCTCTCTCTCGCTCTCCCCCTCTCTCTCTCTCCTCTCTCTCTCTCTCTCTCTCTCTCTCTCTCTCTGTCTCTCTCCCTCCACCACTCTCTCTCGTCTGTTCGGATATGTTCTTTCGATATCTCAATTTACACTGTCATCCATCTTAACTGTGGTGGTTCTCGTCTCCTATTCTGTTTTCTGTAACCAACCATTCCTCACATACAGCGTATTAGCGATGCACATGAACGGACTATAAGGAACAGTTAAAGTTGAATGAATAAACACGTACATTATAATGACCAAGATGTATATCTTGTGTCGGCGCCTCTGTCGGGTGAATAAGTTGTCCGAAACGAAACACGTAACGACTACACTCAACAGATACTCTATTCTAAATATTCTATGTTGCTGCTGTCACGTGTTCGGACAGACGCGCCTCCTGGTGACCAACAGCGTCGCCTACCTGCAGCAGATGGACACGATTGTAGTGCTGAAGAACGGAGAGATCTCCGAGATGGGCACATTCCAGGAGCTGCTCAGTCACAAGGCGGCCTTCGCCGAGTTCATTCTCACCTACCTCAACGACCCGGACGTCTCCAAGGAACTAGACCCCGACTGTGAGTGCGACTTACTTGTGAAGGCACGGCCGATCTGTCGGTGATACCATGGTAGACAGAGATTGAGCGACATTATTTGGTGTTTTCCCCATGCATCGTATATGAGAAAGGCTTCGTGTATGCTCCCTTAAAACAGTAAAAAAAGTAAAACGTTAATAAAGTTATTCTATGGACTTCTGGTGATTTATAAAAATGTATTATTATGATGTGCATAGTCTTATGAAGAAATTAAAGAAGATGTTAAGGCACGAAGGCCAGCCCTGAAAGCCTCTGGGCATGTGGTGGCTGATAGTGACTATCACAGTTCATATATGTTATAGTCAGGGACTGTGTTAGGATATACAACGTGACAGTGCCGTGGCGTGTGTCGTTTCAGCCTTGCACGAACTGCAACGGCAGCTGACTGGTTTGAGTGACGCGACCCTCTCGGATGGCAGTGACCTGATGTCTGAGCCGAACAACAGCCCGGGGGTGGAGCGCACACCAAGGTCAGCCACAGTTACACACGTCACGGCAGGAAGCTGATGGACGAGATAAGGGATGGGCACAACCATCACCATCATAATCATCGTCATCATCGTCGTTGTCGTAATTGTAATCGTAGTCGCAGCATCATCAGTATCGTCACCACTACCGTCATCGTCGTCGTCGTTGTCATCATCATCGTCATCAGTATCATCAGTATCATCAGTATCATCATGTTATCATGGTCATAGTCGTCATCTTCGTCGTCGTCGTCGTCGGCGGCGGCGTCGGCGTCGGCGTCGGCGTCGGCGTCGGCGTCGGCGTCGGCGTCGGCGTCGGCGTCGGCGTCGGCGTCGGCGTCGGCGTCGGCGTCGGCGTCGGCGTCGGCGTCGGCGTCGGCGTCGGCGTCGGCGTCGGCGTCGGCGTCGGCGTCGGCGTCGGCGTCGGCGTCGGCGTCGGCGTCGGCGTCGGCGTCGGCGTCGGCGTCGGCGTCGGCGTCGGCGTCGGCGTCGGCGACGGCGTCGTCATCATCATGCAGCCGTAGTGTCCCGTGGTTGGGCGATGGCCTCAGCATGCTGTTTCCACGTCTACCTGTCTTACGCTATCCTCTGCCAGATGGTACCCTTTCAGTATTCATCTAGTTCATCTCCCCATCGTCTCGCCGGTCTTCCGCTAGATCTGTTAACGGGTGGCCATATATATGTTCGCGCGCAAAGTCAAAGAAATTACATTCTCAACTCTCCCAGACTTTCTTGGAAGTTCCTGGAAATTTGTGAATCTCCTAGATTTCTGGAAAAAAAGCAAGCGCCCGGATCTCCGCTCCAGTCTCAGAAAACACCCTCCACTTGTCAGACGAAGTAATCCAACATTACGATGATGTTACGGAGCATAATAAGTAAACAAGACCGAACTGTTGGGATTCACATAAAACCTGGAATCTCTTGGATTTTAATATAGACGTTGGCAAGCCAGTTATACACCGTGTGTCTTATTTCTTCACTTATCACCACCTTTGATACCATTGACCATAATATTTTATTACATAACTTAAGGCTTTATGGAATGGATGGTTCGACTCTACTTTTATTTGAAAATTATTTAAGCATTCGACGACGGTATGTTGAAATTGATGAAATGCAATCGGAAACCCTTCCATTAAAAATCGGTATTCCACAAGGATCCATTTTAGAACCTTTATTGTTTACTATTTATATTAATGATTTCCCACAAATCGGTAATATATTTCACTTCATTGTCTATGCAGATGATACATCACTCTTCAGTTCATTACACCAATTTATTGATAGCACACAACATAAAAACAACTGTGTACAATCCTTACTAAATTATGAACTCGGTAAAGTTATATAATGGCTAAATATAAATAGATTGTACTTAAACAAAGACAAATCTAAATATATGATTGTTATGTACCTAAAAAAGAGACGCAACCTCTTACCCTTAAAATCAATAATATAAATATCGAACAAGTGGATGAATAACATTTTCTAGGATTAACTCTGTACACAAATCTTACATAAAAAAAACACGTAAATAAGATTGCAAATAAACGTCCCAAAACTGCAGGCGTTTTGAGCAAACTAAAGCATGCACTTTGTGTACTTAACTGACATATCGAACACGTGGATGAATAAAATGTTCCTGTGATAGCGACATTTCAGTCTTATCAGGCGTCACTGACCCCCAATTCACAGTTCTGTCTTAAATTACTTATGATAACGTTTTGTTTATGTACACCTTATGATTATTAATTCATGTATTTATTGAGGTCAAAAAATAAACATCTTGTTCTTGTTCTTTGGATCTCAAGAAACCACACGGTTATTAAACAGACGATATCCGAATCTGTTTCAGAAGACGTCGGCGCAAGCGGAACTCTCTGGTGAAAACGTTGTCTTTGGAATTCGAAAATTCGTCGAAGAAAACATTAGCGAATGTCCTGAACAACCAGAGACTGACGGAAGACGAACAGGCTATGAGCGGCTCCGTGAGTTCTAAAGCTCCACATTGTTCTGCCTTATTCGAGAATGATTAGGTCATTGTTACATCGCATTGCACCGCGTTAGCATAAGGAAACGAGCGAGGAAACTAGTTAGAGAGGCAACATCTATTCACCAAATTTGGCGTAGCATGTGATGCAGCCAGCTAATCTTATTGTGCATGTTTAATGTGTGCGTAACTGGTATTTTTGTTTAGATAACTCGAACCCGTCATACCTCTTGTTATTAGCAACAATCGTTTAGGTCTATTGTAATGTTAACAGCACTACTTAGATCTATTGACATAGACAACTTTAATTAACTTCATTTTGAAATTATGTAGGCCTACTTCACGCACGATAATCCACGATTATGTAATTTTGCGTTTATCGAGTTATTCATGGTGTTCTTTCTACGTGTTTCCCCGCAGGTGAAGTGGTCTGTGCTGTCGTGCTACTTACGTGCCTGCGGCTGCGTCTTCTGGCCCGGCATCGTTGCCTGGTGTCTCCTGTTTGTCTTGTCTCAGACGACGACCAAC
>OZ024858.1:15829825-15879825 GCA_964017155.1 Oasisia sp. SBJ-2009
CTACAACTGTGTATATATGTGGAAATACTCGTTGTGTGTACAAACTGGGGAAGATCGAATAGAACCTTCCACGCCACGATAATGTAGAATTGTTAAGTAATATTTGTATGGCTGTGATATTGTAGGAGAGTAGACGTGGACCTATTGCGTCAGCATCTTCCACAACATTCTAATAAGCAAGCCACTTCACGAAACATGCACAGTGTTTCTTGCCCGCGCGTTGTACCTGCAATTATTGAGTTCCTATTTACGCACTCATTAAATGTTGCGTTCCGAACAACCGATTTACCATAACAAAATGAGAATCTTGTCATGCATGGGCTGTTTCTAAAAGACAGGCGTCTCATTTCGTGTCCGTGGAGTCAGACATTAATCCCTGAAAGCGTGATGTCAGAAGTTCAAGCGGTCTAACAGCAGGACAATTAAATAGGTTTTAACATACAAAAACATGCAATTCGATTATAGTTACAGATATTGTACTTTTTGCAGAGATTCTACATTTGCTCCTCCCGCCAATTAAAACGGATTGACTCGATCCGTCGATCGCCAATTTACGCCCACTTCGGCGAGACTGTGACTGGCACTAGTTCTATCCGCGCCTACGGACAGCAGAAGCGCTTCATCGACCACTCCGACCTACTCGTCGACGACAACCAGAAGGCGTATTTCTTAAGTACTCTGTTGTTAAATCGGTAAGTACAGCCACGCCACATAACAAGTATGTTTAAGTATGGTGTTGTATGATTTTACTCCATAATGTCACGTGTTGAATAGTTCTGCTCTATGGGCTGATGCCAGTGATGGGGCTTATCGTATCAATTCCTCCCACCAAATAATTCAAGTCGGTGACTTGCATTTCTGTCACCCTTTCGACAACTACCACTGTATTGACATGTTGTACTTTACATATCAAGACTTGCTCACTGAATGCGGGACGACGGACACAACATAACTGTCTACAATGGTTTCACTTTGTCCTCTAGGTGGCGCGCTGTGTGTCTCGACTTGGTAGGCAGCAGCATTGTTCTATTCGCTGGTCTCTTCGCTGTGCTGGAGAGAGACACTATTAGCGCAGGTATCGCCGGACTCTCAGTCACTTACGCGCTCCAGGTACAAAAATGTCACGCCAATTAGTAAACCGGCGTTAACAGAAAAAATACCGGATTAAATTGCAGACCTAGTAAATAATAAAACCACACCACCCAAGTCTTTGCCATCTTTTATTTGACGTCAGCACCCTCTCCCGGATGGAACCTGCCAATCATTACTTTACTTGGCTTGCATTCGTGACTGTGGGTAGTATAACTGATTTGGACACAGTATCATGTTCGCAGTCTTTGCACCTTGAACAGAAGGCTATAATGAGAAGGGAACCGTTCTTCCAGGGCGAGGCTTACATCTATGCCGTAAACTGCCAGTAATTATGCGTGGGTCAATTACGGTAGGATCCCTGTTCTGTCGAAGTGCCTCGCGGTCTCCGAACACAAACGAAAATAATTTCGGTTGTGAAACACAGTGACTACATAATCATAATTACTATGTATCAGCACTAACATAGGCGTCTATGACATTTATAGGATTATTTATCCCGCGTTTCCACAGAAAAATAGCGCTCAATCTCCCATGACGAAGTTGTAGATTCCTTCCGTGTGAGGGCGCTGATTGTTAATTTGAGATACTTTTATAGCACCTCAGTGTGAAATCGCTGTACTCCATGAGATCTGGTGATAGTTTCTATCTCAATTATTTGATACACACAACGGCGAACTCCAACGGTACACATTGGCATAATATGGACATATCTCAACAATCCACACCGGGATTATGTTACACGTCTTGAAAACAACAGTCTACTTGTGTCATTACAATTCGTCTGTCGAACTACTGCTTACAAATAGACGTAGTTGCCCTTCGGCAGCAATATAATTATCATTCGAATTCATTATGTGTGTGACGCATACTAAAGCGTGCACAAATTACTATATGAACTCTAATCTAAACCGGCTATCAGAACGGGACACGGCCTTATTCGCCTAAATCCCTGTTGGTAATAAAATATTAAAACAAACTCGAGTTAATAATACAATAAATCCACATTATAAGTGGGCAATCCGTACGATTCTGTGTGTTTTGTTAAACATGAGGTGCGTTTCAGGTGACGGAATCGTTAAACATGGTGGTGAAGATGACGTCAGAGATGGAGACGAACATCGTGGCGGTCGAGAGGATCAACGAGTACACGGAACTCGAGGCGGAGGTTCGTTCTTCGTCCGTCCCTTGGTGGGGGAGGCTATGGTCGAGTGGTTAAAGTGATGGGCTATCGTTCGAAGGGACCGGGGGACGGGGGTTAAAAATCCGGGGACAGTTTCACAAAGATAACAAGCTTGTAAGGACAATTTGTCAATACACAAAATTCGTTGCTCAGTTAAATTTGTTTTTATTTTTCAAAATGCAAATATCCATTGCAGTGTTACCGAGGACACTATTTCCACGATACACCACCAGTGGCAGTGACAAAGTCCCGCTGATGATGTTGACAGTTTCAAATATTCAGGATCACCGTTGAGGAGGAAAATTGATTTTAAAGTGCCATGATGGAAAAACCGACAAACGATTGTGATCGTACAATAGGAAGGAGAACAGCAGCAACAAGAACAACTCTTCTAACTGAGGAACACAAGCTGCTTCACTGGTTCCAGTTAGCTACATCGTTGTCGTTGTCGATAATGCTGTTAGCGGCAGTTGAGTTAATGCCGTTACGGGATTGCAGCAAAAGCCGTTTACAGCACAAAGCATTTTTAATAGGTGGATTGATAACAGGCGGGTAATTAAATGGCTAAAATGAAACAATGTAGTTTGTTTGAAAGTGAGTGGAAACTACGCTGCTTCAGCATTCATGCTGGATTGGCCACGTTTGTATTTACTGCTCGGTTTGCAATTTTGATAAAACAGGAGTAAGCGTATAGTTCTCCCCTCGGGGCCATACAAGGTGGCAGCAACGTCACTTAATTTATTCAGCCCTCGGAACGAGACAGTCTTTCTAAAGCTGTTATCTCTGTTTCCTCTTTGGAATCTGACCCCACACCACTGCAAGGTCTTCCGCATAACTATACTATTAAGTTCTTCCTGTTCTGGTACATTTACGCTGATCATGTTCACTTCTTAAGCTAAGGCTTAGTGTAAAGCTAGCTTCAGATGCGTCTCTGTGTAATATCTACTTGTACTTAACACTATCAGGGCGTGTTTCTTTCTTAACCTCGCCACCGCTGTGGGTACTTAAGCATTCGCTGCGTTATTTTTAGATGGCGTATTGAAAATCACGCTGCAAACGTGACATTCGCTATCGTGAATTAGAGTCTTCGTCGCTGGTTTGTTAACGGTTACGTCATACGCGCTATGCCTATGGTAGAATGTACTGGGAATGGTTATCGTAGTGGACTGTTTTAATGGTCGGTCTAAAGACACGTGTACACCGTGTATTTGCCATCGTGTGTCGTGGGACGACAGTCCGTTCTCGCGTTGCCAGTGCTATCGTCACGTGTCGGTCGGTCCACTAGCGTGTGCCTACCTCCGCCAGCTGACAGGACTATACGGTCCAGACATCTTCAGATGCCATCGATGATGTTATCTTGTGGGAGTGTAACGCATTTACGGTTCTCGTGACAATTTATTTTGCCCGCCACGCAGAATGATCGTCGTTGTTCGCATGTGGAATGTGTGAAATGTCTAAATCAAAATTATGATCGAACAGATTTCACAATAGGTGCACATCAACGATTCGTCATTAAAATAATTGACAGGCTGCTTTAAATGTGGTAAATTAAAAATACGTATGAATAGTCTATTGCTTCAGTGCACGGGGGACACAGCACGATTAGACAACGTCATCAGCGAATTTCAAGAAATATAACATTATTATCGGCATTATCTTACCCATATCAGCTAGTTGTTTCATTAGTTTAATTGCGATCATTTGCGATATGCAGACGACAAGCTACTGAAACTGAAATAGACATACAACATAAGCTAGAGAAAGTAATGAGAAAGCGAGAAAAAGGTATGTAATTGAACAAGAAGAAATCAGAAACCCCGGTCGCCCCAAATAAACACTACCTGTACTCCAACATATAATGTAGTAGCATATGTCACTGCCTTGAAACAAGTCCTAACGTTTAAGTATATTGGATACTTATAACACCTCACGATCGATCCATTTATCATGCATCTTGTTTTACTTCCTCTATCATAGACACATTGCTACAAGTGTAGGTGTTTGTTTCCGCTGTTGTATTCTGTAACACGTCTCCTCTGGTCTACAGGCTCCGAAGACAATAGAAGGCCACAGGCCGTCGTCAGACTGGCCACTGCACGGCCGAGTCAAGTTCTGCGACTACGCGACACAATATAGAGCCGGACTACCTTTGGTGCTGCGGGATCTCAACTGTCAGATCAATGCCAACGAAAAGGTAGGTCGACAAATGACACAAATAATAATTATTGCATGCAAATAATCGACCGACCGAGCGACACGGCGACCGACCGACCGACACGGCGATCGACACGGCGACCGACCGACCGACCGACCGACCGACCGACCGACCGACCGACCGACCGACCGACCGACCGACCGACCGACCGACCGACCGACCGACCGACCGACCGACCGACCGACCGACCGACCGACCGACCGACCGACCGACCGACGTAAGCTAAGAACAGCTGGACACTCATCCTAGGTTGTCGTAGCCGTCCCGTTGTGGTGTAAATACACGCTGTGTGTCTCTCTACTATTAAGAGTTGACGAAACGCTCCCCACATGACACCTGCCATCTTGCGTGTGTTAACCAATTTTAACATAACTTCAAATTTAATTTTATGAACACACTATCTACGAATTGGTGTATACCATAGATGGTTTAATAACTGAGATATTGCACATGCTAACGTAGATGTTTGCTTCTCATCAGATAGAGTTTCTGTGAGCCTGTTCTCTTCACCCCGTTCATACTCAACACGCACCGACGCGTGTCCATAATATAACCTTTTTTCGAAAGCCAAATGATGACTCTCCCGAGCTATTGAAACGTAAATAACATCTCGAATGTGTTTACCTGTCGGGTAGAAAGGCGTAATAAATTTAAAACGACGCCATCAAAGCGAGCAGTTGCCATGTGGTTATCCGCCAGGATTGGCAATGTACAAAGCCAAATTGACAGGTCTATAATTCAGCTCTTTCCAAGTAAAGTTTCATCTCTCAGGTCGGGATAGTCGGTCGGACTGGCGCTGGCAAATCATCCATGACGCTGGCTCTGTTCCGCATCATTGAAGCCACAGCCGGATCCATCGTCATTGACGACCAAGTGATTGGTCAAATCGGACTTCACGACCTACGCTCCAAACTGACCATCATCCCCCAGGTAAGATGCACAATCGTCATAAACCTGCACGATTCACTGTGATCCTGCAAGTAAGATATATAGTCATCATACATATGTATGACTCACCACCCTCCCGTAGATAAGGTACACATTTATCATATACCTGTATGACTTACGATCATCCCGCTGGTAAACCACACAGTCATCCTATATCTGTATGACTCACAATTATCTCGTCTGTAATCGTCGTTTGTATATGTATCTCAGTCATGCATACATTTATCACCATCAATTAAACAGGTAAGATCCACAATCAACATAAGAAATAAGGTTCGCCGACACACACCAGTTGCGTAATTGTCCACTAACGGATACACACTGTTAACCAGACTATCATATAATGACATATTAAGTGATAACGTGAAACATATAGTCATGGCTGTGCACAGCAATTACAACTTTTGTCAAACACCCGCATGGCGGCCAGTCACAAAATAGTTTAATATACAACGTTGATACGTTTGCAGGTTATAATTGTCGTGCCAAATTAAGTATGTATGTGCCATTAAATTAACATTAGTGTAACATGTAAAAAGCTACATTGCAATTGGTAACACGAAAGAAAAGACAACGAACTCGACTGTGACTCGATTCCACTGTCACGCAGGACCCCGTGCTGTTCACGGGACCACTGCGCATGAATCTTGACCCGTTCGACCGGTACACGGACGAGGAAGTGTGGAGGTCGCTGGAGCATGCGCATCTCAAGGACTATGTGATGTCACTTCCGTCTGGCTTACAACACGACTGCGCAGAAGGCGGAGAAAATCTCAGGTACGTAATCATTCGTCGTCACAAAATAGCAACTCCATTACTGCAGAGGATAATAAGTTTCGGGATTTAGCACTTCAGAAATGTACATGCGAGTTCAAAGTAATATGTCCTGGTAACGTTTTTGCCGTAAGTATTCTTCTTTAGAGCACTGATTGAATACAGCTTCCGTTCGATTTCTTTTTTTATAACCAGCTAGTTCATAACAAAGACTATTTGCATACATTTCAATTGGAGCCAATTTTCCGACAATATAAACTGACAGGGCCAAATCGCTGTTTACCTTTCGGCGTTTAAATTAATATAAATTATTTGTAATGATTTATACAATTCTATTTTACCGTCAGTCGCTAACACGATATTATATATTTGGTTTCTCTGGCTATCCGGATATAATAATCTTCAACAATACATATTAGCAATTTCCGTCAATTAACATGACATATGGCTAATGAATAACGTCTCTACCCTATGTCCGTCGTTCTTGCAGCGTTGGTCAGCGACAGTTGTTGTGTCTGGCACGGTGTATGTTGCTTAGTGAACCTCGTCTCTACCCTCTGTCTGTCGTTCTTGCAGCGTTGGCCAGCGACAGTTGGTGTGTCTGGCACGGTGTATGTTGCTTAGTGAACCTCGTCTCTACCCTCTGTCTGTCGTTCTTGCAGCGTTGGCCAGCGACAGTTGGTGTGTCTGGCACGGTGTATGTTGCTTAGTGAACCTCGTCTCTACCCTCTGTCTGTCGTTCTTGCAGCGTTGGTCAGCGACAGTTGTTGTGTCTGGCACGGTGTATGTTGCTTAGTGAACCTCGTCTCTACCCTCTGTCTGTCGTTCTTGCAGCGTTGGCCAGCGACAGTTGGTGTGTCTGGCACGATGTATGTTGCTTAGTGAACCTCGTCTCTACCCTCTGTCTGTCGTTCTTGCAGCGTTGGCCAGCGACAGTTGGTGTGTCTGGCACGATGTATGTTGCTTAATGAACCTCGTCTCTACCCTCTGTCTGTCGTTCTTGCAGCGTTGGTCAGCGGCAGTTGGTGTTTCTGGCACGATGTATGTTGCTTAGTGAACCTCGTCTCTACCCTCTGTCCGTCGTTCTTGCAGCGTTGGTCAGCGACAGTTGGTGTGTCTGGCACGGTGTATGTTGCTTAGTGAACCTCGTCTCTACCCTCTGTCTGTCTTTCTTGCAGCGTTGGTCGGCGACAGTTGGTGTTTCTGGCACGGTGTATGTTGCTTAGTGAACCATATATCTACCCTCTGTCCGTCGTTCTTGCAGCGTTGGTCAGCGGCAGTTGGTGTGTCTGACACGGTGTATGTTGCTTAATGATCCACGTCTTTACCCTCTGTCCGTCGTTCTTGCAGCGTTGGTCAGCGGCAGTTGGTGTGTCTAGCCCGGGCGCTGCTTCGTAAGTCAAAGATCCTCGTGTTGGATGAAGCGACGGCCGCCGTTGACCTCGAGACAGACGACTTGATCCAGGCGACGATCCGCACTGAATTCGCCGACTCGACCGTCATCACAATCGCCCACAGACTCAATACAATCATGGACTACGACAGGTGGGAATTCAATCACGGAGCTGCATGGTTTCTAATACTTGATGTAAAAGGAACGTTGTCCATGCAGTGACACTCAGATAAGTGTGTGTGTGTGTGTGTGTGTGTGTGTGTGTGTGTGTGTGTGTGTGTATGTGTGTGTGTGTGTGTGTGTGTGTGTGTGTGTGTTGTGTGTGTGTGTGTGTGTGTGTGTGTGTGTGTGTGTGTGTGTGTGTGTGTGTGTGTGTGTGTGTGTGTGTGTGTGTGTGTGTGTGTGTGTGTGTGTGTGAGAGTGTGAGAGTGTGAGAGTGTGAGAGTGTGAGAGTGTGTGAGAGTGTGAGAGTGTGAGAGTGTGTGTGTGAGTGTGTGTGTGTGTGTGTGTGTGTTTGTGTGAGTGTGTGTTTGTGAATGTGAATGTGTGTGTGCGTGTGTGCGAGTGTGTGCGAGTGTGTGCGAGTGTGTGGGGCGTGTGCGTGTGTGTGTGTGTTTGTGTGTGTGAGTGTGTGTTTGTGAATGTGTGTGTGTGAGTGTGTGTGCGAGTGTGTGTGAGTGTGTGTGTGGGGTGTTTGTGTGTGTGTGTGTGTGTGTGTGTGTGTGTGTGTGTGTGTGTGTGTGTGTGTGTGTGTGTGTGTCAGAGAGCTGCCGACAGTAACAACATGAAGGGCTTCTACAATGGACTGAAGGAAGTGTGGGGACCCAAAAAGAAGGGACCTGTTCAACTAAAATCAACAGACGGAATGGAAACCTTCTCTGACAGCAAGAGAGTTGTGGCAAGATGGAGTGAACACTTCCAGAAGCTACTCAACGTCCCTGGCGACATAGATCACGAAGCTCTGGACAACATCCCGCAGCGCATTACCAAGACAAGCCTTGATGAGATTCCAACTATGGATGAGATGGCTAGAGCAATCGCCAGCCTGAAAGATGGCAAAGCACCTGGAGGAGATGGAATTCCTGCAGAAGTATGGAAGCATGGAGGAGACAATCTGTTCAGCAGACTGCACCAACTAATCACCAATGCCTGGGAGATGGGTTCTGTACCACAAGCATGGAAGGATGCAAGCATTATAACCATCTACAAGAAAGGTGATCGAACAGACTGTGGGAACTATAGAGGAATCTCTCTTCTTTCCATAGCAGGCAAGATCTTCGCCAGGATCCTCCTCAACAGACTATCTACCCACCTAACACCAGAGGTAGTTCCGGAGACACAATGTGGCTTCAGAGGTAACCGGAGCACCGTGGATATGATATTTTGTCTCCGACAACTACAAGAAAAGTGCATTGAGCAGGACCGACCACTGTACATGGTATTTGTCGACTTCAGTAAGGCGTTCGATACAGTTGGGAGGACCGGACTATGGCAGCTACTGAAGAAGTATGGCTGCCCAGAGAAGTTCACAACAATGATCGAGGCACTACATACCGGAATGATGGCGACTGTTAATGTTGGAGGGGAAGTCTCGGAATCGTTCAGGGTCACAAATGGGGTCAAGCAAGGCTGTGTACTGGCGCCCACGCTCTTTTCCATCTTCCTATCAGCAATGCTCGACAATGCTTTCCGAGACATGGGGGATGGCATCTACATACAGTCCAGACAGAGCGCTGACCTATTCAATGTCGCACACTTCAGAGCGAAGACCAAGACTACACGGATACTGATGAGGGAGCTGCTATTCGCAGATGACAGTGCACTGGTTGCACACTCTGCTGAAGAGATCCAGAAAATAGTGGATGCTTTTTCCAATGCGTTAAAGAAGTTCGGCCTGAAGATTAACATCAAGAAGACCGAGGTGCTGTACCAACCCAACTCTACAAGAACCCGAGAGGAGGATATCATGGTTGATGGAAACAAGCTGAACTCTGTTATGGAATTCACCTACCTCGGAAGCACTATATCAAGTGACGGATGCATTGACGATGAAATACAGAGGAGGATGGCCAAGGCTAGTGCATCTTTCGGCCGACTACGCCAGAGACTCTGGAACAACCACCATGTGTCCATGCGGGTTAAAGGCAAGATATACCGTGCAATTGTGCTGTCCACCCTCCTATACGGAGCCGAGGCCTGGACAGTGTACAGACGACAGGTGAAAAAGTTGCATGCCTTCATGATGCGACATCTGCGTTCGATCATGAGGATAACCTGGATGGACAAAGTGACAAACAAGGAAATACTCGAACGGACAGGGCTGCCATCTATGGAAGATCTTCTGATCAGAAAGAATCTCCGGTGGACTGGACACCTCATGAGGATGTCATCAGACAGGCTACCGAAGCAGGTTCTCTACTCCCAACTGTCTTCTGGTCACAGAAAGAGAGGGCGCCCTTGTCTCCGGTTCAAAGATACCATCAAGAGAAACCTGAAGCTGAGAGACATAAAGATCGACTCCTGGACATCACTCTCACAGCAGAGAGACAAATGGAGAGCAAGAGTCAAGTGATGGAAGCAGTCTTTGTCGCTTCGCGACCGACAGCATGATGATGTGTGTGTGTGTGTGTGTGTGTGTGTGTGTGTGTGTGTGTGTGTGTGTGTGTCTGTGTGTGTGTGTGTGTGTGTGTGTGTGTGTGTGTGTGTGTGTGTGTGAGTGTTTGTTTGTTTGTTTTGTTTGTTTGTTTGTTTGTGTGAGTGTGAGTGTAAGTGTGTGTGCATGTATGCGAGTGTGTGTGTGAGAGTGTGTGTGTGTTTGTGTGTGTTTGTGAGTGTTGTGTTTGTGTGTGTTTCTTCCTGTATAACATGGTGTAAAATGTAGCTGCATCAAGTAAAATGTGCTTGGCCGTAGAACATTGCTAGACTATTTTCAACCACATGGCACCAACATCCAGCGATACATCAGAACCTAAGTTAATATGACGTCATTCGGGCGAACTTTAACAACATCAACGCTAACACTCCAGTGGGCATTGTGTATTTGAGTTCACTACAGACATAAATATTTTATTCAAGTTAAGTTTTTCAGAAATGTGTACACGACTGTTCTCATCGAATGCAGGTAACGTGTTTGTTCCCCGCTGACAGGGTGTTGGTCCTCGATAACGGGACCATCAAGGAACTCGATACTCCAGAAGCGCTGCTGAATGACAAAGACAGCATCTTCTACGGCATGGCCAAAGACACGGGTCTAGTCTGACGCATAGGACGCATAGGACTCTGATTGCACAATGCACGTTAGTGACCGTCGCTTGATGAGTAGTCTTACCCGCTGAGAGCGGACTGTGTCCATCGATCTCGTCCACCCGTCGATCTCGTCACCGTGTCGTCGCTCGCACTGTTGACCTGCGACATCGTCGACCATCAGGTGTCACACTCAACTGAACATGTTGTACCTGAGACACATGCGAGTCATTGACACTAATGTCATATTTGATCCACGTCATGACGGTTGGATTCACCGTGCCCTCGGCAGTGCTTTACAAAACGTGTGTGCTGATTAGGTTCATCCAAGCTGTAGGAAGGCCACGTAGGTGCGAGGAAATCATGGCGCCTGCGCTGAAGAGTTCTTGGGTATCACGATGACAGGGCTACGAGATACCGGGATGTCAGGGTGATATGTATTCCCTTCACACGATGCAGTCAACGGAAGATAACGAACAGTGCTAGTCATCTGTAAAGGCATAGTTCTAGATGCCCCCAAAGCTGCCTGTCATTAGCGAGTGATTTATGGACACAGACCGGAATGCCGAGAAACTAGATACACACGCCGATGAATTCGTCGAAAGGGAACTTTGCTTATAGTTCCTTTATACCTCACCTTACGTAGTCTCGCTTAACCGACTGTCGATCGTCTGCGGAACTACGCCGAGAAGACAGTCTGGTCACATTTATGGCTTTTGTTTTGTTTATCCGCGTGATCTATGCAATGCTGCCACCTCACGGACACTGCCGTAATATTTTTTTTAAACAACTGCAAATTTGTATTTCTATTTATTTTCTGTTAATATCAGTTTAATTTTGAATAGTTTTTATAATACAGCATTATTTGATAAAAAGGGTATCCTTGTTTAATTTGTATGCTATCCGTGTGGGGCTGGACAATGCTGCCACCTCACGGATACTGGTTAATCCTGTCGTAATTCTTATTTTATAAACAACTGTAAATTTGAATTTCTACTTACTTTTGTGTTAATATAAGTTCAATGTTGAATACTTTTCATAGGATATGATTATATTGTAAAAGTATATCGTTATTTTAATTTTTATTTCATAGTTGGCCTGAGAGCCAATCAGCGTCTCTACCCTAATCTTGGGTAAGGCTACTCGGATGTTAGAAACTTAAGACCCACTCTTCTCCCAGGCGAAGTTGAGGGGCTTAAAAGTGCTGCCACCTCACGGAGTCTGGGTAACCGACGCTACAACTTACGTGGCAGTCACCGCGCCACCTGTCGGGCTACATGTAACCGCGACGCGTTCTCACTAGGTGGCGACTCCCTCGCTATGGTATCTCTTATCACTTACACACGTGTACATAGGGCCTACAAGACGGACAGTCGGACAGTACATAGGGCATACAAGACGGACAGTCGGACAGTACATAGGGCATACAAGTCGGACAGTCAGATAGTACATAGGGCATACAAGACGGACAGTCGGACAGTACATAGGGCCTACAAGACGGACAGTCGGACAGTACATAGGGCCTACAAGTCGGACAGACTGACACATGCACATAAATGCATGCACACCAGGGTTGGGTTGAAATACGTATTTGCCTTTGTATTTGAATACAGAAATTTTGTGTATTTGAATTGAAAATCACAAAAAGGCATGTATTAATTACTTTGTATTTGAAAAATATTTGCCAATACATTCAAATACATATACAAATTACCAACAAAAAGTAAAGCATTGCCTGACATAAAGTAGCTCAGGAGTCAAGACAGAATGTCTTTCACACCTGGTCACCACTGAGAAAATTGGTCTACAGTGAAACTGGTCAAACATTAGCATTAATGTATGAATGGAAAGCCAGTGAATCTTATCTATAGCCATAAATGCAGGTATTCACAGGGAGTGTGCTTCAAAGAATCCTGCTGTGTACACATCCTGGCCTAAGTCAAAGGAACCCAGGTTTCCTCCAGTGCAGAGAAGAGACACCCATTAGTGGTATAGTAGTACAGGTAAGGACAATGTAGTATACCTGCCTCCCAATTAGTCTACTGCAGTCAATCAAGCAAAAGACCAAATTCTACCCACTATGATACACTTGAACTATAATGGAAACACGGGCCAGTATTTGAATCATACTTAAATTAAATCAAATTTCAAAAATGGCAATGTATTTGAATCGTATTTGAATTTAAAAAAATGGCAGTGTATTTGTATTTGAATTGGAAACTTTTAGTTGTATTTATATTTGAATTGAAATCTAGAAAAGCAATGTATTTGTATCTGAATTTGATTTGGCTGAGTTGTATTTGTATTTTATTACAAAATGTGTATTTGAACTCGTCCCTGATCATGCACATATGCACTAGTGGGTAAATGCTTCAATGATGAAGCAGGACTGGGGTAATATGAATGGGAGTGGGACTACTACAGGGTAAATGCTTCGCAGCTAAAACACGTATGAGACTCGAGTTAAAGTAAGGAGACAAGCCCCCCTCGCCCCCTACCCCCGCCCGCCGTTTTCCGACCGTCCCTACTCCAGCCGCCGTCCTCTCCCTTCCCCGTTCATTCATATTTCCGGCTGAAATTGCGCCACTGCAGAAGGTTCCTCACCACCGACGGTCACGTCGCATGTCGAATATGCCTTGGGAACCCTCGACTCAGTGACAGGTAGCAGCGACTTTTGCCAGCTGGCACCGCGAACTATTTATCTCCGTGGCGAGATCGCATAATTTTGATTTGGGGTGGAAAATAGGCAAATATGCGGCAAAATCGGGGAGGGGGGGGGGGTGGGCATTCAACCACTGGTGACGGCCTGGGCTCAAATTCTGATTGGTGGTAGGACGAACACGGAGCCAAGCCTGCCACGGACAGCATGCCAGCGCACATTTCAGCCGGAAATATGAATGAACGGGGAAGGGAGAGGACGGTCGGTAGGAGGTGGGCGGGGTAGGGGGGCGAGGGGGCTTGTCTCCTTACTTTAACTCGAGTCTCATACGTGTTTTAGCTGCGAAGCATTTACCTTGTAGTAGTCCCACTCCCATTCATATTACCCCAGTCCTGCTTCATCCTTGAAGCATTTACCCTCTAGTTTTATTCCTTTACCCGCGAAGGCAACATCTAGACATGCAATAGTTGCTGCATGACCTGAAATAATGTCAGTGACAGCCTACAAAACATTACATCAACACGTAAATCTATGCGGTCATAATGATAATATTATGACATAGTATCATCATAGCGATGCTTCCTGCGTTTATCGCCCATTCACAAGTGTTTCGACACTTTCCAGTTTTCTTCCAAACACTTTGCATAACTTTCGTGAGATTATATAGCAGCCGTGTTGTAGATATTTCTCCTTACAATGCGATATGATGGTTGTATTTGTGCTAAAACAAATGAAACATCTAATCTTGCGGGAACGATCTCATGATCGAGCATCGAGATCCGAGTCAACATATATTTTACATTCTGCTGCCACCTGGCGACTTGAACCCGAGTTTCAGGACGCTAGCCAACCCGCCACCAGGGGCGCCACGGTCCATTTGTTGACAGCGAAAGTCGAAACAAAATGTTTGAAACATCGAAAACTCGAGTTGACGGACGAAAATCAAAAATCGACGATTTTGCGTATTTGAGGCATCCAAAATGGTATAGCACACGTCTGTAGCTATTCCCAATCGCTGGATCAATTCGGATTCACCTTATTGTTTAGGAAACTGCCGTACCCTTCTTGATTCATACATGTACATTCCACCTACCTATCGTACGTGCCGCATACGGCAGAAAAAGACAACACCACAGCATATAGAAACATATAGGCCTATCTAGCTTAGACCAATCCCCTAGACTGCTGTCTAGCATAGAAAACAAGAAATGGAAGAATATTTGTTATTTGTGATGCAATATGGTTCTGGGACATTCTTCAAGACAGATTTGACCCAAACCAATTACACATCACCTGGTTGATGTGCTGCATCAATGCTATGTACGCGCACGCGCACGCACACGCACACGCACACGCACACGCACACACACACACACACACACACACACACACACACACATATATATATATATATACACACACAATTTACGTTGGCTTCCTGGAGATTTTTTGCATTATCCAAAGAAAACGCAATATTCTCGTGCTGCAACATCCCTGTCGCAAATACTATTATTAAAGTCCAATTATTTCCCATCAAACCTGAAGCCGGCTCTCTGATTTTTTTTATTTTGTAGCAACATTCTTCTTCTACTCTGTGGAGAGCTAGCTTTGACGTAATTTACGGAGTGTACATCTTCTTGGAATTCAACTGGCCCTATCTTTTCAGAAAGTATTTTTTGACAGTTCAAATAGCGTTTCTTTGACTTCTTCAAATAGAGTGGAAGCAAATGTTTTTGATAGTTTTTATTTTTCGTGCGCGATTTCTTATCTCAAGTAAGATGATTGTCGCGATGGATTTGACCCTATGGAAATGCGGTGGAATGTCACGTATATGCCTACCTATTGGGAACTTCCGTCTAGAATGAATAAACCATCATGGAATTGTGGTTCTAGTCTGTTCAATGTCATTCGACTGTGTATGACACGGAACCATCGACATTGTGTTACTTTTAGCGTGAATCAACACTAAAGTTCTGTTGAACTCTTGGAGGGCTTCATTGTGGGTTTTGCCATGTCTGATATATTCAAGTTGGGTTTTGGCGAGATTGGGATTCTTCTTCCGGCGTTTTATATAAGAATAACTGGCCGTTCCAACAATAGCTGTCTCTTGTTCTACCACGGGTACAATTCACATTTTAAACACGCCTCTTACATTACCTTGAGAAATAACTCAAACTGTAACTACTTAAATAACTTAATAACAATTACTGGTGAAGTCATAATATATGTATATGTGTATGTATGTATGTATGTATGTATGTATGTATTTATGTATGTATGTATGTATGTATGTATGTATGTATGTATGTATGTATGTATGTATGTATGTATGTATGTATGTACGTATGTATGTATGTTTGTTTGTATGTATGTATGTATGTATCTATATATATATATTATATATATATTTATATATATTATATATATTAATATATATATATATATATACATATATATATATACTATTATATATAATATCAATGTGATGGGGAAGATGTTCCCAATTAGCTGCAACCTGAATCACAGCCTACATAATGTACGTATTAGTGATAGCAACTGTCTTATGCCCTACAAATAATTCACAGTTCTCACTTTGCGGCGACCTTCGACGACAGTTTTACCAGATTTCTGGTTTCTTGACGAATGACATTTTCTATTGGTGACATGTAAGCACTCACACGGGTAATCAGACGCACTCAATTATGGAGCAACAAAACTGCAATACACCAGGGGACAAGTGAATAATTTATTGTTGTTTCAGTCCAGTTCGGCGGTGACGCAATCTTCACTAATCGTTCACGTGTGTATTACGTAAGCTAGTCGGCGTTGTAAAAGAAAAACTGTCGCGCGTAATTAGGAACGTAATTAGCTAGTTTACGCTGGGACACGTTATGTAATACCGTAAGTACTCTATGCGGCTGGGTAGATTGAGATAAATCAACCAGATTTATTTATGTGCAATGTGCACATCTTTTACTGGTGCCATGTCGCATCTGGGATGCGCGATTTTAGGTCAACAGACGGTAGTTGTGGCGAATGCATTCACAACTGAGGCCAATATGTTACGCTAGAACGGATCATAAGGCCATTAGTAGTGTAGCAGTACTTACTATACTGCTGCCATTGATGCTGGAGGTGTGTTGAGCCTTGCGAGAATTTGTATGGGAGCCGGCGAGGGGGTGGGTGCGAGGGTGATTAGCGAACCAAAAGGGACGACAGATGATCGTTTCTGACAAATTTTGTGCAGGCAAAATATGGACATTCTTTTTTATAGACTTTGGCCCAAATGACCAAAATCAATATAAAATTGGGTGGTCATCAAATGGATGACTGATTAATATAAAATTGTCAACCGCTGGAGACTATACTTCCCCCATGGCCATGTTCTGGAATACGTGCACATTTTTGTTTGACGAAATATTCATTTACATGTATTTGAAACTGATACTTTCTACCAACGTTTTGTGCTGTTTCTATTTATGTAGAAACATTATTTTCTTTTTGGCTTTATTGTTCCACCCAGTCACCCCCAAACCAGAACTAGGGTATAAAACATATACACTGTATCCAGTAGGCCCTATACAGAATATTTGGACGAGTTTGAGCCTGTTGGACCAGTTGTAGCCATTCCTACCAAGACAGGCTTAGACTGGCTAGAGATGGGCATAATGCCATGTGTTCTTTTCCGGACCATGGACAATATTTATCTAGGAACATGTGGTTTTAAATGCATGATCTGCATTTCACAGTATGCGTTTGTACAAGTTTTTCTTTTTGGGTGAATAATTATAAATCGATTGATAATTCCATAGACAGCTGATGAACCAATTAGAGACTTTTACAGAATTTACAATGATTGTTATACGACCACCGATCTTGTCTAGTTACTTGTTTGTTGCTGTAGCTGTCAACTCCACAAATAGACACCACCGTGGGCAGTTGTGTGGCTGGTAGGTGAACTATTAGGAGAGTCTTACAGAGGTAGCTGGGGCAGCCTTGGGAGACACGTAATGGCAGGACACATACCTGAGCCCAGCACGAGTGTGACGATGTCCAACAGACCCGGCCAGGACAACAAGTGGCTGGACCCGAGGAGCCTGACAAAGGAATGTAGGCGGTGTGGTGTGGCCACAATTAGAACTTCTACGCAGTTCTGCACGATGGATTTTGTTTGTGCAGCCTCTGTTGTGATGGTCACCGTTTGATGTAATTGCTTAGCTTTTGAGTGGGCAGCACCGAATGTAGACATGACTGGCCGTCACCCCTGTAGACTTCCCGTTGCTTCTCTGTGTGTGTGGTGTGATGTGTGTGTATGTTTGTGTGTAAGCAAGGGGTTGGCTTTGTCGCATGTTAATAACAGATGTGTGTGACAAGGCACTAAACAGTCAGTGTTGCAGATACTTTTTTTGCAATTCACTGCCTGCCAAATCCACATTGCCATAGTGAGAATTATCACAATCAACTGCTGCACAATTTTGTAATGTTATGGTTGACCTAAAGACAAGATATATATTTTCTCAAACCAAGCATAAAACACAACATTGATACACATGGTGACACACACACACAAACGTGTGTGTGTGTGTGTGTGTGTGTGTGTGTGTGTGTGTGTGTGTGTGTGTGTGTGTGTGTGTGTTTTATTACACACATGCATGTTGTGCATGTGTGTGTGTATGTGTAAATATATTGATACATCTATTAACAATTTAAAGAAGATAAAATAAAAAAGATTAATGCTTTGTAAAACAATGCATACATCCAAATTATTATCAAATATAATTACAAACAGTAAAATTGCATATGTATGTGGAACATGGAAACAGATGTGAACCTACTAAGAACTGCATTGTTTCCCAACTTACATAAAAGAATCTGTGGAGACACAATAGATCAGAATAAAAAATGATGGCCTATGAACACGTCAGCACAAGTTAACTACCTATTATTTTACATGTGATTATTATAAGGGTCCCTTCACGTGAGCTTCATTAAATATAAAAGAACAAAGTCTATCGCTCAGAGGGCAGCCGTTGGGTACCACACAGCTGCAGAATGTTTTGGGGCCTTAACCAGATGCCAGGCACTTGTGATGGATTCTACAGCTGCTAATGCTATCTTACTGCTACGCATTGTCAAACCAAATAGTCTTTAAACTACAAGTTTTGTTTTAGCATGATGACAGCCATATAAAGATTATGACAATTACACCACAGATGTAGTAATCAATTACAACTATGAATACCTCAGTAGTGTTTAAAATGCATGACTGCAAATATAATATATTTACAACATGAGTGACATTTATATGTACCTGGTAATTATGATTTTTATCATTATCATTTATTTATTATCATGATATTTTGTTTGTATATGTACATTGTTTGTACTGTTTGCATAGTTGTCAATGATTCTTGCCAGATAAACTTAACATATTAGTTAATGGTACAGACACAAACAAATATGGTTTGTTTATGGCACTGACCCAAAATCGGCTTCGGTTGGTTTAGATTTGGACAACATAGACATATACAAGAAAATTTTAAGTATTACAAAGCAGTAGTGATTGTAATCTAGATAACAATTATGTTGGATATATATCTGGGTAGAACTACATTTACTATTACTTTGCTGCTTTCAACAAATTTGACTGAGTTCAAGTTTGATTACTCAAACATCAATGATTATGCCTGTTATGAAAAATTCCTTCCACCTCACCACAAGACATTCATCTAAAAACAAGTAAACACAGTTGGAACAGTGTAAATGAACAATATATTTTAATTAGATAATAGTAACTTATGCAATTGCAAACACTGCTGGCTATTAACTAATAACATTTACAATCTTGTGTGAGCACTGAGCAGTAACAGTTGATAAATTATTATACACAAAGCTCACACAGTAGAATGTTTCATCCATTAGCCGCCTACCAGTAAGCTTTCGGGGGTAGTGCTAATGAAAGCATTGCTGTACACAAACCTGAATTACCCTGGGTACAATACACAGTACGAACATTAGTAGATGCTTTCATGATGTTATCCATGGTATATAACCAGCTTGCTTATTTACGTCTAAAACGATATTAACATTCTTTTGACCATGTTTAACTTTCTTTTACACTTGATGAAATAAAATAAAAAGTACCTGCCATTATTTACACATACATACGCATCGTAGTTTGTTAACTGAAAGGAAATAGAAATAGATTAATGAGATAGCAATATTGCATATTTTGCATATGATAAAAAATGTCAATAAAACTACTGTATGCAATAACTTGAGTGCTTGTCATAATCATTGTAACGCTGTTCAAAATTAATACATATATATATAGTAACATTGCATGACTTAGTCCACATCTATCTTAGATAATAATACATCACTTACTGTCATTGTAAAACCATAAAACTAAGCCAGATCAATTCTCAAGTCATCAGGAACATCTGGTAACAGCCAGTGAATATACAGTACAAAAAGCTGAGTATCGAATTAGAGTAAGAAAGACCTTGGTAAAGGTGAATGAAAGTGCAACATGTCCCTCACACTGTTCGCATCGTCTCCATGCAATCCTCAGGATATGTTTCAATTTCACTGGAGTTCATCATCGACGTGAGCGTATCGCTCTCGAGGTCGAACGACGCCTCAGCGACGACCGTCAGCGGTTCCTCGGCCGTCGACGAAGACGTCACGGACGCTGTGTCATCTTCCTCCTCCTCCAGCTTCTCACAGATGCCATCCATGTAGGTGGACGTCTCCTGTAGCGACGCCAACGTCTTTGCGCTGCACACGGGGGTGTCGACGGCGACGGTGCTGTGGAATCGCGAGTAGTCGATCTCGAAGTGCTCGTGGTGTCGCTTGTAGTTGACGAGCTTCTCAAAGCGGTGTCCCCAGAGGATCTCCTCAGGGAGGTAGGATGTACGCGCCTGCGTCGTCATCCCCGTGCACTCGACCACGCCCTCGAGGACGATGATCAACTCGAACTGTTCTTGGCGGAGCTCCTCCGCCGACATGTTCCAGAACGGACTCGTCTCGTCGATCTGGTGCTCGACGATGATCGGCCACACGAGGAAGACGCGACTGTCGAGCTCGACGTCGCCGCCGCCGTCGGAGATCTGCAGCGGCTGCTGACACAGCGGCATCACCTCGCCCTCCTGCGTCGTGCGCATCTTCACGAGCACCGCGTGCACGTGCGCCTCGACGATATGCGACTTGCGCATGTCGCCGACGCGAAACAGCAGACACATGCGGCCGTCGCGCCGGCACACCACCGCGTGCTTGCTGAACATCAGCGTCTCGGCGCGCTTCTTCGGGCGCGAGAGTTTCGCGAACACGAGTCCCGTCATGAGCGCCTGGATGATGACGCCGAAGCACGACTGCAGCATCATGGTGAGTATCGCCTGCGGGCAGTAGCTGGTCGTGTGCCGACTGCCGTACCCGATCGTGTGCTGCGTCTCAATGGAGAACAGCAACGCCGTCGTGAAGTCGTGCACTTCCTCGACGCATGGCTGCCAGTCGGCCACGCCGTAGTTCTCAAAGTCGCCGTGCACATAGCATATAAGCCACCAGACGAACGCAAACATGTGCCAGCTGAGCATGAACGCCAGGATGAACACAAGAAGGTTCCAGCGCCATTTTATATCGACCAGCGTCGTGAAGATGTCCGCGAGATAGCGCTGGTGCCGCTTGCTGATGTTCTCGTGCGAGATGTTGTAGTCGCCGTTCTTGTGCACGATGCGATGGCGGGCGCGGCATGACTTCCGTCGTTCCCGGCTCGTGTTGAACTTCGCCGTGAGGTTGCGCGACGCCTCGCTGAGCTTCGACGAGTACTCGGTGAAGGTGTCGCCGAAGCTGAAGCCGCTGCTGTTGAGAGACGTCGGCGACTTGGGCGGCTGATTCTTCATCAGTTCCAGCTGCGACGACGACTTGCGTGTTTTCAGTGGCAGCTTCAGCTTAGACACATCCATAGGCCTGCAATACAGAGACTGTTTAGTACCTCAACTCACACACCCGAGTAACTGCGACAAAGCCAAACCCTCACTTATATATACACACATACACAGAAGCAACGGGAAGTCTGCAGGTCTAGAAGGGTGACAGCAACTCACGTCTACATTCAGTGCTACTCATCAGTCCATAACCCCACTGCCCATCAGTCGCCCCAAACAAAAGCACTGAAGCAATTACATCAAAGGGCGACCATCACAACAGAGGCTGCACAAACAAAATCCATCATGCAGAACTGCGTAGAAGTTCTAATTGTGGCCACACCACACCGCCTACATTCCTTTGTCAGGCTCCTCGGGTCCAGCCACTTGTTGTCCTGGCCGGGTCTGTTGGACATCGTCACACCCGTGCTGGGCTCAGGTATGTGTCCTGCCATTACGTGTCTCCCAAGGATGGCCTGGCTGCCTCTGATGACACGTGTTGTAAGACTCTCCTAATAGTTCACCTACCAGCCACACAACTGCCCACGGTGGTGTCTATTTGTGGAGTTGACAGCTACAGCAACAAACAAGTAACTAGACAAGATCGGTGGTCGTATAACAATCATTGTAAATTCTGTAAATGTCTCTAATTGATTCATCTATAATCATCAGCCATTTATGGAATTTACAATCGCTTTCTATTTATTCACTAGAAAAGAAAAACTTGTACAAAAACATACTTGTGAAATGCAGATCATGCGTGTATAACCACATGTTCGTTCCTAGATAAACATTGTCCATGATCCAGAAAAGAACACATGACATTATGCCCATCTCTAGCCAGTCCCGGTAGGGATGACTAAAACTGGTCCAAACATTCTGTATACTGGAGCCAGTGTATATAAATTATGTTTTATACCCTAGTTCTAATCGGAGTTCACTGAATGCAACAATAAAACATAAAAAGAAAATGTTGCTGTTTTAATGGTCTGAATTTGGAATATGTGTAATTACTAGTTACATCCCAAAGCACGCCTCATTAGGTGGGGTGGATGTTACCCTTTAAGAAAACAAAAGTAGAATCACTGTCTTAAGACACCATATTTTTTTTACATAAACTTGCATAGAAACAGCACAGAAAGTTGGTAGTATCATTTTCAAATAAGCCGAAACATATTTCTTGAAACACAAATATGCAAGCATTCTGTTAAACCAGGGTTTGGGGGATGGATAATCTCCAGCGGCTGACAATTTTACGTTAACTTGAAATGGTGGACTCTTAGTAAGTTTCAATGTTTCCTAACTTAGTTTCTAGCAATCAAACATCAGACAGTTTAAATCAATTCACTGCATGTCAAATCCACACGAGACTGCTTTAGTGAGAAAAATCACATGTAACTGATGTACAATTTTGTAATTTTCCAATTGACCTAAAGACAAAATATCTATTTTCTCAAACCAAACATAAAAACAACATTGACACACATGCTAACACACACACACACACAAACACACACATACACACACACATAATTAAAAATATATACATAGATACACAATCATAAATGTTTTGTGCCAAAATACTCAGAGACAAAGTTGAGAGCCACACCACAACATCAGTGTTAGACAATGTCAAAATCGACAATCACTTTTCAGACAGTCATCAACAGAAACTCTTATGAAAAACACACACAGACACATTAAAGACAAGACGAGAATGCGTCAGTGTTCCACCCACCACTTCCGTGCCATGACAGACCTGTCGTGCGACCAGATTCCTCCCGCAAATAACTCGAAACCGGAGAGTGACCAACATCATGTGAGCTTCGGCACGCACCAAAGGAATCCCACCAATTAGAGAACTTAATTTGAGCGCGCGGCTGTGCGGGTCGACTGTCTGCGACAGACTCATCCTGAAGACTCCTCTACGCCGACCGACCGTGTACCTCTACCCGAGGCTCCGTCAAGTCAAGAGTGAGGCGCTCAGGGGCCTCGCATCGCCACAATAGAATTACCAGCCCTGTGACATCATCAGGCTGTGTCGGACCGCTCGATGTGCTCGCATTAAAATAGTCGACAGGCCACGTGTGTGCGTGTGTGTGTGCGTGTGCTCATCGTCAAACTGGTCTAAAGCCGCACATACACATACATACACATACATAATGCGACCGAAACACCTGTCCGAGTTGGCGCCATGCCCACGCATGATATCTTCGCCGGCAGGTCCTGTCGTCAGCCAGCATTCTGGATGGGCTATATTGATTGTTCATACACACGTAATCACATCTGACAGCGGACAGGTGCTGCCCTAAATGAAGACACAGCACAACTTCGTTAGGTAATTCCACTTAAGGTATAATGTTATCACAGCACCAGACTCGTGTCGTAACAGTTCACGTCGGGATCGCGTCTATTTCGGGAGATTTTAACCGGAATTAACTACCGTTATCATCACAAACAATGCACTGGTAATCGATCGGCGACAAGTAACTCTCAAGTACCAGTAGCAGAATAGCTTCCTGACATGTCATTCATGATAAATACTAATTTCAAGTAACTATAGGTATATACTGAATGCAGCTGGCCTGTGGAACGAGTAGTTACATGTGTTGGGAAGTGTCCTGAGTGTCCTAAGTGTCCTGAGTGCCCGCTGCTTCAATTCACTGCAGTTCAACAAATTATGCTAGATTTGGGTTAAATAATTAACAAAACATGACTTTTGTTTCAATGAAAATTCAGATATATTTTATTTAAGTTATACCTAGTTTATTGTTATTTTATTCTGTATTTATTTGATATATGTTGCATAGATGTTTTTAATGTCTATATCTATATAAACTTTTTCTACTATTTTTTAATGTGTGCTAATAATTAAAACTGATTTATGTACTTGACAATGTTTGGGATTAATTGACACAGGATTAAATGAGACAGTGCTCATGGGCTGCTTGTTCATATAATTCCAATCAATATGTTGAATAATTTAAATCAACAATTTAAATAAAGGATTAAATACCTTTAATTCAGATTTAAAGTGTTATTAAAACTTTCAGCTAACTAACACCAAGTGTAGTTCACATCAAAGGTGTAAATATTTCTGTAATCGAGATCTAACCATTGTTAACATAAGTGCGTTATGAGTTAACACTGACTAGGTATCAGCTTAATAAACAGCTAACGTTTATATAATTTCTTACACCCTAAAATAAAATTTACAACCGCAAAAACATTCACGAGGGGCGAGTGTGTGGGTCTGCCACAAGGGGGGGTAAACCTTTTCCCCCCGTGGCAACTAACTACGCTCTTCGTAAAAGCCACCTGCCTTTTTCACTGGAGGGTAACATCACAAAACAAATCAACGACAACCCCCGCGGTTTAATATCAAACCACCGAAATATCACAATCATGCTGGCTGCTGGCCACCAACGGCACTGACATTTCATTCAACTGGCGCCATGAATTATTGAAGGTACGGCCATTTCCTGCACAGCTGTCGCAAACAAGTGGACAGACCACATCTGAGAGGAAAACGCGCATTTCCAGCAGTTATAGCATCATTTGCACCACTAGACCACGTCTCTGTGGTACGATCCTAACCTCTCCTTCAGATCGGCAACTGACCCGGGACGATTAATAAAAACTCGGTACAAAATGCTGACGTGCGTAACACCTGGCCCACAGGTAGGAAGTGTCTCCACCAGGTGCCAAGGTATGTAGACTATCCAATTCATGTCAGCAGTCATTTTGTTTAACACGGGGCTCTTGTGAAAAAATCCCACTGCCGAACTTTCAGTAGAATAACATTATGGCCCGACATCTAGAAAAAACACTGGCTGCTATCTGATTAAATACTTCTGATATTTAGGAAGTTATAATAGTAGTAATAATTAGGTGATTCTATTGCGCCTAAATCCTTATAAACCAATATATAAATCCTTATAAATCAATATAAGAGGGTTGATCGATATCAGTCAATAAACAAATCCAGTTATCTGATTGATTGATTGATTTATTTATTGATTTATTGATTGATTGATTGATGCGCCGGGGAGCTATGGTGGATAGGCAGAGTTGTAAAATTTGCAATATTTTCAACTTATTTAACACTAAAAGGAAGCATATTCCAAAGAGTAGGCCCACCCAAAAAGCCATAGTCCCAATACTAGTTCAGTTAACATTCTGAACTATTTGACTTCCTGTACGTGGCGCTGTAATTCATTAAACTGTATCTGCATGACCCCAACAAAGATTGACTTGACACGCCTAATGTTTAGGTCACATGAGTGAAGTGAGAACGGGGCTAGAGTACACTTGGTGAGTTCAACAGCCAAAGAACATGGTGACTGACACACGAAGCTGCTAATGATGACACACAGCAATCTTGATTGCAGATAAGAGCACAACTCACAGCACAGATCAAAAGTTGAGCAAAATGTCACAGTCTAATGGCATCAAGACTTGTGGACTGGCAGCCAGAGAGTTGTTTTATTTATTGCGATTCTATATTAAGAATGGATCTTTAACCGGGAAGATTTTGGGGAGTTTTTATTGCGAAATCAGGTGTCCATGCAGCCCGTTACAAAAAGAGCCAGTGACCCTCTGTTATACCACTGAGTATCTCTTAGTAACATTTGGGATTGCTGGACCACTAGGATTCAATGGTATTTTCAATGGTATTTGAAAATACCATTCGCTATCAGTGGGCCACACAACGACGAATTATTAGATCTCTGTGGTACACTCAATTGTGTATGAATATACCATGAATACCACTGAAATACACTGGCTGTAGTACACCAGAATATCATTCGATGGTATTTGACTCCAATACTGGAGTATTGGCTTTGTGCATGAGTCGACTATAAAATATTGTCAAAGTGCAAAGTTCATTCTTATCAGCCATTTTTTTTACCTTATCAGTTTGCCATTTTTTCATGCGAGTGTTTACAATACTGATTCAGCTACATGTTGGATGAACTAATGTCTGATCTAGCCCGAGATATTCGCCCATCATGACAACTTTTTCAGAAAGACTATTGTGCAAAGAACTAAACAGATACACAAGTGATTTCTTGTTTTGTTCTTAACATCACGACAGCAAAGTTCAATAGGTTAGCATCAAATTCCACAAACAACCAGATGTAATGGTCAAAATCACTTTTTCAATTGGCTTTTTTTTTATCTTAAGAGCAGACCGCCCAGCTAGACATAATAATAATAATATACGTGAAAGAGCCAGATTATTACATTTGGAGGAACAAGATGATCATGCAGCTTTAAACTAATTAACGTGTTTTAGTATACATGTAAATATATATATATATATATATATATGTAAATATATATATACTGTACAGTGTATATGTAAATATATATATATATGTAAATATATATATATATATATATATACATTGTAAAAGTTCAGACTCTACAGTAATGACCTTGCGCTTTTAAATTATTAATTATTTATTATAATTTACAATATATAAGTTAAACATTTTTACAACTTCTTTATACATTTTCCTCATTTACATTAGAAATTTATTAAATTTTCATACCTACTAAAACAAATTATTAAAAATAAATAAAAAATATATGGATTTAATCCAGCAGGGATTAAATACAGTTTGCTCACAGCACCAACTAACTCGTAAACATTGTCCAGTCACATCTGGACAATGTCACCTTAGACGAGGCCACGATGAAGCTGGGGCGGGGCTGGACACAGTCACCACCCGGCATCGCATATCATGAGACTTCAGTTTTAATTCCTCTGTCAGCAGAGGAAGTGCGTTTCACGGAGCAGCCCGTTTTTAAACACAATTTTCCCTCCCACCTACCCCATCTGCGCCAGCTTGGTTTGGCCTCTTTCCTTCACGGCTTCCTATGTTTGCTGTGTCGTTTTATTTTGTATTTGTTTGCTCTGTCGGGTGGTTACATCATCCAAGGGGTTTTAGGGCGAGGACATGTGCGCATGTACCTACCGCTTTCCCCTTGTCTTTCTTTATATGGACTTGTACACACATTCACAATAAAAATCATGCATACCTACCGGAGCCTGATTGTTACCTACACTATGCTATGTTCCCAGTGCTACTGTCGTCATAGCTGTCAATCACCCATGAGCTGTCAATCATCCATGCCTCAATAGATTCGACAAACTGGAGTATGAGGATTAACAAACAGCAGCATGTGCACCGGGCCGGGGTCCACCACTCCCCTCCACACGCAAATGTCAACCTCACTTCATGGCAGGTGTTCTACCGAATTGATTAATGATCGGGTTGTTAACGATGGGGGGCGGGCAATCAAAAAATAGCTGTGGGCATAGCTGGAATACACCTTGTTACACCTCTGGAATGTTGGGCAGGCAGAACTGGGCGGGTGATACTGGATGATTCCGGAATATACACCTGCTATGTCAATTATTTTAAGGTTGTTTTTTATTCATTTACAGTCGCACTACGTGTCCATAGCTTTATGTAAAGACCCATCCACCCGTCATTAGGACGGGTAAAAACAAGTATGGACGGGCAGAAATATGGTGGACGGGTAAAAAATGAAGGAGCAAAAAAAACGCATTTAAAGTGTGTAAACTGGCTTAACAGTTAACATCCATGTATCCACCAAAACATGTGTAACTTGCAATAATTTTATCCTGCATAAAGCCCTGCGTGTGTCCTACAGATTTTTACTTACATGCGTATCTAGCCTTTGCATTATGAATTGTGTTACACTTACCGGCTGTTTAAGTCATATTTTATATTCACAATAATAATTAATATGCCAGAAGAAAATAAAAACAACCTTTTCAATACAATTTAAATTGTGAACAAGCAAAAAGCTAACCTCAACAAGAAATGTCACCAATAAAACTAAACACCTTTATTGATGTAATCATGTCAGTAGCTTGAAATCGGCAATTCATTCAAATATTTTAACATCGTGCAGTGTGCATCTGTAGTTCTGTACACATGGATGGGATTGAAATATATCCACAAATAAAAAATGTTATGCAATATTCACAGATTACACTAACAGCATGTACACAGACACAGTAGTACTCCACAACTGCACTTAGCAAATCCCCTGATCGTATCAGCAATGACAGCAATGCGGAAAGTAATCACACATTTTAATCACTGTACAGATTTATTTCACTTAACTAGTCAGGCTGCATGATTTATTTTACCAGTTAAGTGCCCAGTGGCTAAGATTAGTAACTAGCTAATTCAAAACATGTTATAACAGAAAAGAAGTAATATGCAGTAGACATATGGAAGATAAAGCTTCCTGATGCCGCACATATTGTATTGTATAGCTTTACCAAGTTTAAAACCCTTAATTGCTTTAACTGCTGTCCATGCCTCATGCTGAATACTGCATCATGGTATACATGGGTCGGGAACACTGAACTTTTACATGAATTTGAAACTAAGCTAGTTTTCGTGAAAATGTTCGTCAAGTTGGAAGTATATTATTCCAAACAAATTTCATAATTGTGTAATTATGAAATTTGTTTGGAATAAACTAGTTTTATAATTCATTAAACATTCCACAACGTACTTATCATCTTAAATCTGTTTCTGCTGATCATGCATTTAATTTTAGTAATTGATTTTGGCAAGCTAAATATTTCCATGTAACACAACCAAAGCCTGGTGTAGCACACACTGATTTTTTCAATAAGCAAACAGGCGTTTATGCAAACATGTGCCGCTAAGTAATTGCGTAAATTAAAGTATGCTTCAAGAAACTGGCACCAGTAGCTTAAAAAAGGATTCCTGATTCTTGTCATGATACCCTTCTAAAATATATTGAAGTTGCGGATACATCTTATTACGTGGGATATACCTGCGAACTTCGGCACTACATCTTTGCGTGGTTAATTGCTTTGCATTTTGATGGCGACAAACCATCAGAAACGCTCATGTTTCATGCATTCTGTAGATGCAGTGTTTTACAGGTTGCAGGTGTGTACAAACACTAGTGGAAGACACTGCAATCACTGCCACACGTGGATGTGTGGCCTGGCTCGGTGTATCGTGACGATCGAGGCCTCGTCTCATTACTTACTTTCTTTATCCTCTTCGCTGTGGTTGAAGCGCAGCCGAAAGAACTTCTCCATCCTACTCGGGTGTTTGTCTTTTCTTTACTTTGGTTTCCACTGTTCTTTGGTTGTTGATTTTCTCCATGTTTTTAGGGTGATCTGGCTTTTTTCCTGGAACTGTCTTATTTATTTGATGTGCTATCCAGGTGCATTTTCCTTTTAGTACCTCCTCATTGCAGGGATCGTATTCCTTAATTATCTGAGTCAGCTCTTCACGAAACTGGTCTTGTGATGTCCAAATATGAAAGTTGTGAATAGCTTAAGTTAGATTTAATAAAAAGTGCATACATTCATTTGAATTGGTCAAACGAATTGTCACTGGTCATTTGCTACCTGTCCACCTATGTTTTGGATGGACAAAATTCATTTTGGATACATGCTTGGAGAGCAAAATTGAAAGCAGTCACATTATGTGCCAGCATGCATGAATACAAATATCTATAAGGACATTTTAGATTGATAAACTTTTGATCCTGTACAAATGCTTGCTTTGCTATGAGTCCACAATGGATCTTCATCTATTGGACCCATACACAATGTGCGGGACAGTACACCAGTGACTTATAGCCCCAGCTATGCCCACTGCAACTACCTCATACATCAGCGGTTATCTATATAGTTCTGACCATCTTTCTTCTCCCACTCCACAGCTCAATCTTACATCTGGCATATTGATTTCTATAACCGACTCCTCAACAAGTAATCATTGTTGCCTGATCTGGTAAACTGGGAAAACAACCCCCTATAAATACCCCCTGGGGCTTTTGTCTGCAAGACACAGATTTCTCTGTTCCAGATAAGGTTGATCTTAATTATGGCAGTGTTGTTGTAGTTGACGTGTCAAAATCTCTGCCAGTACTGTGCTCGCTGTTCCTGAAATCTACGACTTAATTATGCAAACGTGTATGTGATAAAGACTTATAAAAATCTTGCTAGGAAACATGGTTTGCAACATTAATTGCAGGAAACACTTGGGACGGTCTGTGGGTGGTAATTATATAATGCACTGATTTAATTATGGTGTGTGTGTGTGTGTGTGTGTGTGCGTGTGCGTGCGTGCGTGCGTGCGTGCGTGCGTGTTCACATGATTTTGGTGTATGGTGACGATCGAGGTCTCGTCTCATTACTTACTTACTAATCAATTTAGCCATGATGAAATCATTTCTTTAATTAACATTTTAACTTTGGGGCAATTGGACTTGTGCTCGCAAAATGTTTAATACACAGCAAGTATCCATATTTTTTTTGAATAAAAAGCATTACTCACTCTGTGAGCTTAGAGTGGGTTGTGTGCACAGACAGGAAGACACATATCTACTGGGGCATTTAGGATATTGCCAAAAGGCCTGCTAAGCATTGCACTGAGTATCATCTAAGCCAACGCAAATACCGGAAAACATCCAACACAGATGGCTGGATAGCAGGTAGGCAACCTTCTGTTTTTGACAGCTCCACTCGTACTAGTCCTGACTGTTTCATCCGACTAACTGCATCAACTATATAAACTTGATATAGACTACCGCTTTGTGCCATGTATGAACTCAGCTGCTGCAACTGCTAGCTGGGCCAATATTGCGCCAACTGCTCTGGACAATGGACACGTCCCAGCAAATTTCCACCAAAAAACATATCCCATAATATTTCATCTAAACCACACCCCAACACAATATGTCATAGAAGGAAGTGTTCTGTGTATGTGACGTCATTCTGCACGATCTGTGTCAACAGCAACCATCCTCCCTAAAGATATATATAATAAGAGCCATGTCAAAATACATCAGACGGCAGGGAACAAATAGCAGCATTCCACACAGGTCGCCTTGTGAGCACTCAGTCATGAAATTCCACAAGGTTTTTTCAGTTTCTGGACTGGTGAGTTGTGCCCATCGGTGGCTGCAGGCCGGCAGTCTGCAGTATATCTTGTATAGCTCCCTGCAACATTGTTCCGCTTGGCACGCCCAAAGGGTAACGCTGTGCAGCCACATATTGTGTGCAAGGCATCCCTGCCTGTGGAATGATAAGAACTATGTCCAACTGTTTTCAGTTCAGATTTCTCAGCCGCGTCGGCACTGTCCCTAATGCATGTAATTTGTTGCTCAAGAGTCATTATTTTTAAAGACAACTGAACAATGATGAAAAGCATTACTGGACATGTCAACTTTTTCTCAAAATGTCACTACATGTGACACCATGTGTAACCAATCATGTCACAGGTGATATAAGTTATTAAACATAAATGTAATATGTTGATACTGAACATGAAGCAATCAACAACCCAATCGTGTCACGTGTGAGGCGACTGAGCATAGGTCAAGTGTGACATGTCAAACATGTCATTGTGGCTGAAACGTGTCATGGATGAGTCATGTCATTATGAATTAATCATGTGTCATGTAGGCGAGACATGTCATTGTGCATGAATCATATGTCATGTAGGTGAGACATGTCATTGTGCATGAATCATATGTCATGTAGGCGAGACATGTCATTGTGCATGAATCATATGTCATGTAGGTGAGACATGTCATTGTGCATGAATCATGTATCACAGATGAGACATGTCATTGTGCACGAATCATGTGTCACAGATGAGATATGTCATTGTGCATGAATCATGTGTCACAGATGAGATATGTCATTGTGCATGAATCATGTGTCACAGATGAGACATGTCACTGTGCATGAACCATGAAATGTCTCACCTGTGACACGTCATTGTGCATGAATCAGGTGAGACATGTCATTGTCCATGAATCAGGTGATACATGTCATTGTCCATGAATCAGGTGACACATGTCATTGTGCATGAATCAGGTGACATATGTCATTGTGCATGAATCAGGTGACACATGTCATTGTGCATGAATCAGGTGAGACATGTCATTGTGCATGAATCAGGTGAGACATGTCATTGTCCATGAATCAGGTGACACATGTCATTGTCCATGAATCAGGTGAGACATGTCATTGTGCATGAATCAGGTGACACATGCCATTGTGCATGATATTGAGCATGAATCCTATGGATGTCATGTGTGATGTGTGAATCATGTTGTCTCAGTTGACACTTTATTCAGCGTGAATCATAAGTCAACAATTATGTCATTGTGTATGAATCATGTCAAAGGTGACATGTTATTGCGCATGAACCACATGTCACACGAGACACCTGTTATTGCAGAGGAATCATGTCACAGACTTGTGTGACATGTCACGTCTAGTTTCATTACCCGCCTGCTCGATCTCAAAATCGATGCGACAGTTTGCCCGCGGTACGTGTTGCCATGTCTACGAAAACAAGACTCGTGCAATGCCACTTGCTTCCTGTTCCCTAGAAATCTGTGGCGTGACTCTTGCTGGAAGACATGCTCTGGTATGCGAGTATAATATGATGTCTGCACCATGCTGCTGGGACGTAGTTGTACAGGAGCAGACATTGCTGAAGTTTTTTTGAGATATTCTAACATTTATTACTACCAGGGCTTTATGCAGGATCAAATTATTGCCAGTCACACATGTTTTGGTGGACATGTGGATGTTAACTGTTTAGCCAGTTCACAAACTTTAAATGTCTTTTTTTGACCTGAAAAGGACTACAAACACACTTGTGACACCATTTACGCTCACTTTCAAGGCATAACTAACAATATCTATGGTTTTTATTTCTTTTTGTTTATTTTGTTTTTGCTCCTTCATTTTTTTACCCGTCCACCCATATATTTCTACCCGTCCATATTCGTTTTTACCCATCCAAATGACAGGTGGATGGGTCTCTGCATAAAGCTATGATTACTACTCAAAATTGTTTTAAACCTTGCTAAGGATCTCGGACAGAACTAGATTTCTAGGATCTGATCACAATACTTGCAAGCCATTTGGAAAATGTATTTAAGAAAGCAAAGTTTCTTGAGAGGTAAATATACTAATAAACCAAAATGTCATCTAGATTTGAAAGTCAGCTATGCAGTGGTTAAATCTGGAGATATTTCAATAAAAGCATCAATATTTTACTAAGGCACTGACACAATAAGTTGTTTGTGATATGTTAATCAAATATAAAATTATTCTTTTAAAATAGATCACATAATTACGACGTTTTTCAATAATAATAAAAACATAGTGGATACTGGCTATAAGGAACGTAGTGGGAAATGGTCAAATCATACTTTATTACGTTAGCTGTTCCAAAGTGATATACAATGCAATTCAAGCAATAAATGCCATAATATCCTTATGTCCCTAGCAGGAAATGATATACTTTACATTAAGAATCTTTTATAGCAAACATCCGGTGTACATGGGTAATTTAGTTATGTTATGTTTGACAAAACAACGTGGTATATGGCATATATCTAAATCAATTTGGTTCACATTAATACAACTACCTGGGTAATCAAAATCTATTCATGGTACAATTATTATTCTGCACTGGCATGTATTTCCGGTATGAAAATAAAATGCACCGTTGACCTATAGTGATGCCAGCTGATCATATCCGTCAGACCTAAATGTTGAGAGTACATTTAGACAGTGGTCTAACTTTAGAAGTAACCTCCCATGCAGATGGCCCACTATTTAGAGTGGACTAGCGTAGGTACTGGCATACTAGCCTAGAAGGGGGCCTGTACTGGTAGTGGGATGGAAAGAGGAGTCACCAAAGGTTCATTTTTATTGCATATACAGCCCACAGGATATCATACAAACTATCCATTCCTGATATATCACAATTATGCAACCTTACACAATCAGGGCATGTTTTGTATTCGTTACATAAATGTCTACTCGTATTATTGTGCTTGCTGTGCAACAATAATAAATATGTTTGTTTGAAAGTAACATGTCAATTTTTTATTCACTAAAATACAGGTCTGTATATCCAGAATATTGTTTAACATGTTCTTCGTACATGTATTATATGTATTATGTTGCAATAATATTATCAAGATGACCCAGTCAGTGCTGGACAGAGTGATTTATTAAGAAGTAAATGTTCAATTATGGGTATGCTCAAATGATTTATGGTAAATAAAAATGAACTATCTTGAAGAATGTTTATTAAATCAAAGTACAATTAAGCTTACCATGTAATGAAATTGTATTTTCTAATGGTTGGTAAATATATCACTATCAGGGGATATTTTGGTTTAAGTGTTAATTATATATGTGAATCACTCAATGTAATACAGGGTGTACTATTTTCAATGTTTTCTGTGTCAGTTACCATAGTATAAACCCTGTACTTCCTTATAGATAAGGATGCTTTTAATATTGATTATGGTGCAGGACCAAATGGATTCTGAACTACTTATGTTTGTATCTTCATCTCATTTACAACTGCATCTTGTATCACTAACAGTTGTCGTTTATCAATACTTCAGTGGCATCACATTATAAATCATCTTTTAGATATATGTTGACAGATTGACAACAAAAGTAAATATAGTAAAAAAATGTAAATAAACCCTACAGGTATCTTATTCATCAGCACCCTGTGCTCCATAGCAAATTCACACGGAACTTCAGAAAACAATGAACTGCCACACCCACACCCCTGTTGTGTTCCTGTGACGAAGTTTGTTTTGTTTGAAGCTATCCTGTAAATAGTCTCACCCCCAGGAAAATGGAAATACAAGGCCACTTCCTCTTTGTGTGCGTGCGTGCGTGCGTGCGTGCGTGCGTGCGTGCGTGCGTGTGTGCGTGCGTGCGTGCGTGCATGTGTGTTCCAGCTTAGTGTCATTATGTACAATTGTTTGTCTTTTTACACTTTCACATTGTTGTATGGTTTCAAGGTTTCCTTTGTGATCCCATCAACGACTTGTAAAGACGGAGACTCAAAGGTTATGGTTTAACATGATCCTTTTATGGCTATTATTTGCATTTGCAACCATCAGCATCCTGTTATTAAGTAGATACAACATCCTATTTCCACAACACGGCTGTATGTCTGTGTATGCGTATTCATCTTTTACACGCTGTATACACATTATTAGTCCTAACATTAATTCACATGTCCCACAACTGTGTAATTATCACTGAAAATAAGATTGCTTAACGAATAAAACAGTTGGAATTTTTACTAGAAGACATTCAGTTTATGTCTATATATAATCACCGTGGCTGGACTCATTCAGACCGTGCCCACACAGACTTGCCAAGATTCTCAAGTTACACACCCAGACATTTCACACCAGACTGTACTGACCTAGACAAATCAACACTAGTCTAGACAAAACCTTCCCAGGACAGCACCCATCTAAACAACACCCACCCAGACAACACCCACTAAGACAACACCCGCCCAGACAACACCCGCCCAGACAACACCCACTAAGACAGCACCCACTAAGACAGCACCCACCCAGACAACACCCACCCAGACAACACCCACCCAGACAACACCCACCCGGACAACACCCACCCGGACAACACCCACCCGGACAACACCCACCCAGACAACACATACCCAGACAACACCCACCCAGACAACACCCACCCAGACAACACCCACCCAGACAACACATACCCAGACAACACCCACCCAGACAACACCCATCCAGACAACACCCATCTAGACAACACCCACCCAGACAACACCCACCCAGACAACACCCACCCAGACAACACCCACCCAGACAACACCCACCCAGACAACACCCACCCAGACAACACCCACCCAGACAACACCCACCCAGACAACACCCACCCAGACAACACCCACCCGAACAACACCCATCCGGACAACACCCACCCGGACAACACCCACCCGGACAACACATACCCAGACAACACCCACCCAGACAACACCCACCCAGACAACACCCACCCAGACAACACCCACCCAGACAACACCCATCCAGACAACACCCATCCAGACAACACCCATCCAGACAACACCCACCCAGACAACACCCACCCAGACAACACCCACCCAGACAACACCCACCCAGACAACACCCATCCAGACAACACCCATCCAGACAACACCCACCCAGACAACACCCACCCAGACAACACCCACCCAGACAACACCCATCCAGACAACACCCACCAAGACAACACCCACCCAGACAACACCCACACAGACAACACCCATCCAGACAACACCCATCCAGACAACACCAGCCCAGACAACACCCACCCAGAAAACAGTCACCCAGACAACACCCACCCAGATATGAAAAACTGCTGTTACAAATCTAAATCCTATATTTCAAAATAGCCAATATGCTGCATGTGCATCCTTCTCTCGCTGTTAGACAAAAAGCTTGTTTTCTGCCAAATCAGAACTGTTGACCAGTAAGACACCCTGGGGTCTGCTGACTGAACTAGTATTTGAAGCCTTAAAACCCTATTGGTGTTTTTTTAAATAATTCTATCAAGCTCCAGTGATATGTTTCCTTTAAACATTACATGATATCACAAACTTATCAAACATTGCAAAGACTGTAGACGTTTAAAACAGAATGTATTATACCTGAAACTGTATGTACAACAGTTTCCACAGGTGCATAGAAATAAACGATAAACCACAGCACATGATTAGCCAAACCAATGTCACCTTTAAGACGGCCTTGTCTGTTCCAAAATGGTTAATATGCTTCTAATATTAATTAAAATAAATTTAATTTTCCGCTTAAAATATTTTTGCAATTTGATTTTGAGCCTGTGAAATGTTTGGGCTCATTCTAATTATACCTCCCCTATAAGTACAAGTAATTACTGATGAGACAGGCGAAACCCTTCAAAGTCCAGCCCACTCCGACTTCAAGAAAACTGCACGATTCTGGCAACTTCCTGTTAATATTCATCACTGTGATCAGCTGTGATCACAGTGTACAGAACAGAGAAGGTCGCCAAAACCAAAACCAAACGAAAACAACAACAGCAACAACACACACAGACACCGAGAGTGACAGTCGACCTACCTCCTCGCCTGACATGTTACCATAGCAGTTCCTCTCGACAGCAATGCCATCTGCTCGACCATCGACTGCCGACACAAGCAGAGCGAGGCACAGTGCACTATAATTGCGCATGACAAATGTATGTATGATCCCCGCTCCCCAGACCCCGTTCATCCACACCACTCTACTTAACCTCTGCCCTGTCTTGGTGCTGAACACCGGCCTGTGGTCAGGATTCTATCTCCCCACAGGTGTCGTCAAATCATGACCCATCAAACCACTGAGACCAGTAGCACCTTTACCCTTCAAGGTAACTAATGATGTAACAGCAGACCTATTAAGGCAGGCCCATCTGGAAACACCCTGGATGCGGCTATTTGTGCCGTGGTCTACTCTTCCGATTCCCAACCAGACTTCTACCGAAAGGTCGTCTATAAAGACAACAACTAGAGCAAGGGTCCTATTGTAACAGTTATCTATAATTACAGATTTTCCGGTGCACAATTTTCAAGTAACAATGCCGTAAATATCCACGTGTACAAAATTACCAATTGCATATTGTGCTATAAAATTTCTTCCCATCTATTTCCCATCAAAACCAAAAACATATTTTTGTTATGTAACTCAGATACAATGATGTAACTATCCATGTATACAAAACTGCCAATTACATACTGTGATATAAATTTTCTTTCCATGCATTTCCCATGAAAAACAGAAGCATAATAATTGTTTTAATGTAACTCAGTTGGCATCAATCTTGAGACATTAATTTACATAATACAAATACACAGTGCAAAGATCTTAAAACTAATCTTGAGAATTTTTCCGTTTTAATTAAAAAAATTGTAACAAGAAGCCTACCAGAATAATCATAGCAAGTGATATGCCTAAAACATTTCGAATGCTACACCAAAGAAAGGTATCGCACGTTTCTCAGGACTGGTGGATAGCTCTGTTTCCGAGTATACAAAACCAAGTATACTAAACATAGACAGGCAACGTTAACCACAATTTCCTGGAATCTGTGCGCGACCATCTGGCATGCATACAGCACTGACGACACCAAGCAGGATGAGGTGTGACGGATTCAGTGAGCATCCTAATAATTCTATGACATCGGTCTAAAATCTGGATGATTCTGGGTGATGGCATGGACAGGACTGCCTTCAAGTATAACAACATTAGCTTGTTTCACGGGACAAGATTTTACAGCGTTGATGTTCGTTACTTTAATTAAAAAAAGTTCTTTATTTGTTTATTATATTAAAATAATTGTTATTTTCATTTTAAAGAACAAATTATGTACAATGTATATCTTATATCTTTATCTTATATTTATTTGCCATATTTCATTTTATTGTATATATAGGCACTATATGAGTCAACGCCAGACTACATTCAAATTCATCATGTAATGCACGTTGAATATGGCAATAAAGCTTTATTATTATTACCTAATTACTGTATTTTGGATAATGATTTAGGGTGATGCAATGAACAAGATTACCACCATTTATATAGAACAAGACTTTACACAGGGTTCAACCATAAGTATGTAAAATTACAACTGTCACTCACCCTTCATTGCTACAAACATTGAGCGATATACAACTGAACATTCCTCATGGAGTGCCCTGTAATGAACTCCTGTCCATCGAAGAAATGCACACACCCAGCATCATGGGAATCAAGGTCTTGCAGGACACATCCTAACCAGATCCATCCACTCCACCCACTCAGTGAGTCACCCAGGTGATGCCCACAGAACTATACCTGATCCCACACCTGTCGTTGTCCATCTCCCCGCACAGAAATAGCCGATCCGAAGGATACAAGTGCACATAGACACTATCTATAGCCCCCCAGCCAAACCTGACCCCCCACCCGTTTCCGGGAGGGAGACTGGACCAAGGGGAACAACACAACAACCAACAAACTCTACAGGTTGCTCCTTTGTTGGGAGCGAGGAATCAACTAGAGCTTGGGGCAATCCAGGAGGAAATGTCAGAGCTGTTGTTGACTTGCTTACGCCAATTCCAGTCTGAAAGAAGAAGTTTATACTGGGTAGGGATTGTGTTGTTCTGCTAGTGGGCTCATACCAGTAATTCTTGCCGATTTGTCTATTCAAATTCCAAATCTAAACGAAAATGTTTCATCCATATGGAATCATGGTGTATTCCCTTTCATGGGGTGTTTATAATGACCTGGCTAACATATCAGTTGATGGTATAATAAACCTTAATACTGCTATACTAGAATAAATGTGTTGAAAACATATAATTTTACTGTTCACCATGTTGTGTTTAGATTTTAATAAGCCTGTAAATGTAACTATAAACATCACAATTTGAACGCTAATTAAAAAAGATAGTTTCGCAGGATATCAGAACAGATCTTTGTTCTTTTTTGTACCATCATAGGTACAAGACATTTCATGCAACTTGTGTATATGGAATATATCCAAATGGCTATGTACAAACAAGTGCAGTTTTCTTATAGTTTTGTATAAAAAAAATCATTTAAAAAAATAAGTCACAAGGTTTCACAAGAATGGCATTGTGATAATGTCACAATTCTTGCAAACAAATTACAGTACACTTATCAGAATTTTGTTCTTCCTTTCACTGAAAGGAAGCAGAAACTAAGACGTTCCAAGTTGCTGATGACTGTTCACGTTTCTGAGCCCAAAGCTTGATGCCCTCAACATGAGCTTGGATGAAGGCTAATTTAATGTTACATTTGCGACTATCTCCAGTCTCTTCCAGACAAGTCACACTTAGGGTGCATCAATGTGAAGCAATTCATGTAGTATGTGGCTATTTATCCAATGTACAATGTCCTTCAGTTACTAAGTCATGGAATATTTTTTGGAATTTGAATTCCTAACATTTTCCAGTGATATGACTTTCAAGGTGTTCACACTTCACATTGAATCTGTTGTTAACGTTCACCTGCAGTTGTTGCTATGTTGGCAGCAAGATGGCGCCACTCACAATGGGCGAACTCTTCCCTGCTGCTTTTCGACAGTGTGCATCAGTTGAAGTGGTCAATAAATGTCCCCACCTCTGTCTAGTATGGTGTAATAAATTAGTAGTTTTAGTAGTAAAATTGTTTGCAAGACATCTTGTTAAGTAGGTTTTTATGTATTTATGTTGTCAGTATTGACATTTAGGATGTGTGTCTCTTATATGATGTATAGGCTAAGAAAATGAGGCAATGTTTAAGACCTCAAATGGCTCACACTTGTTTGTAAATAATTGCATTTCATGACTCGTCCAATAATATGATGAGTTAATAAATAACTGTCAGAAGGTTATTCTGGCCAGATTTTTCCATATCTGTTGTTGACTTGGTGCATTGCATAAAGCAATGTCTACTATTGTCTAGGTCATGCATCACTGATTATATGGTTGACTGACATGCCACCCACTGAGCATGTTGTTGAGTACATGCCACCCACTAATTAGCATCCTGTTGACTGGGTTGACAGCAAGGAGTACTCACAATGTTATGATGTGTTGTAACAAGTCTATGAAAAGACAGTCCAATCCGTTATAAAATGGCTCATGGCTAAAATACATTAAATGAGGTAGCAAAATAACAAGTGAAACACTTAGAAGATATACAAAAAAGTCCCACTGTGTGCCTCAACACTATCACGGTATGCTACTCAAACAAATGTCTAGTGTCTACGCCCACCAGACAACTAAATTACCGTTTTGTGAAGCCATACCATTCAGACTTCCCTGACTCCTGAGATATCCCCATGCAGTGATACCATTCACCAACTCTGGCTGTGAAACCTGATCTCTCTTATACACAGGCATTCGTCAACTAATGACAGCTTTACAAGGTTCACAGTCACATTGTGAGTTTAAAAAACGGTGAACGTTTACCTTTGTGCCACCTTAGCCTACCCATTGAGCAGGGTTTGTGATTCAAAGTCAGGGCACCCAGCCTATGAACAGGTAACAGGGGTCATACACTGACTGGCTGGCAACTCAGGAGCACCCTGGGGGTAAACTTCCATACACCCCAGGAGCATTAGTGGCATTGTTTCAGTGCAGGGAATTGCTTTCATCTGCTTACAAGAATGCAAACCAAGCCTGTCTGGTTGTTTGTTCCACGAAGCCAAACACACAAACTGAACGATCTCAGCTGCTCAAGAACATGTTATAAGTTGATGAAAGATCAGTGTATAAATTATTTCTACAACATAGCTTGATATTACTGAAAATTAAAGTACAGTTATATATTGTAAGAAATTCGCTAATGATTTCTATCATGTCGCTATATCATCTGTAGCAGTAATTTCGGATGTTATTTACCTGAAGCTACTATATAAACACCTTACATATTGTATAACCATGATCTGTGTATTATTATTATATACAGTGTATATATATATATATATATATATATATATATATATATATATATATATATATATATTGGACTACACTCTGCGAGTTTAATTTACTGGGCTACCAGCTCAATAAGTGTTATAAATACTTCTCTGTGTTGCATTATTTTTTAACTATATTTTGTAAACAAGGAAATAAAGTTAACTTGCCCTTACCTTACCTCATAACTGAACTTGGCACATGTAGACAGTGAGGAAAGGATATATAGATATATATATATAGGTATATATGAATGTATGTATGTATGCATATGCATATACATATATACATATATTTAACTTATGTGGAGTAGTGAGCAAGACGGTGGTGCCGCCTAGCGGAGTAGGCCAGTGTTATCCTAGTGGGGTAGCTAGGTACTATGCTAACCGGTTACAGCCGCTTCAATGATGATTCGCTATTCGCCGTAGTTGGAGCTGATCGTGTTTATCAAGCGATTTTCCTTATTAACAATTCCAGTTATTTGGTTTTACGGTTATATTTGGTTATTGTTATACGTTGTTAGTTTGTCTCCCACCCACCTCCCTGTGCCACACTTGATGTATACGATAGTTTTTTGACGCTTTTCCCGGTTGCTTATTCGGTACATGAGGTTTTGCCTAGGCTTTTTCCTCTAAGTTATGTACGCAGGGTTTTTAGAGCGGTAACTAAAGTAGGTGGTTTCACAGCAGGCGGCGGAGTGACCCCCACCGATACGGTGTCGATGTTAAAGATAGTGTAAAGAGAACTGTTAATACCGGTCATTGGTAATGTGTTAGAATTTGAGGGACTTCTTAGCAAGACCAGTGGGGCCGGCATATTTGCTGTGGAGATGTATTGATGTATTTGTGGTATATCTATGTGATCCATCTGATTTATCTAATATAATAAATGTCATATATTTGGCCAATTTCAATCATCACTTGTCTTGCATTGCTGCTCTGCATAAGGGACTGTATGTGCAGCAGGTACATACATATATATATATATATATATATATATATATATATATATATATATACACCACAACTACACAGGCAAAATAGACATACTTACATTGTATAAGTTGGCCGAGCGTAGACCGTCTATGGTACAGCACAACATCCAGCCGTGCCAACTACTCCTACTGCGTCTACGTCCAGCGTTACAATGCATTCTCTGGCTCCACGGCCCTATGCTACCAAACTGACCTTCGTGGATTACCAATAGGTGCTACGTTGTTAACTCCGCTTAGACAACTGCTGCTAGACTTAATATTACCAGACGAATATCTGACAGTTGTTAGCCACCAGTGTTTGTTTGTGTTTACACACGTGTGGTTAATCGGACGGTGGTAGAAAGAGTGACGTTATCAATTAGGGCATTAGTTTATTTATAGCAATAACTGTTGTTATTGTTGGATAATCGTTAGCTAGGTGTTATTGGCACAGTTAGCAATCCAAGAGTAGCAAGTGAACACTGATGAGTGAGCAATTGTGACAGCAGGAGCTGGTGAACACATAGACGTGTCATTTGTTGGACATGGTCATGTAGTTTGATTTAAACTAGTCACTTGAAAATGTGCGTTAGGTACATGCAGGGCTTTATGCAGGATAAAATTATTGCCAGTCACACATGTTTTGGTGGACACATGGATGTTAACTGTTAAGCTAGTTTATAAACTTTCAAATGTGCCTGATGACCTGAAATGGGCTACAGACACACATATGACACCATTTACACTCACTTCAAGGCATAACTAACAATATCTATGGTTTTGGAAAACTTTTTTGCTCCTTCATTTTTGTACCCGTCCACCCATATTTCTACCCTTCCATATTCGTTTTTACCCGTCCAAATGACGGGTGGACAGGTCTTACATAAAGCTATGTACGTCAGGTACACGAAATGTGAACACAATGTAAAACATCGGAATGACACTTGATGACACAAATTAGTGAATGAGTGCATGAAAACTACAAAGTTGTTTCCATCTTTTAGATCACATAACTTGCCAACAGAACTGTCTCATCTGATGATCCCAAATGCAGAAGTCATATAAATAATTAACAGAAGTGAGAACTGCTCTTCAAAAGTGCTAATTACTTTTTATGAGTGCCAAATAATTATGATACTATTAACAGCATATTGCCAAATAATAGTATAATGTCAAATAATAGTATTGGTGCAAATTAGTTAAGTTTAAAAACAGTAATAGTCCATGCTGTACCCAGGGCTAAAAAATTGTATTCTGACTAATTCACCTAATCATAGAAATCTGATAGTCTAACACGTCGGAATAAAACGTCTCCGATTACTGGAAACGTTTTAACTGATGTAAGTTTAGTCATTATATGGAACCACGCGATGCTCAGCAAGCCATAAATAGTTTATTTATTAGCAAGGTGTGGACGATCCACGGACTATAGATATATGTTCTACCAGTGCAAATCCGTAAATCTAATAATCGCGTAATGCCACGTAAGGTACGTTTAGGGTGCACATGAACATAGATTTGGCACTCATGATTAAATTATTATTATACTCTACATTTTAGATTACAGATAAACAATTAGACTAGTCTTTATTACAGAAACACATGATGCACCAGCATATCTATACACAGAGACCCACCCACCCATCATTTGGATGTGTAGAACCCATTGTGGACGGGTAGAGATATCAGTGGATGGGTGGTGGACGGGTAACAAAATTAAGGAGCAAAATCTTCGAAAATCATAGATATTGCCGGTTATGCCTTGAAATTAGGTGTGACGTGTATTTGTAGTTTATTTCGGGTCATAACACATATATCTGGCTTGTATGTATAGAGTTAACATCCACGTGTCTGCCAAAAAACGTGTGACTGGCAAAACATTTATCTTGTTAAGACTTACAGATCCTGTTGTAATCGCTAGTAACACAAGAGAACCAAAGTTCACATCACCTCCATCAGACAATGATTCAATCTATGCCCTGGTTCTTTTCTTACAGCTCTGAAGAATAATCTTCACAAAAAAGCCGAAGGAATCCCAAAGTTACACACCCAGCCATGTAAAAGATACTGCCATATGCACTCCATCTTGTTTATTCACCATGCGTAGGCCAGAGCACAGTCGCACTGGCGACAGATAAATATACTTCTCAAAGTTATGCTAACGATGAGACAAGGAAGCAGCTGGGACCAGCAAAGGCGCATATCTGTGCATAAGTAAAACTGGTCCAGAAAAAGCACTATTGCAAACACTGCAACAGGTGCATCTAGCCAATGTGTGGCACGTCACCTTTACCTTACAATCTACCCAACCAGGAAGGACATTAAAACACTTGGATGATGTATGGTCTATGCTTTAAAATTAATAATATTTCATGTTGACTACAGGGTAACCAGACACACAATAAATGTGGAGCTCAAACACTATCATATATATTCGGATTTACAATAAGTTGTAGATTTACTATGCATGGCAACCCTGCACACAGGAGTTGGAAAAGACACAAGGTGGAGCCACCCCAGTCATCAGCAACTCACTTTTTTTCAGGCCATTATTTAACATTTTAAATAATTATTTATTATCTATAGTCTATTTTACATTCTGAGATATACCGAATATAATATTAAAATACACATAAATTGTTAACATAATTGTAATGGGCACATTAATGTTATTCTAAATAGTAAAAAAGTAATCTTTCATATGCTTGTGCAGATATGAAAGTCTTTCATTATGTCAAACTATTTTGATAGTTTTCATGTGTTTAGCAATATTGTTTGCATATATTTTGTTGCACTGCATCACAAGTTCACAAAGTTAAATGTTACTGTCATGAATGGGATAACAACTGGGAGTAGTCCTGAACAACATATATTATAATAAATCAAATACTGTTAACTACCTGACTAAAGTACTCTAGTATCAAGTATGAGTGCTATAAAAAAAGTATGAATAATGAGTACCGGTACTTTATCCCAGATTGTATTTTCAAAAGTGATAACTATCGTGAGCAGTTTTGAAAGTACGAGTATTTTAGACAATCTCAAATGCCTCAGCAGTATAGGTCACTGATGTAATGGTCATCCTTGTTCAAGTGCTCTGAACAAGTCAGTAAACAGTGTCCACATGACAACAGACTGACACAGAGACAGAGTTCGTATACAACAAGAACATGTATCATAATTCATAAACACAAAACAAGAGTCGTTTGGATTAGCTTCTAACATATGATGTAATCATTTATATACTACACGTACACTAAGTACTCCCAAAGTACCCACACTCACATTTTAATGGGTACTTTAATTGCACAACAATGGGTATTTTAAGATTGAGTAACATAAACAAAATTGAAAATGGTGGTGGCCTGCTCTGTGTCAACGTTACAAGTAATAGTTTTGAGTAATTTGGGTCCTAATCATGACTACTAATAAGTATTACGATAAAGTAATTATAATTAGCATTTCAGGTTATCATTTTGTGACAACCTACTGCACAGCAAAGGGTTCAATAAAATAAAATACATTACACTAGTCGCAGAGTCTAGTCGAGACTATACAAATAGTGTTGCTGGCTTGCACTTTAACTTATTAACCGCAAACATAGCTTATAAAAAATTAGCCTTGTCACGTGTCATTATTGATCGATACTCTCTACTAAATTTATTTATTAGTGTGCTTTACACATCATAATTATAGTAGCGTGTGGATACCTTTCATCGACAGGGTCCCTAATGTTCGACCGTTTCATAAATGCAATAAATTTTGTGATTTGGTGTTGACTGTTACTGTACTAACGTATAATATACAATTACGTACTTTATTATGTGTAAACAAACACGCCAACTGATGTCATGGGCACATCTTTACTCAAGTTTATGTGCTGAACGCGAACGGTCGATCATTGGGGACCTCCCCTGTGACCTATTGGGTGAGAAGGTAATCACTGCCGGTATTTTGTCACCAAATTGTATTTTTTTGTGTTTGTAGAAATCGTCAATGAATATGCTTTGAATAGAGAATAATTTAAATTGCGTAACTTTACATCAAAGGCGAATAAAACGCGGAAAACAACGCAAAAAGGTCGATCATAGGTACCCCGACGCTAGACATAGTCATAGACGTTGTCAGAACAGTTTTTCCTTGACATTGTACATAATAATAAGTATACAGACGTTGTCAGAACAGATTTCCATGTACTGTTAAAACAGTGCTGACACCTCGTGGACTTCGTCATATACATCCCCAGTAGACACGGTAGACCTTGCTGTTGCCATGGCCAGGCTCATGGGCCTGGAAGTGACTCTCTGACTCGGGGATCACGGCATTGGCTCGCGAACATTTTACCGACAGAAGACTGCCAGGCATATCACTGCCTGGCCTAGTGGTCTAAGACTAAGTGGAGGGTCGTAATCTTCTTCCTAACCCTAGTCCTAGACGTCTGTATAGTTCAGTCCCAAGACATTGATCTAGCTAGGACCGGTAATCTGACAGTGACTGAATAGTTAGTGCCAGAGGCAGGGCAGTGCAAGCCTTGCAGCAAGGGAGATGCATTTTGCATTGGCATTGCGCCGCAGTGCCGTGACAGTGCAATAGTGTCAGACAGTGACGACTGACTGACGTTTTCTTGACTTTAATCACACTGCGGACATTGACGGGAGGTAAAAAACATATCCTCACCTTTCGTGTCTGTTTTCCAGTTCATAAAATGTTCGCACTTTTGAATGTTCCTTTTTGTCTTTTGCCGCATCAATCAAGTCTTGACTTGAAAACCCTACACAAACACTCCCATGGCCATGCACTAATTTCCACATGCGACACACCCCGACATAACTTCTTCGTCTTCGACTTCGACTAAACTGCGACATCTGGCGGATGACACATTCGCGTGCGATTCTTTCATAAATATCTGTTTATATTATCATGCACAATTATTAATTATTATTGTAAATGGACCATGACATGAATGCATCGCATGTACATTTCCCGGACACTGTTTTCGTTATTAATAATATAAATGACAAGTTTATGGAATAGGTTTAGTAACCGAAAAATGCCGAGCGGTCATTAATCAAGGAGCATCTATTATTCCACAGCATTTTCAACCAAAACACTTGTGCTGAGTAGCCGCATTTTTGCAAAACTTATATTTCCAACGGCTTAACTGAGAATTTACTCAACCAGTAGAAATGTTGAATTAATTCTTAGTCGAAAAAGCCTAAATAAATCAGAGACCATACGAAATTATTTACACAGAACTTTTTTTTTTGCCACAAGATATCTGCAAGGGTTAACACTACCCACCGTCATCCTGAATATGTTGAATCACTTTCTTGCGCATCACGAGCAATCAGAGAAATATGTTTTGTTTCTCCCATAGGCCGTCTTTAACATGCAAAATGGGTAGGGGCATTGCCGCCCCTATCCCTTTCATTTGCTCTCCAGTTAAAACTTGCCCTCCCAAACTCCTGTCTTGTTTCTGCTATTACTTATTTACAGTCATTTACAAAAGCTACTCTTCAAACAAACAAATTTCGTCACGGTATTTTAAAAACCATATAATGTGTAACACTGCCCACACGTGGCAACGTCATTTCAATGGCGCTAAAGTGCCTAAACTTCGATCGCAATCGTTGCCAGAAGTGTGAGAAACATGTTCCTACTCGAAGCCTGCGTAGACTAGACCGACACGCTTCGTGAATCAATGTGCTCACAACAACAAGCGACTGGTGCGAAACACTTCGCCACCAGCGGACGCAATCGCGCCCAACGCGCCGGTTTAATTGACCATAACGAGAGACGCTGCTTGGTGAGAGCGACTACACCGTGTGTAAATAAATACACAGCTAGATTTGTATTCGCAGGGCTTCTGTGACGAGTTGGGGACGTGTAGGAGGTCTACCAGAGTGCAGTAAAATGAGACCCAATGAATATTGTAATAAGAAAAATGATAGGTCTAAACTACAGCATATAACATAACATAACATAACATAACATAACATAACATAACATAGCATAGCATAACATAACATAACATAACATAACATAACATAACATAACATAACATAACATAACATAACATAACATAACATAACATAACATAACATAACATAACATAACATAACATAACATAACATAACATAACATAACATAACATAACATAACATAACATAACATAACATAACATACATGCATGCATGCATGCATGCATGCATGCATGCATGCATGCATGCATGCCTGCATGCGTGTATGCGTGTATGCGTGTATATGTATGTATGTATGCGTGTATATGTGTGTATGTATGTATGTATGTATGTATATATATATATGTATATGTATATGTATATGTATATGTATATGTATATGTATATGTATATGTATATGTATATGTATATGTATATGTATATGTATATGTATATGTATATGTATATGTATATGTATATGTATATGTATATGTATATGTATATGTATATGTATATGTATATGTATATGTATATGTATATGTATATGTATATGTATATATATATATATATATATATATATATGTACATATATATATATATATATATATATATATATATATATATATATGTATATATATATATGTATATATATATATATATATGTATATATATATATGCCTGTATAATGCTAGTAATAAAAAAATAATATATAATATAAATATAATATAATATTTTATCATTATACATATATATATATATATATATATATATATATATATATATATATGTATGTATATATATGTATATATATATATATATATATATATATATATATATATATATATATATATATATATATATATATAATAAATAAAATATATACCTGTGTGTGTGAGTTCGCGCGTGCATGTGTGTGTATGCTCGCGCGTGTGTGCGTGTGTGTCTGCATATTTACCCCAGTGGAGTAAAACATGGCTGTTTGTTGGCACAGACCCTGTTCAGCATATATATATATGTTCCGCAGCAATACTTACCGGTACCTTCCAAGACAGTGGTCCAGGCTTAGAGAATGGATGGCACGTTATTCCATCTCGCCGACTTCAGGCCAAAACCAAGATCTACGTTGACAGCTAGGCTCAAGGGTTCCTGTAAGCTGTCGAGTGTGCACTGAATGTCGGAAAGTTGCAGCAGGCGTATGTGTAGTATGTGGATCTGCTT
>OZ024858.1:15884825-16004825 GCA_964017155.1 Oasisia sp. SBJ-2009
CACATGCGTACGTGTGTGCGTATACATGTGCGTGCGTGCCATCGGGCAGGCCTTCTCGGGGGGGGGGGGGGGCGTACGTGTTATTAGAGAAAGTGGAACTCAATTGATATCCTAGGGGATTGTCACTTGTCCATTTTTACCTGGATTCAAAAACGTGAGATTTTCTAACGAATATGATATATATAGGCCCCTATTATAATATATCGTAACCATCAGAGCGAAATGAAACCAATTCGGTTGATCTGTTCGCGTGCGGACTCACCAAAAACCTCCCACGCGACTTACCAAGACACATGCACTGCACCCACAGATTGAGGCTCACCAGAATATCTCGAACTGCATTACACTCGCTCCATTGAGACTATAAACACTGAATGTTGCACCCCACTGATAATGACCTAAGCTCAAGCGGAACAAATTTCCCTCAAGCGGAATATGCTCAAGCGGAACAAATTCCCCAGAAGCGGAACGCTTCATCGGCGTGAATGGGCCTGAGCGTACGCCGACCGCACCCCCCCCCCCCAACATAGCCTACACACAGGGGCGTCGATCCGGTTTTAAAAGTGGGGGGGGGGGACGGGGGACCAATGTATACACACATATATGTATGCATAATATATATATATATATATATATATATATATATATATATATATATATATATATATATATATATATATATATATATATAATATATATATATATATATATATATATATATATATATATATATATATATGACATATTATAACATATATTATATGACATGTAATATATATATATATTATATATTATTAATAATATTATTATAATATATATATTACATGTCATATAATATATATTATAATATGTCATATATATAAGTGTATGCATATATATATATTTTTTAATTGTTTATGTATTTTATATATATATATTTTTAATGTAATATATATATATATATATATATATATATATATATATATATATATATATATATATATATATATATATATATATATATATATATATATATATATATATATATATATATGTATATATATATATATATATATATATATATATATATATATATATATATATGTATATGTATATATATATATATATATATATATATATATATATATATATATATATATATATATATATATATATATATATATATGACCTGAAATACACATAAGTATTTTTTAAATGTAATAAAAATTATTCATTGTTGGTCTGGTGCTAATTCTAAACTAAAAAAGCCTTTATGTTATGCTATTTATAATAGTTGTGTTGGCAACATATATTTGAAGAGGGGCCATGGCCCACCCCAATCACTGAACATTTGGGGTAGGTTTTGGACCCAACACTGCTTGCCTGGTCCATAGAGTGACACGATGCAGAGCTTACAGGGGTGCCTGTGTAGGACTTCCCTATCCCACCTTTTGGCAAAGAAATTTGTCATCATTAAAATGAGATCAAATTACACAAAGTGCATAAATCCTCTGGTTCCGCCGTAGGCAATATAAATATCCACCAGGACGACCAGGCTGCAATCAAAGGGGTGACAGAGCAAACAAAAATTAATAATATATTATGTGCTTGATGGTTAATGCCTATTAATATATCAACACAAGGGTGCAAAATGACAGAGCCCGGCATGATGAATATTTACTGTACTAAGACCAAGTTGCGGGCTGCGGCCCACCAAGCAATTTATCTAGTGATTTTCCACTAGTTAGTCGGAAGTTTAGTTCTTATTATTAATTTTACTACTAGACCGATGTAGGGATTTTTAAGAGAGGGGAGTGATCAGTCTCGCTATATATGCCTATAAATTTGTTTTATGAACTAAAAAAGTATGAGGATATTTCCTATGCTGACCCCCCTCCCAAGTCGCGGGCTGGTCAGCGTTCCCATGTTGTGCCTGTTTAGAACTTCCCAATCCAACATTTTGGCAAAGAAATTTTTCATCACTCATATGGGAATGAGTTGCACAAAGTGTAGAATCCGCCGCTTCTGTTGTAAGCGATAAGCATCAAGCAGGCGAGGGGTGAAAGTGCAACACAAATGTCATCATTTAAAATGTGCTTGAAGGCCTATTAATAATATCAACACAAGGTTGCAAACTGATAGAGCCCGGCATCGGCTTACATTTTCCCGGTAGTTATAAACTTTCCGATGGGCCTTTCTGCGACAAATTAAAATTTGCGCGACAAATTAAGAATCATCAATGTGCAGCGAAATAAAGCATTTTTCGTATAAATGCCACGGGCTGTTCGATAACTCTCCTATGATGACTACTGCGAAGAGTTGTCTAAAATTTCATTAAATACATTAAAATAATACGTTTGTTTAAATAACTATCACGGATAACTACTGTGAAGAGTTGTCTAAAATTTCATTAAATACATTAACATATTACGTTTGTTTAAATAACTATCACGGATTATGGCGCAAAACAAGCCTCAAAACTTGTTTGCCTCGTGTTAATTTGCGATAAATAACTTTGCTGAACTTCATATCGCGAGTTTATTGTCTAGCTAGTCCTATGTAGCGGCTTTTAAGAGAGGCGTGTTGAGTCAGTCTATATGCCTCGCAATTTTTCTGAACTAAAAAGTGGGGGGGGGCAAATCCTATGATGTCCCCCCACCCTGAAAAGTGGGGGGGGACGCGTCCCCCCCCCCGTCCCCCACCGATCGACGCCCGTGCCTACACAGTACACACTATGGGTCAGCAACGATTTTTCGGCGCTTCGACGTTTCTCTTCTAACATAGACTGGGGCATATCACCGCATTTGGAGTGGGGGGGGGGGGGGGGGGGGGGGACACGTAATTGGATATATTAAAAAAAAGGTATAGAACACGCCAAAATCTAAAAACCTAAGGGACCACGTGCCCTCTGGCCTCGATCCTTATACACGAGGGGTGCTGTTGAAGATTGTTTCTGAGTAGGTATACCTACGTTAAACATTTCCATGAAAACGAAGCGGTGGAAAGGTATGTTGTTAAACGTTTTAATGGAACAATTGCGAAATTATAATATGCAGTTATGGATATACAAATCGCTGGATGTTGAAACTCAAATATGATGCTCACCAACACATTGTTACAAACCCATATAGCCTATGGGGGGGGGGGACCAAGGCTCACTAATCCTCAACATTTGGTCACTCGCCAACCCACCAAGTTCCGTCACCTATGTCTATTGTCTACCATAAACCAACAAAGTCTGCAAGTAGGCTATGCACGTACCACAACAAATGTCACTTTATATTTTGAGGAGTACTAAATCGAGACACCAGTTGTGTCAACTCAATTGACTCCGTCGCCCCAGGGAGTAAGTGGTCGTCACGGTGGTGGCGATTAAACAAAGCGTTTAGGTAAGCGTTCACGCCTACAGCTCGCGTCAGACTCTACGTAAAACTGTGAATACGGTGGACTGTGCTAAACAATATGCTGCTATACGATTTATTGAATTTATAATGTTCAAAACGGGCATTTTAATTCAATAATAAAATTAAACCGTTTTCAAGATGACAAATGCGTGCACGCACGCACGCACGAACTCACATTCTCGCACACACTATTAGTTAGTCACACAACGACGTTAATCATACTTAGGCTGAATCAATATTTTATTTAGGTGAACACTTTGTTAAACTAAACATCTTTGCTTAGCAGGACATATATGTCCTGCTTATCAAAGATGTTAAGTTTAACAAAGTGTTCACCTAAATAAATAAGTAATATTATATATATATATATATATATATATATATATATATATATATATATATATATATATATATATATATATATATATATATATATATATATATATATAAATCGGGCAGCCCCCTCTAAATGTTTTATATGGTCTTAAAGTACTACTGGGCCAGATTTTGTGTTTTAGACCAGCGTATCACAATTCCATTAAAATTTAATGTTACGTCATACTGTGAATAATGTGTTATTACTATCATAACTTTGCTAATTTTCAAGACATCATATATTCACTTACACAATGTCATTACAACATAAAATACATGATGTGTGCCAAATATCACTGTCCTAGATACATTTATATCCATATTTGCCACACAGAGGGAGTATGCAAATCTTTAACAGCCGTTTTCTCCATTTTTATGTATTTACCCCTACCGTATACAAAGTGGCATAACTTCACCAATATTTGGAATAGCAATTTAATGTTTCTATCACTGTAAAGTAGGATGAATCCCTTTCCCAAAAATGTAAAAAAATGCACATCCAAATTTTCCTACTTATCACTGGTTTGGTCAGCCGGGGTCATATATATATATATATATATATATATATATATATATATATATATATATATATATATATGTATATATATATATATGTATATATATATATATATATATATATATATATATATATATATATATATATATATATATATATATATATACATATATATATATATACATATATATATATATATATATATATATATATATATATATATATATATGTATATGTATATGTATATGTATATGTATATGTATATGTATATGTATATGTATATGTATATGTATATGTATATGTATATGTATATGTATATGTATATGTATATATATATATATATATATATATATATATATATATATATATATACATATATATGTATATATATATATACGTATGTATGTATGTATATGTATATGTATATATATGTATATATATATATATATATATACATATACATATACATATACATATACATATACATATACATATACATATACATATACATATACATATACATATACATATACATATACATATACATATACATATACATATACATATACATATACATATACATATACATATACATATACATATACATATACATATACATATACATATACATATACATATACATATACATATACATATACATACATACATACATATATATATACATATATATATATATATATATATATATATATATATATATATATATATATATATATATATACTTATTTAGTTAGATTTTCGTTTTTTTTTTTTAAATTGAGACATATTCACGTGGACTAGTTCAGTCATATTCAAATAAATAAATAAAGTTAGTCTGAAGATTTTGTTCAGATGAACAGTGGATTAAATTGAAGAAGTAATTTACGTAGTTGTCTCAGTTGACGGATTCAACTAGGAACACAATTTTCCCTCTCCCTTTTTCCTGCGAGGTTTCATTTGTCGGAATTAAAAGGCAAGTTTGAAAGATTATTCTAATAGGACTATATATATGGGCCTATATGCATACTCAATAGACGTTGTTCATTTGACTAAACGTTATTTACGTGCTGCTTTGCAATACTATTATGGTCTGCAAATATATTAAACCTTTTACAATTGAAATGTGATTATATAATTCGTCTCTTTACATTGAAAGTATCTCCCAATTTTTAATAATTGTTAAAAAAAATATTTGGGAAGTGCCCTTTTATATATAATATGACTTGCCTTGTCTGCAGTGGAAAGTATGTTAGTGCTTATTAGCCACTATTATCTAGTTAATATTGTTAATTTTGATTTAATAATTATAAATTTATTTTACCGATTTTTTTTTTACTTTTGTGTGAAATGATCACGCTGGCCCACATGTTACAGCATCAGCAGGAAATGCAGTGTTCCTCTAAATATTGATTCATCAACTGATTTATATCTAACAAACATTTTTGGAAAAATACATCTAGAGGAAATGGGCACGCATGACTTGTTGAGGGGAACACGTTGGGGTTGCTTTGACAGTTGATCAGCCAATCAAACAAGTCAGGGCGTTTTGAATGTTTGAAATGTGCGCCGCCCAGTGGAAGCCAAGCCAACTCTCGTGTGAGCGCGAGATTTAAAATGAACCAATCAGACTTGTCTACTCGCTATGCGGTAAACATGAACAGTGCTTGAACCGTCGTCTTTCAACTTCAGTTTTTCAGTCGTTTGAATGACGCACATCATCACTTAACTTAATCCGAGGAAATGAAAGGTAATGTCTTCAGGGAGTTTCATGTTAAAATGTCTGCTGTCCTAATAAGCTTGTAATTGTTGATCGTAAGTAACGAGTTTTAGTAGCCCGTCGGGGTGGGTCATAGCGTACGATCGTCGATTGAGTGGCGCAAAAATTGGATCCCAAAAATTTGAGTAGTTTGGCGGCTTTGAACTTACACTAGTCTAGGATAATTTTCATTACAAACTTTCTGATTCATATAATTAGAGTACGAAATCCCTTGTGATTTAAATTATGGTTTGTTCTGGTATGTTCAGAAACGGCCAGATTCGAGAAATCCCCGTTTGGACTTTGGCCCATCGTTTGGGGTAGTTTGGGGTTTGAACTTGGTTTCTAAATTTATCACTGTAACCTTTATTAAGAGAACCAAGAGGAAATTATTCTGTTCATCTAGAAGTATTAACGGAACATAATCATTTGCATGTACAATTAAGAATGTTATGTCAGTAGTAAGTAACTTATTCCTTCAATCACCTAGGCCCTAGCTAGATGACCTGGTGAGGCTGGTCCTCATCAAATCAACTTATCATGACTTGAGGAAAGTTTACTGAATTGTCAAACTTCAAATTCTAAATCCAAATAAATATTCCATTGAATGGTTGTGCACAACTACAGTGCTCATATAGAATAGTGGGATATCCGAATAGTATAGAATAGTATTGTTTAAAACCTTTAAACGGAAGTGCAAGTGTACACTGGGAGTGGAACACCTTTATTATGGCTTAGTTTAGTCCAGAGGTAAAACAAGGAGTCATTCACAGACTGCTATGGCATGTAAATCAAATTTGAAGCCTGATTACTTGGTAAAGACTAAAGTATGGCAGTTTACAAGGCTTCATTGTAAGCGTGTGTCAGTTCTAGGTGGCTTGAGGAAACCAAAGACGTCCGGTGTCCATTCAATACAAGATGGTGCTACATACCTGGTCACACGGTCACAGTTAAGGAACAAACGGTCAATTTTGTCTCTGCCGGAAGAACTACTGCTACACCTGCTCAAAGAACTACACATCAAAGACTTGCTCAGTGTGCGATCAGTAAGTACAGACTCGGGTCTAGTTTGCTAACTTACATTAAATTATTTAAAATTATCACTGTAGTCAATCTTGAAGAAACTTTTTTTTGATTTTATTGATGGCTCATTGTTATTAAAGAGACTGTTGATCTCTTCTAGCTAAAACATTCTCAAGCCAGAAACATACATCTAGGGATAATTACAGGGGCAGAAACTAACTTTTTTCACCACTAGTCCACATGACTAGTGGCTAGTGAAGTTCACTAGTCCGCAGCCAAATCTACAGGTCCCATCAAATTCACCAGCATGGAGTCAAGATAACCAAAATAAAAAAAACGAAAAACATAGTAACGATACTACAAATCTCTCAATCTGCATCATCCAAGTATTCGTCATAACTGGCACAATTGTTCCACTCTACGGCGATAATACAGACGTTGCTGTTCTTACGAAAAATGATGCGAAATTGGTGCAAAATGATGACATGTTTCAATGATAAACTGAACATTTGTAATGTTCACCAGGTGGTGTCAATGACAATTCTGATGAATTCAGTAGTCCACCAGACTACTGAATTGTAATATTTACTAGTCCGTGGCAAAATCTGGTAGCTCGGACTAGCGGACAGTCCTTAATTTCTTACGCTGTATGTATACATACATACTGTAGCTGTAAATATAACTCATTGTTTCTCGTTGTTGCAGGCACACCCGTGTTTTCGTGATCTCATCGACAGCCACTACTCAGTATGGACAATGGTCAGCTTCATGGATGCTTGGCCGACAGAACCAAACATACAGCACTTTGAAAGGTATGGCAATACTTCTTAGTTCTATCACAGCTACTGAAACAGGTGATTACCACGAGTATGATTACAGAATATCATTTTCCCATCTCTGATTGTCAGTCGTTATCCACATAGTACTGTGGATTCATAGTTTATAAAGTGAGATTGTTTCTCTGTTCAAGTCACAATACGCGTCTGGAATGTGGGTGGAAAATGGCAAGCCCTTTAATTAAAAGCAACTAGCTATCTAAGCAAAATAAATGTGGGGGCCAGAAACCATCTAACATCCTCCACAGTTTCTGGCCTACACATTTATTTTGCTTAGATAGCTACCCAGGGGTAGTTGCTGAGATAATTTCTCATGCAATCCCCATTGACAAACATGACTTCTATGCTTTTAAGGGGATTTGCTTTATATTTATCTAAGCCAACGGCAATGCTCATAGCCTTGTATACTATATGACTTCTCTTTACTTGTGTAATTAAAGGACATTGCCATTTTCCACCCCCATTTGTTTGTTTTTCTTGCCATCTCTCGCTCCATAAACCGAGCAAAGCACAGCAGGCTCCCATTACCTTTACTTAGTACAGTACCGGTGAGGGTGACCAAATATTATTTCTCCCACTGTTTGTTATTAGTATTGTTTTCTCAAAGATTTGTTTCATTGATAGAGCTGCAAAATGTGGAAATGTTGAAGCACTGATAAAGTTGGGGATTGCCTACCTGTACAACGAAGGATGTAAGTACCATTTTATTATATTGGTTCTATGTTATCTAGATATGATGCATTGCAAATTTTCTGTCTCTACCAAATAGATGGTTTTTGATCTTGAGTCGGATGTCAGTAATTTTCTAAATTGAGTTATTTGCACCATTGGAAAGAGCACCGTCTCAGCTTTCACATGGTGTATAATGTTAGAAGATATGTCAATTTTAAGTGAAGTTACGGCTCGTGGGGGGTAGAAACCTTCAAACTGGGAAAACTGCCTTCATATTTTCAACATTTCATACAGGAAATTCAGGGGAAATCTCAAAAGTGTTGGATTCACAATTTTTTCACACAAAAAACGGCATTTACGGAAAAACAGTTTTAGTGACATCCGACTCGTTATGTTGGGTCACAATGGCAGCTGTTATATAATTATAAGCTTGCTGCAAATTCAAGTTGTAAAATGTACCATACATATTATTAGGCAAGTAAAATAGTAGTTAACTTAAGATATATGAAACTGTCATTGCAATAACAAAATAACCAACTCTAACTCTAAACAAATTACCAGTTGTAACATTACATATCAGCATTTATTCTGGCTGGTAAATTTTTCCTAGAAGGCTTTAAAATGAGTGTTATGTGCATGCAGTGCCTGGAGACTTTGAAGGGCGACGCATCACGGTGAATGGGGAGAAGGCAGCTCAGATGTTCTGTCAGGTGGAGTGTCTCACGCCCCACACCGCCCCCTTCACTTGGCTCTTCATACGCCCCCCGTGGGTCTCCAGCGGGGCGTGTTGCAAGCAGTGTGTCTTCACCAACATGACACAGTACGCCGAGAAGGTACGTTGCGTTTTGGAGACGTTTTTCCAGACATTTGTGGTTAGTGTAAAACAAATGTCTTCACCTGGCCATGGTCCATGGTAGGGACCGGCCAAAAAAATTAAGAATAGATTTACCAAGTTTATGTGCATGTCGATTGTATGTATAATAGGTAACAAGATACCGTTTACAGAATTTAAATATCTTCATGCAGTCAAAAACTATGGCCCTTTTAACTTTCCAAAAATTATACAAATTTTGTGACCGCTGCACAGCCTGCTGTGTAGCATAAGTTCATATTCACTCATTCAAATTAAAATCAAAATTAAATAACTCGCCTAAATTTTTACAATTCACACGTTGGCATTCTCTGTCATCTTGGGTCTCAGAAAAATGTGATTTCACCGTCATACGATTAATACCAGGCTCTTAAAAGGAGTTTCCCTGGGCCTCCCCTCATGAGTAGAAAAGCCTAATGGACACACATTTCAACTGACCTACCCAAGCACCCCTAGTGGGTTTGCCGGTCCCTGTCCATGGGACAGTCACAGATACAAGCATTATGAGCAAATCATTTGCACATGTTTGACGTCCAGTCACCCACTACAGTTTCAGTTACTCGTGCATGATACACGTTCAGTTCTAGTTAGATATCTCATTTATTGCTTCAGGGGCTTGGGGCCGGTTTTGTGAAAGCTATGCAATTACTTAGCGTCAAATGTTTGCACAAACTATGTTCGCTTACCAGAAAAATTGCACCGTTTACTAAGACGGTTATCAGCTTCATGAAACTGATCCGTGATTTCATGTGTTGTTTCAGCGACCTGACCCGTGTCTCCTTATCTGCCTTGCAAAGTCGCTCGAGTTGCTGAATTTGGAGGAGAATGAGCAACGGGTGATGGGTTACCTAGCAACGGCTGCCCGCCAGCGCTCCCCTGTGGCCTGCTACCTCCTGTGGCAGTACACAAGCAGGAAGAGGGTGTGTAGCAACTCATGCCATGCTCCAGTATCTCCTTCCAGTCTAGTCACACAAGAGTCAGCTTTATTATTACAAGACCCTGGATTTATTGTTTGTTTTTCATTCACTTTGTATTCTCTTGTTAAACTGCATTCTATAATATTTATAATATCTGTTGAATTCCAGAATTGAAATCAAATATTTTTGCACCTGCAAGAACACTGTAATTGAGTTTACCTTTTTTATTGTACTTATTGATTTATGCAGGGGTTTATTGAGGATAACATTATTGGCAGTCACACATGTTAACTGTTAAGCTAGTTTACAAACTTTCAAATGTGCCTGATGACCTGAAATGGACTACAAACACACATATGACACCATTTCCACTAACTTTCAAGGCATAACTAACAATATCGATGGTTTCGGTTTCATTTTTTTTACCCGTCCACCACCCATCCACCCATGTTTCTATTCGTTTTTACCCGTCCAAATGACGGGTGGACGGGTCTCTATATAAAGCTATGGATTTATGCAAGGCGGAATTGACAAAACAATAGTCCTTGAGCACTCATTCACCTCTGCCTGTGCCTCTGTCTTGCAGTCGTTTGACCTCAGCTCGCAGCTGCAGTGTCTGCGGGAACTGAGAGATGTCGCCAGTCTGGGCCACATAGACGCCCAGCTGGCACTGTGCCAGTGCTACTCGCGGCGCCAGTACGGCGGCATCGCCCCGCACCACGCGACCGCCTACGTGTGCAACTTCATGCAGTCTCTGCCTCCGAGCGACCTGCAGGCCGTGATGAGGAATCGAGACCTCACGCCCTCCATGAGGTAGATTTGAAAGTGTGTTTTTGTGTGTTTAGTTACTGCGTATGAGCACATTGATAGTGTCATCCTTCCATGAATATCACTCAATATGTTGTCGTACCCAACTATTTGGGGGCTTGGAAATATTACTTTGTGTTTTGCTGTAGACAGGGTCCATACGGGGCCTTGAAAAGCCTTGAATTTGATTGGACCAAATTCAAGGCCTTGAAATCCTTTTATAAAGTAGTCTTGAAAAGTCTTGAATTTAATTGTGGTCAATAAAATACTGTTTTGACTCAATTGTTGTGACGAATAACAGCCAGAAAAGGAAAAGCCTATGCACAAAAATAAATCGTGTGCCCATTGGGCAATCAGCATTTCATTGTGGTCGGCACCATTGTTTTCTTAGTTGAGTAAAAATCTTAATGTTAACTCTATTTACTGTGCTTAAAAGTGCATATGTTGTTAAAACAGTCTTGAATTTCTTTTTCAAATAGCCTTGAAAAGTCTTGAATAGCCTTGAATTTCAAATGTCCAGATGTGTCAGGATGTGACTGAAACTTGCTAACCTCTTAATACATATGTGGGGTTATTTCAATAAATATTTAGAATATCTATAACATCTTTGTTACCATTTAAAACTGCATTTAGATATGGATTTGTTCTTATTTCTGGGACTTATTTAGGAGGAGGGAAGTCATCTAAAATGCGCGTCTGGGGAGATACACTAGTCTGTTGAGGGAAGGGGCTACACTGCTCCATCGGTCTGGCAGTGTTGTTTGTACAGTCAAGAGAGGCATGTTTCAGTGAGGTCTGTGTTGGCAGGTACATCCTGCTGGACTGGCTGGTCGAGGTGGCTTATATGAAGGACTTTGCCACCCTCACTCTCCACATGGCGATCAGCATGGTCGACCGCTACCTGCGGCTCCACCAGACCACGCGCTCCAAGCTCCAGCTGCTCGGCGTCTCAGCCATGGTCCTCTGCTCCAGGTGGGTAGCAAAATCATGTGTGACCAGGGCAGGCCCTCACCCAGGATCAAATTTTTGCCTGTCCAAATTTTATCCAACTTACCATGAAACGCGCGACCGACACGTGATCGACACATCTCTGCGATCGGCATATGATTAAAAAGGCAATATTATAACAATACAGGCATAATTAACCTATGTACATTTATTGATATATAGGAACTAAAGAGATCATTCTTAAAACACAACAGCAATACAACAAGGGATACATTTTCTTTCATGTTCGAACATGTCATTTTTTACAATATAGTTAAACAACCATACAATGCAAATTGAAGTCATACAATTACAATCACTTTCAGCTGAGATATAATAAAAGAAGAGTCCATTATTGCATCATTAAATAATGGCAGATTTTGCTTGATTGCACTGTGTTGTGTTCTATGAAAATATCAATTGTCACAGAGAAATGGAAGTCTTGAAGTAGCTTTGAAGCTGATGTGTTGGCCGAGATGACTGGTGGTGAAGTCAGGGTGTGGTGTTTGCTTCTGATTTGGTTCCTGCCTCTGCATTCACAACAATGATGGAGAAACAGCAGATCTCTGTTGAAAATAAGATAGTTTACCAGCTTATTTGCATACAGGTTATACGTTTTAGATTAAGGTGATTCACATGTCATTTGTTGTTATATCAAGTCAAAATAATGACATATTGCTTGCATTCAGTTTTGAACAATGTCCATCCTGGAAACAAGGATTGTCCTTGTAAAACTTTATTTATAATAAAAATTATGTTCTTAATACCATTGCTTAAAAGATATATAAATAGGAATATGTTCTATAGCACCTCCTGTGCACTACATTGTAAAAGTTAAAACACATTGTTTAAAAAAAAACTTATAACAGTACAAAACATTCATTATTTAAAACAACATTTACTTACAATAAATGTATTTCTGAAGAATTAATGCAGCAGTAGTGGATTTATTTGTACAATAACGTAACCAATTGCATTGCATTTTTATTTGTAATAAATTATTGATAATAATTATATCTTTATATAAATTCTTGGCTGAGGCATTAGTGACATTACTTAATACACTGAATGAAACACGTCGTTACCCATCGGTGTTCTATTCTTTCCTTGTGTACTGTCTGGCCTATATTTAGTACAACTGAATTGCTCAGAAAGTTGACCTTCCAGCACTAGGGAAGCGCAGAAGACCTAATTATAACATTGTTCTAATCACAAATGTGCCTGTCAATAAAGTCAGTTAAATCCTTCCACCCAATAACAACAGGTGACATCGAAGGTGGCCCTCAAATGGGAGTCTGTTTATTACCAGAGTCTGAAAACCAATGCGTCGCGATGATGACTTTGAAGTTGTTTAGTGATGTTTTCCCACGTACTTGAAACGACAATTGCGCGATTTTAACAGCCGTGAACCAAAATTATTAGGCATCATTGACCTAGATTCTTACCCGACTACCGCTGTTTACAGCGCCGCTGGTCCGCCACGTGGGGCGATTGCGTAATGCTGCCCTCGTGAAAGTAATCGCCAACAATTTTTAGGGACTGCGCCTCAGAAAACATATTAAATGTTGATTAATGGAACATATTCTATATTCAATTAATTTACAAAGACTCAAATATACTATCATTCTTCACAAACAAGGATGATTAAATAACTGAGTGAACTGTTGATTCGTACATGTCGATGTCGCGTACAGCGAATGCTAAACTGATTGCTTTGACATTTTTGATAATTTCTGATTAAATGCTATAATTAGAAAAGAAAATAACCATCAGTTTCATCAGAACATATTAATATCTTATCCATTTTGACTTTTTAAAGTGCGGATGGCATTAAAGTGAACCGGTATGAATGGATTTTTTAAATGATCTATACATGCATAAATAAACCAAACCTCGAACTTTGACCTTCTACACGTGTAGCCATTGTAGGGACTGCGTTGACATGCTGAATTCTTATTAAACTGACCCAATAAACCAAAATAATAATCAATTTCGTCAGACATTACTATTTAGTTATCAATTTTGGTTTTCTTAAAGGCGGATGGCAGTTTATAAAACTAATATAAACGGATTGTAACTGAAAATATGCATGTCACCATCAACACATTATTTCCCAATTTTATCTTACCACGACGACGACCACCGACCCACATATTTATTTCAAATACAAACTAAATCGCACAAACACAAATAAATGAATGCTATCAACGTACCTTTTCTTGCGTGATCGCCGACACAGAAGTCGTTGGTATTCCATATAATTATGTCCGTGGCCATCTAGACGAACTGTTTGTCTTTTCATGTATGCCCACATGGTATTGGCGGCATCACGTTTTCATTTCATGGCGAAAGAATTGTGTGCGATGTTAAAGAATTGTGTGCAATGTTAACGTATTGGACAACTGACTAGAAATGAATGGCGTTCTACCCAATACAACCGTTAATCATTGCTGTTTTGAAATTAAATCACGTGCATGCACGTTATGTCGATGTGTCATGATGGCAGTTATCGAATCAGCGAAGTCTGTTCGAACTTAGGTGGGGACTGGGAGTGTCATTCCTGGCTCAGAGATCGTCCTCTCGAGCCAGGATTCTACACCCAGACCCAAGAACGTGGCTTCTTCGTCTTGTCGCGTCGCTTTGTCCGACTGCCGAGGAACGTCAGCCTTCGACATTGTTCGTGGCTTCTTGCAGTTCTCGGCCGCGACATAAGCGGGTTAACCTCCTGACATAAACTTGACATGACTAGTGTAATTTCTAATATCTCATTTCAGAAATAAACTAGCCTTTAATTCTTTCCTGGACGGGCATGGAAGGACTAATCTTATTCACAATTCACGAATGAATATGTTACGCGACAGCGTGTAGCGTGTTTTTAGACAGACATGGTGAGTTCTTATCGTTTCTACCCGCAAAACATCCTGCTATGGACGGGCACGGGAGGGCCAATGCGTCAGACCCGTCCACAATTCACGAAGTAATATGTGGTAGGTTACAATCGATTTTTTCCCGTAATTTCAACGACATCGTAAAAATGTCATGGACGGACGGGCAGACGCGCAAAAAAGACATGGACAGGCTTGTCCGTGATAAAACGACATGGACAGGCTTGTCCGTGATAAAACGACATGGACGGGCTTGCCAGCAGAAAATACAACATGGACGGGCTTGCCCGCCAAAAAACGACATGGACGGACTTGCCCGCAGAAAAACGACATGGACGGGCTTGCCCGCAGAAAAACGACATGGCGTGTGTGCGGCACGCGGCAGCTTGTATTTTTTTAGCATAAACTGATGAGTTCTTATAATTTCTACCCACAAAACGTCGTGCTAAGGAAGGGTCAAAGAGACCAGACCCGTCCACAATTCATGAATGAATATTTAGTAGGTTACAAAGATTTTTTTGCGGTAATAAAAATGGCATGGAGGGGCAGACGCGAAAAATACATGAACGGACTTGACCGCGAAAAAACGACATGGACGGGCTTGCCCGCAGAAAAAAACGACACAAACGGGTAATGACGGGGTAGTCGGGCGGACCGTCCATCCAAAAATACTACCCGTCCAAAATCACAACTTTCAAATTTTGCACGCCCAAATGACGGGTGGACGGGTCTCTGGGTGAGGCCGTGGACCAGGGTCGTGTGCATGATAGCTCGTGTTCTATTGTCACACACATGATCAATCATGTCTTAGTGTCATATGCATGTTTGCTAGTGTCGGTAATCTCGGTATGATCACTCATGTCCCCAAGTAAACATGAATAAATACTGGCACTGGTTACATGACAGCGCATTTGCATATATCATCTAATATTTCTAATGAAACAATCTTTTTGTGAGTTTACCCTAAGCTGATTACATAAATATCTTGTTTGTAATCGATTTGCCAAAATCGTTACAAAAGGTGGCTTTATCTCATCTGTTGCCAGACTTTGGCCTACTTTCTCTCTTTGAATCAGCTGTACTTTGTCCTACTTTCTCTCTTTGAAGCAGCTGTACTTTGTCCTACTTTCACTCTGAATCAGCTGTACTTTGTCTTACTTTCTGACTGCCTGCCTTGATTATCGGAATCAGACAAAACTATATAACAATTCCATGAGATTGAACTGTAAATATAAATATGATACTGACTGGTTACATTTATGTCTATGTGGCCAGTGTGATAAGTGTGGCGTCAACAGAACAATGTGATGTTTTGCAGGTTCCTGGGCAAGGACATCATCACGATCCGGGAGGCTACGTGGCTGACAGACAACACCTACAAGTACGAGGACGTGGTGAGGATGATGGGAGAGGTGACGGCCACACTACAAGGACAGATCAGGGTACGTCTGCTTGTCCAGTGGTAGGGCCCTGCATTGGCTTGGTGTGGTAGTTGAGTGGAAGGGCGCCGGTGTCTCAACCGAGGGGCTGGAGGTTGATTCTGTTTGCTGTGGTTTATAAAACATTAAGTTTGATTTGACACATTGTCAGTCTCTTTTGGTAGAGACACTTAAAGCTGTCTGGTGTCAGTTCGATGGGAAGCAACAGATGCACTGTGTAATGTGTTGTGTTGTGTTGTGTTTCTTGATCTTGCTCCCAGTGGATTAGAGCTGCTTCCAGCTGTGTGAGAGGCAAATAACGACGAAACCACTGTCTACCATTATAGTTCTTGGGGACATTGTTAACTTATACAACCACGCCTAACTAGCTCTGAGAACTGTAGCATTCAGTGCAAAGCGGTGCTTTATGCAGGATTAAATTATTGCCAGTCACACATGTTTTGGTGGACACATGGATGTTAACTGTTAAGCTAGTTTACGAACTTTCAGATGTGCCTGATGACCTGAAATGGGCTACAAACACACATATGACACCATTTACACACACTTTCAAGGCATAAATAACAATACCTATAGTTTTGGAAGACCTTTTATTGCTCCTTCATATTTCACCCGTCTACCACCCGTCTGCCACCCGTCTGCCACCCGTCTACCACCCGTCTACCACCCGTCTACCACCCGTCTGCCACCCGTCTGCCACCCGTCTACCACCCGTCTACCACCCGTCTACCCATATTTCTGCCCGTCCATATTCGTTTTTTACCTGTTCTAATGACGGGTGGACGGGTCTCTACATAAAGCTATGAACCACACCCAACTAGCTCTGAGAACTGTAGCATTCAGTGCAACGCTAGTGAACTGTAGAATGACGTGTTCACAACCTGTGTCCTCACCATAAACACAACACACCTCGTGACTCGTGACAACGCTACTTGCAGGTGTTGACCAGTCTAGACCTGGTGGAGATCGTGGGGCTGGCGGCTGACAATGACAGGCGTACACAGTGTCTCGCGGAGTACGTGTGTGAGCTGGTGCTGCTGCAGTGTGACATTGGCACGTACTCGCAGGCAGAGGTCGCCGCCGCATGCGTGCTGCTCGCTCGACTGCTTCATCGCACAGGTCAGTTGTCATGGCAACCTAGTAGGCGAGCTACTCTTGCCAAGTGCCAAGTCATAGTATATCGGTCAAATTTATTATTAGTTTAGTGTATGTTTATTTTTGCTTGTATGGTATTATGTTTGTTTGGCACTGTAGTATTATCTGTTGTAGAAGATGAGCTCTTATGCAAATGTGTTATTTAGTTTTGCTTGAATTATTGCACAAATCACTGAATTACTTTTGAGTGGGCCGATTGAAACTTGTGGTGAAATGGTAAAGTGAAATGGACCTACATGTTAAAAGCTGAAGCTGTTCAAATTTTCACAAGTTACCTGATATAATGATTAAAATTTGAGGATTTTAACGAACTATACATTCCTTAATGTGTTTTACTATTCATGCACTACATGTTTGAATATCAGTCGACATGAGGTTATAACTGTTGCTGCAGTCACTGAGTTTGTCATGAATCTGATGTTGTCTTGTAGAAGTGCCGTGGTCTACAGAACTCCAGCAGTTGACTGGCTTCAGCATGCATAAACTGGCGGGCTGTGTACAACAACTACACGACAAATGGTATGTAACACGTCTCTAGATGTGCTAATGCTTGCTGTTTGCATATGTTTTAAAATTAATTGATGCAGGCTGGTTGCAGATTGACCACTGACAGCTTTCTTTTGATACCGCATGTGTGGGGGTGTAGACTTTATGAATGCGTAGTAAAATCCAAATATGGGTGGCAAAAAAACCAACAACATCACACGCGTTGTAAACTCAATTGTGAAAAATCTGTCATCAAATTTGCGCAAGGAAAAATATACATAGTCTAGTAGAAAAATCTGTCAGCTATCAAAATGAAAAAATTAAAATTGTTATAACACATGTGCTGTTGGGTGACTCTCGGCCCTGGCTGCCTGCGGAGTTAAATAGTATTTAATTGCAGCTGTTCTATTGTTGTTTCAGCTTCCTTGCCAATGCGCTGGTGGACCACCGAGAGATGGTGCTGCAGGCAGTCAAGGAGCGCTACCTGACGGAGAAGTTCTGCGGTGTTGGTGCGACTGCCGCGATGCTGCACTCGGAGTTGTGCAGTATTCTGGGGGTCAGCGAAGAGGTCGTTGCCGTGGGCGACGCGGCAGAGGAGCTCAAGATGGACTGTGCAGCCAATGATCTCATCATGTCTCCGTGTCGGACGAACAAACGACGTAGCAGCATCACACAAAGGTACGTCTTGTTCCTCGCGGTCAGCCACTCTGCTGGGCATGGTCTGATGAGTTTGTAAAGTAAAGAATTACGTTACGTGTGTGATCATCTGTCCCACCAATGTACTGTGTGGATGTTAACGTTTTGAACAAAATGAAGTCCGGTGCCAGTGGGCTCGACTGGTGTTATGTAGCCGCTGAGACATTTCCATCGAGCTGCCCAATTTGTATGTCCATGACAGCATCGAGCGTTACTGTATGTCCCATTTGATATATTGCTTTGTTCATTCGGCAATATTGCCGGTGTTACCATGCATTTGTTTACTTGCAAATTTATGTCACAATATAGTTGATGTTAACAACAAATATGCGTTTTGAGCGGTGTACATGGTACGAAAACTAGCTGTTGTTGTTACATCCATAGGGTTTGGGGGCATAATTATTTGGTTACCTTTTGGGCAATTAGATGTTAAGCAGACTCATGTGACCAGATTACATGATACCCAGTAGTAAAAGCATTTATATAGCGCCATAAATCCAAGTTACCTTGTTTGAAGGCGCTGTTACAACAAATCATAGAAAGAAACTAAAGGTAAAAAATAAAAAAAATTATTGTATCAATTATCGAAATAAATTTTCATAAAAATAGACATACTGATAATAATAAAAAAGCATAATAATAAACATTATGAATGTAAAAGTACTAAAAGCAGCTCAGAAAAATAAATAAGTAAATCCTAAAAACTTTAAACATCTGTCAATGTTCATGAGTAAAAAGGTCTTTTGAATAAATAAGTTTTAAGGACTCTTGAACTGCTATAATGAATCACATGTTCGCATGTTGCGTGGTAGATCGTTCCATAATTGAGGAGCAGTGATGCAAAATGCTCGATCAGCGAACTGGCAGAGATGTGCCCTGTGTACAACCAGTAGGGACTCTGATGACGATCGCAATGTTCTGATTGGCTGGTAGAACTCGAGCAGATCAGAGAGGTAGCTAGGCGCAAGTAGATGACTGGCTTTGTAGGTTGTTAGTATGATCTTGTATTGAAAACGATATCACGGGGAGCCAATGGAGAGTTGATGTCTGTTGTTTGTTGGTCAGACGGCCGAGTCACACGGACTACGACCGTGAGGACGCGGCGACGCCCACGCTCGAGTCGCCCGCTGACGACAGCGCCCTCTTGGATGAGTCGGTGCAGTCCGGCTACGACGCGGACAAGGAGGACGAGGAGGAGTCCTTCCTCGACTTTGACGGTGGGTGAACCTGAATGAAATTTTATGTCAATATTTGTGTAATTTGTTAGCTCATAAAATTAGTGACAGATAAGATGTTTTTGCTCAGAAATATAAAATACGTACTTGTGTAAATTGTTTGAACAATTAAATGTCTAGATCCTCGTTTAAAAAACCTTTTTTTCAGTTTCAAAAACTTTTTTGTCGGTTTCTAATTTTTTTCTTCCAGTTTCTTGTTTTAAGACTGCTTTCGTGCAGTTTACACAATAAAAATGTTGAATGTGAAAGTAGGATTGAGGTAGTTTCTGTTGCGATATGTACTTTGTGCGTTACAAAGTTCATACAATCAAGTTATCTCTTCTGCCAGAAAGCTATTTATTTTAGTTTTATAGGTAATTATTATGAAAAAAATTAGCTGGAATGTGAATTTTGAGATCATACGGTGGTGTTGTAGATCCACCAAGTTCCGACTCTGAGTTGTCTGAGAGCGTTTGGGGGTTCGATGGCGACCACCACACGTACAACGTGGCCCCGATCAAAACGGTTGACTCGCCCGGGAATGCAAGCGCCACCTTTCCGTCGGTGTGCACAACAAACAGTTGGCGTCTCGGCTCCCAACCCACCTGTCTTTCCCTGTCGATGAGCTTCGGTCGTGCGTTCACGGTGACGTCTTCGGCGGGCATGCCAGCGATGTCACCACACCTGACCAGGTCAGCAAGTAACCTGGCCCGCAGTGTCAAGCTGTCGTGTTCTGTGGCGGCGCCGATGGCCAGTCACTCGAGTGCGAGACCGGAGCGTGACAGTGCAACGGCGTCTGTGTCTGTTACAAACGAATCGCGGTCAGTGCCAACATCCATGAAGAGTGTCACTGACCACCGGACTGCATTACGGACACTCTCGAACAACAGGCTAGCTTCTGTCCCGTGTAAGTCAGGGGCAGGAAAGAGGAAACGTACGCAATCGATCGGCGCCGAGAAGAGAGTTCACGTCTTCTCCACATTATGACATTGAGCCTAGTGACCAACCGTGCAATAGACTCTGGTGATGTATATAGTTGTGCTCGAATGACACAAATGAATGTGAGCGTTGGCGTTTGTCAATGTCAGCTCGGTGATATTACTGCATTTGCCATGATACAATCTTCAGTTACCGCAGTAGCCAAAATACCCTCTGAAATTTGCATGACGTGTTAATTATGCTATCAAAGGGACTTGAATTATCTCGTGGTGTTATATGCCTTTCTTATTTTTAAATTAATACTAGTTTTGCTTGAGTCTAGTTGCATCACATAGAAAACATATATTTGTCAGTGAGATATGTCAGAGCATGTCCGTCTGTGATGTAAAACGGAAATGTAGACGATATGTTACAACTAGTGATAAAACATTTCTCATCAATGATGCAATACCTCAGTGTGATCTCAGGCACATCACTGCTGATGACTGACAGTAATTACAACTATTTGAAGGCAGCAACCCTTTTGTGGGTATGACAAGCAGCAGCTCAATAAACCTTTGTGTTTTATAGTGTTTTTATCAGTTTCCATTGTAACCAAAGGATATTTGTAGACGATCAAAATCTATGATGTGTACCATGATGTCGCATCCATAACGTGGTTATCTTTGGACTGTAAACAGTTCAAAATGTCAAAGATAAATGGATAAATGAGCCAGTGATGTATTTTAATGTAATCATAATCATGATGTTATAATGCCAAATAAGTCTGATTGATTTCATTGCTATTACAATCATAATTGCATAATACGTCCATTAATACATTACATTACATACAACCACACTATTAATGTTGCCATCCCCCTTTGTCCCCAGCTGAAAGCTGTCTGTGATCTGTGTCGTAACACGGCCGTGTTTGGCCACGACGAAACGCAGCCGTTTACCTAGTGGTGCTATTTGATTGTGTTGCTGTATCATTCGGACAGCAAATCCAGGAGATTCTTGTCTGTGATTACATGTGGTGCTGTCCCATATCATGACACATTTTATCCAGTCAGCACCATGTCCACTGAGCTCTCAGAGTTTGGGTATTTCAGCTATTATAACAGCTCCCCAGAGCTGTCCTCATAACACTGCTTTTTAGAGGTTGGGTATTTCAGTTATTATAATAGATCCCCAGAGCTCTCCTCATAACAATGTTTCTCAGAGGTTGGGTATTTCAGTTATTATTACAGCACAGCTGTCCTCATAATAATGTTTCTCGGAGGTTGGGTATTTCAGTTATTATTACAGCACAGAGCTCTCCTCATAACAATGTTTCTCAGAGGTTGGGTATTTCAGTTATTATTACAGCACAGCTGTCCTCATAATAATGTTTCTCAGAGGTTGGGTATTTCAGTTATTATTACAGCACACAGCTGTCCTCATAACAATGTTTGTTGTAACGCCAGCACACTTTCACCGATGTTATGTTGGTTCTGTGTCATTGTATTTTGTGTTACCTGGACGGTGGTCAACTTAACGCAGTGCAGGATACCGTAGTGGAATGAAACCAGTTAACAGACACATCTTAATGCCACAATCACGACTCGTATTTGTATGAGCCTGGCAGCATCTTTATTGTCTGTGCTTAAAGATCACCCTTACCTCAGTTTTTGATCAGTTTACACCAAATGTCTTGTGACATTGTTGTATTTACGTGATGACCTCATTTTAATAGGTTTAATGCCAGTCAGTTTTTCCATTGAATGTCTTGTATGTATTGTTTTTGTACATACGGTTTCTGAGATATTTTTAGACATTTTACAGGAAGTGTCAGGCCTGAGTCAATGCAAATGTTGTTTTGCACCCGAAGTAGTCAGAGCATTTCACAGTACCACCGGGCTGCAGAAGAAAGGCTCTGTTACAATGCGATGATCTGATCGCTGTATATGTTGCTTCAGTGTTTAGAATGTAAACTTGAGCAATATTTGACAAAATCTTATGATGAAGTTGTCAGTTCAACGGTTGTTTGTAAACATCAGTGATGGATAGATTTTATAAATCTTGTCAGAGGTTGAAAATAGAAAAATGCTATCATTAGCTAAGCTCAATCATGTATCGAATGCTCGAGCAGTTTAAACATTGATGGATGAAATGAAAGTCAAGGACCATTTCTTGTATATACCGGTACTTGTATAGTTTGTTCAAAGGTAGGTAGTTAGTTAATCAATTGCAAGCATGTTTCCACAAAGGTAGTATTATGAATTTATGATACTGGCATGCAGTTCGAACAATGTGATGTGATGTGATATTAGCAATGGCATTGATAATGTCATGTAATGGTGTATATTCTTGTGCAGCATTCTGGTGACTGGTTAAAGTGTATTTAGTTTTGTACAACTGTACCCATGCTATACAATAAACTTCTATATTTTAAAATAATTAATCTTCGTTGGTTTTGCACGTATGGGGAATGATGTTTTGTACATTATAATATGATTGATTGTAGATTTATAATTTTGACTAGTGGTACAGACAGGTTTATTGTGGAGTTCAACATTTCAGAAGGCTGCCTGAAATTGCAACAACAGACTCATGTTGTCATCTTATCTACAATCATGACACCTAGAAATATGTCGCTGAATGTATGCTGCAAATCTGAATGATTTTCATGTTATTGTGTGCATGCCCACTTTCCAAATCCAGAAGAATTTCAAGCCTGAATTATCTTCATAGCATTCACCTCGCACAATGATGTTTAGATTCAATAAGAATACAAGTAATAGTAATATGGGTCAATAAATGATTACCCAACATCTGCATCTGGACGTCATTGTTTAGCCAAACATTATCTTCTCGATTTTAACTTAAAATGTACGACAGCAATACCCTCTTCCAGTGACATTGTCCTAGGCATCACAAAGTGCTAAGCTCGCCATCTTTGCAATGGAACTTCAAAATATTTTGGGTCTTGGATTTTCAATTAAGTGATTTCATCTTTCTTCAGTTGTCCGTCTCAAACAATCATACATGAATTTCAAAGCTAAAAAGTTGGCAGTTATACTGGCTCAAAAAAAGATCATATATTTGTGATAAGAATAAGTATTCTAAATAACTAGCCGCAATTTAATCAACACAATGCAAACAATTGTCAGAAAAGTTGGCTATGGCAAATCTTGCAAAGATGCCATGGCCGCTGTAGCGCTTACATTTTTCCGGAGTTATAAACGTTCCGATTGACGTTTCTGCCCATGCGCGATAAATGTAAAATCATCAATGTGCAGCGAAAGGACAAAGCATTTATGGTATAAATACTACAGGTTGTTCGTTAGGATGTATATAACCTCTCAGCAAAATTATTTGTCGCAAATTAACACGAGGCAAACAAGTGTTGAGTCATATTTTGATAGACAGCGTAAATCATGTGACTGTAGTGCGCCTAGCCTCGGTTACCCAGACTCCGTGAGGTGGCAGCACTTTTAAGCCCCCTCAACTACGCCTGGGACAGTATATATGCTTAAGTTTCTCCATCCGGGCAGCCTTACCCCAGAATAGGATAGAGACGCTGATTGGCTCTCAGGCCAACTATGAAATAAAAATTTAAATAACGATATAGTTTTACAAGATAATAATATCATTTGAAAAGTATTCACCATTGAACTTATATTAACACAACAGTAAGTAAAAATTCAAATTTACCGTTGTTTATAAAATAAGAATTACGGCAGGATTAACCAGTATCCGTGAGGTGGCAGCATTGTCTAGCCCGACACGGATAGCATACAAATTAAATAAGGAAACCTTTTGATCAAATAATGCTGTATTATAAAAACTATTAAAAATTAAACTTATATTAACCCAAAATAAATAGAAATACAAATTTGCAGTTGTTTATAAAAAAAAATATTACGGCAGTGTCCGTGAGGTGGCAGCATTTTATAGATCACGCGGATACCAAACAAAAGCCGGCAAATGTCACCAGACTGTCTTCTCGGCGTAGTTCCGCAGCCGACCGACAGTCGGTTAAGCGAGACTATAGTGCGCCATAATCCGTGACAGTGATTTAGAAAAACCGTAATATTTTATTGCATTGAACGACATTTTAAGAAACTCTTCACGATAATCATCACAGGATATTTAACGAACAGCTCGTGGCATTTATACCGAAAATGTTTTGTTGTTTCGCTGGACGTTGATGATTTTACATTTATTACGCATGCGCAGAAACGTCAATCGGAACGTTTTTAACGACCGGAAAAATGTAAGCGCGACACCGGTAACACAAAACGGCGGGAAATTTACAAAACACTTTATCCATCAATCGCCAGAGGGCGCTACATGTACGTTGCGACACGGAGCAAGCGACTTTAGCGTCTGTGGAACCAATGTCACGTATTTGCATAACAGTTTCAGTTGCATCACAAACAATGTGAAACGTTCCGCCAACGTATTGTTCATCATATTAACGGTTTAGCAGATAACGGATTGTATTTTAAAGCATGAATTCGATTGCTCCGTGTAGCCATTTAGTGCCATATAGTGGCCATCGTGATCGTGGTTGTCGTCCCAGCCGGCCACGACCAAGCCCAAGGGCAAGGCAAGTCGACTGCTCAAAAGTCAGTCGGTATCATCTAGACTATAGTTGTAAAATACGTTGACCGATTAATCTTGATTATTGAACAACGGTTAGTTCATTGTTGGAGGGAGGAAACAGAATTTCTTTTTATAATTTTGGCGAGAAAAAAGGAGAGTACAAAAACAACCAACTGTATCACTGACACTGACACTGACACTGTCACTGACACTGACACTGACACTGACACTGACACTGACACTGACACTGACACTGACACTCACTCACTGTACTGTAGTCTGTATGAAAACAATAGACTTATTTAAAGACGTCATTTTAAACGAAGTCAACATGGAATGATGGGAATGGACAACTGTATATACTCAGTAGGACCCAGTTGTAATTGACATAAATGAATGATTGTCCAACATGTGTGGGCATAACAGGCAGACTTTCTGAGAAACGTTAAAAATGTTTAGGTTGTGCATAAAATGTTGCTCTTTTTAACTTGTGTGACTTGTCTGAACACATGTCATCTGCCACTTTTACTTTAAAATAGGGACACAAAAGTCATTTTTCATTTTGTTGTGCCTAAAACAGTCCAACAACCCACAACAAGAGTTGCTGACTTGCTATAACAATAGTCTTGTGTTGAATCCAGACCAACCTCAATTTTACCTACATTTGATACTCCCTTGTAAGCTTGTGCTAATTTCATCATTCAACACCATCCCAGGCATATCTATGTTTTGAACTGTTGTGTCTTTCTGCACTTTCGAGTATGTAATGTAGAACAAATAACACACCGATTTGGGTTACAAAATGTGTCTAAGTCAAGATGCAATATTTGAATAGCCTGAATATGCCTAAGGGTAAGATTATGTTGAGTGATTGAATTAACACTCTGAAGTATTAAATATAGGGAAAAATAAAGCTACGGCAGAATAATCAACATGTATATGTTGATTGTGGCCACTGCCAAATGGACGATGATATGTAACAGCAAAATTGAGGTGGGTCCAGATTCTACACAAATAAGTATTTAAATGATTTATATATATTTATAAGGGGAATTGCCTTTTGCTATCTATGTCGATGGCAATGCCCATTGTCTTGCCTTTACCATTTACATTACTAGTATGGTACATATGTTATTAAAGGGCATTGCCATTTTCCACACATACTCAAAGACTGTCTTTCTCTACATAAACCTGGCAAAGCGCAGCAGATTCCAATTCCCAGTTTGGGGTGTATGTGGTCACAGTGTGTAATCTTATTATATAGTCTCATGAAGATAAACCAGCATTAGCTAAGGAATAGCTCCAACAAGAATTCTTGTTACTTTGGGGCCATTTCAGTTGCTTGAAACACAACTTTAATACACTGACTCAACTCAGTTTTATACTAATAAATGGAGTGATGCCGTATTTTTATGATTGGTGTTTCACATAAAGCATAATGCTCCTGTATTTCTGAATTACATACCATCTAATATTGATAAGAAACAAAGACTGACTGCTTTAAAATTATACATTAAGATACCCATTTATTCTTGTTGCAGTTTTAGCATACAAACTCACTCGGCAGTTAACTATATTTCATTATCTTCAAATATCAAGTTCCCAGATCTAGTGAGTAATCAGCCTCATTACAAAGCAAAAATAATTTGAATCTTTTTCAGGAAGCTGAACTCGTATAAACCCCACACTTTCTACTACTGTTTTCAGATGTTCAGCATCAATACGACGTCAGATGTCAACCATAGGATATTTCTTTCAGCCTGAATATTTGAATATCCAGCAACATTTAAAGTTAAAAATTGTGCACATACATACCAGATCATGTCAGAAATATGAACAGAACATGACCACCTGAAAGTGAGTGTTCAACCGTTGTGCCCTTCAAAGGTTCCCTAAACACAGACATCTTATGTCAATCAGTGAGCCTCATTAGTTCACACCCTTTTGAGGAAAGAAGTGTCACACTCCAGTTACCTCACTCACAGGGTGCCTAGGATGGTGTGCTATAGTTGATGTTATATCTTACATAATAACAACTTGTATTTTTTTCCTCATCTTGCTGGACTGTTCAAGAAATTGTTGAAAGTTATTTTAAATTTATATTTGTCAGTTTAGGCAATGAGGTATGTGTCTGTATAATTATTTAATTTAGACAGGCCTGCAGAATATATCGAGGAGTTTCAGTGAGCACATACATCATGTGTCACATCATATTTCCTTTACATACATGCATGCATGCATGTATGCATGCATGCATACATACATTTTGTATACATACATGCATGCATGCATACATACATACATACATACATACATACCTACAGATGTACATGCAGATCCCATATTAATACAGTTTAGCATGCAATAGAAAAATGGGATAGAGTATGATTTTGTGTATTTATCATATCGGTATAAACTGAAATTATAAACCTGTCATGGTCAAAGTACAAACACAGCTTAACAGATGAAACCTAGCAGGTTCATTTTGATATCTTTCAGCTATATATACCTCAGCGTGGTTGACCATTACATTCAATAAGTGTAGGATTTCAGTACACTAGTTATACTCATTACAAGGTGCAGATTTATACAGACATGGCTATCTTTGAGAGCACAGCACAGCACAGCACAGCACAGCACAGCACAGCACAGCACAGCACAGCACAGCACAGCACAGCACAGCACAGCACAGCACAGCACAGCACAGCACAGCACAGAACAGAAAAGCACAGCACACAGCAGCTCCAGTTGCACCTCCCTACACTAAGGCTCACCACAAACCTGTATTAGCGCAGTGCTGCTGTAACTTTGACACCATTCCATTCTCTGATGTTGGTTCATTAGATTGAAAGATGGGTTATTAAAGCGTTTTCATGGCAATATCCAGAGTTTTGGAAGCTCACAAAAGATGTCATTGCACCTGCATGAGACAGCCCAGGTGGACATGGAAGTCTAGCTCAGGGACTTGTAAAGATTTAGGGGGCATGTGCTCATGCTTAACATTGGCAAACAGTAATGTCTAGGGGGACGTGCCACCACTGTCCCCTTTGATGTGTTTATATAAAACGTTATAGCTATGATATTGTTATGGAATTCCAAATCAGATTTCAACCAAACCAAAAATGTTAAGTAAATATATAGTTCTTATATAGCGCAGTATCCAGTTCAAAGCACTTTACACTTTATTTCCCTGACAGACCTGTTCACTCAGACAACATCTCAGCTTCTCTGGGAAGCATCCAGCCATATGCTACAATTAATGCGCGAAGGCTGCTCATACACATATCCACCACTGTCTATAGCCAGGTACTCATTTATACAGCTGAGTGAATTGGAGCAATGTAGAGTGAAAAAAACTTGCCCAAGGTTTTAACACCGCAGCACAGGATTTGAACACGGGTTCTCATAGTCGAGAGTCTGAAACTCTACCCCTGAGCCATTGCGCTCTACAAAACATTTATGCTGCATGGCGATGTAAACAAACAGAGATATTGGCTAAGTTTGTGACATTCCTAACATGGCAAATACATGTAGTAGCAAGACTGTATCAGGACACGAAGACTTGGGTGATAACGTCGGCCAATGTTGCTGTTTCTTCACTATCTCAGCTCAGCTTATGTCTTGTCCTGCTGTATCAATGAAGGCCCCATCTTCCAGAGGCCCACCCTTGAAAGAGGTCAGAATGGGTCATCAATATTTCTGCTAGATCGAGGGCTTGATTTCTTGTCTTTGATACTGCCCTATGCTAGTGGAGGTCTGTCTCCCGTATGGCTCCCCGTATCTTTCCCCTGTTCCCTCGCTGTCAACACCCATCGGGAGAGGCAAAACATGTTACGGCAGTTGCCATGGCGATCGAGTGTTTTTCTGATTATGTCTTGTGTTATTGCTTTATTAGAGGCTGCATGATGTTGGCAGACAAAACCAGAGGGATGATGGCAGTGGAACATGTCTTGTGACTTGGAAAACACCTCCTTAGTATACAGAGTGACAAGGTGAGCTGGTGTTGGTCAGTGTTTTGTCTATGTTTAGTCTATGGTTAGCTAGTATTGATTTGTGTTGGGTCAGTGTGTCAATATTTGGACAGTGTTTTGTCAACATTGGATATTTTTGGGGTAAATGTTTGATCAGTGTTTGGTCAATGGTTAGTCAGTGTACGAACAGAACTATTTGATACCTTTTTAACCCTCTAATAACATATTAATTGTTTGTTGTTATTGTTCTCCTCTTGTTTCCCTGTCGTCAGGGGTGAGGTTGGCCATGGTTACTGTCGTCTTTTCTTTGTCTCTTGTTTCCTCTCCTCACTTTTCTCTCACTGTGTTCTCTATTAACAGTCTCCAACTCCTTCTGTCTTCTGCTGTAGTTCTCCATTCTCCTCCCACTCTGTCCAGATCTGTCATAACACAGTCCTCCCATCGCATGCTCAATCTTCCTCGCCTCCTCCCCCCCCACTCTCTGGGCAACTGATCTCTTTGCTAATCTTTCATCTCCCATTCTTTCCGCATGATTGGCCCATTTGAACCTACTCCTCAATCACCAGTTTGTTCTTATGACTGTCCCCCACTCCACCCTCCACTCTCAGTTCCTCCATTCTTCTCTTATCCCCTCTCTTCACTCCCACAGTTCTATGTATCCAGTTGTTTTCACAAACATGCACCTTCTACTGTTGTTTCTCTCATCATTTCAAAGTCATACACGTATGCCGGGGTAACACAGGAGGTGAGCACCTCTCCTTTAAGTTTACGAGATATTAATTAGACTCCTAAATTTTACCTTGTACACTTTTATTTATCAATATTTTGGATATTTTAAAAATTGACTGTTTGAGAAAAAATGACGTTTGTTATAAGCTGTAAAAAGTACGAAAAACTCTAAATCTGGGATGTCGGTTATCTGTATCGTTACTGATGACCATTCTGTTTCTCAGTTGTTGCCAAGGTGATCTAAGGGTTGTTGATTGTAAGAAGTACATCCTCAACACAAGGAACAGTTTCTGCCCCGTCCAATTAGCCCATATGATAGTGCTGTGCCGATTCACAATTCCCATTTAGGCTTTAGCCATAACAAGTACCGGGGTTTCCCTGGCAGGTTACTTTCTGGCAGGTTTTATCTGCACTCACATATGTTGAACACACACAGGGCCAGTTCACAGCTGATAGCAGTGTGTTGGTGGCACTCTGTGACAAAAACTATTGGCACGAGTGCTTGAATTTCCCATTTTTAAACCACAGTAACACTTTTACAGTCATCTGTATTTTATTTTTATTATTTGGAAACATTTATAAGGTGCCATGCATCCAGATTAAAAACCTGCTCAAAGGTGCTAGCAATATAAAATCAGTAAAAACATATATATATATATATAGTATATATATATACATATATATATATATTATATATATATATATATATATATATATATATATATATATATATATATATATATACATATATACATATATATATATATATATATATTATATATATATATTATATATATTATATATAATATATATTATATATATATATATATATATATATTATTTATATAAGGTAAATAAATAAGTTAAAATAAATAATTATGTTAAAATAAGTTAAATAAATAAATTAATTTAGTAAAATAAATAAGTTACATACAATGTTGTTTTGTGTTGCCGCTGTTACTGGTGATCTATGTAAATATCATCTACTACTGTTTGGAATGTTGATTCCTCAATAATAATTACAATTTGCTACTTGTTTCAAGCACATGGTTAGGGCAGCACACACTATGCCCAGGTTGTTAGCACGGGTGGGTGGACAGCATTACAGACATAATTATTCATATCCTGATATTTAAATGCATCGTTGACATGAGGGATGGCTGCGGATGATGATAGTAGCCAGGTATGTTGCTTGATTTGGTAAATGATGGAGGCTTCATATTATATAAACACTTTATTTCCAGCTAACCTGGTGTGTGTGTGTTGTGTGTGTGTGTTTGTGTCTGTTGTGTGTGTGTGTGTGTGTGTGTGTGTGTGTGTGTGTTTGTGTGTGTGTTGTGTGTGTGTTGTGTGTGTGTTGTGTTTGTGAGTGTGTGTGTTGTGTGTGTGTGTGGTGTGTGTGTTATGTGTGTATTGTGTGTGTGGTGTGTGTATTGTGTGTGTGTGTGTGTCTTGTGTGTGTGTGTGTGTGTTGTGTGTGTGTTTGTGCGTGTATATTTTTTTGTCATACAATTTTTTATATACTACATCTCAAGATTTTTTAAAATTAAAATCAATAAAATCAGTTTTTAAACATGCTTTCATTTTTGCCAAAAGGATAAGACGCAGCAGCCATAATAAATTACTTGCTTTTTTGATGAACTGTTAATTGTTGCTCTTTTGTTTAATTTCTCCCGATGTAAACAAATTTACAGATTTATTTTCACAGGTAAGGCAACCATATGTTAGACATTTATCAAATTCCTAGGGCTCTACTAGACGTTAGTCACCTTTTTAAATGTTATTGGTGCGTGACATGTTGTTAGGAGATCCAGTTTCAAAACCTTCCTAATATTCTCCGGACGGCTGTAAATGTGCCAGAAATGGCCTACTGCTGGCTTGGCCTCCAAGCTATAGCCTGTTAATAACATAGTGTTGGCATGTTTATACAAATTGTGGTTTTACTGCACTGGCTCAGAGCAATGTCAGATGTTGGCATGACAAGATGAAATGCACAGTGCGTCATTAGCAGGGTAAATGTGTTTGAACAGTGAAGCTTCCTACTGTGGGGTTTGTTTGGCCCCTAATGGGCAAGTCCCCCCCTTGGTGTTTGCTAAAGTTAGAGATAATCACTCACACACTGTGTCATGTCAGTACATTTAATAGAGTTGTAATTTAGTCAAAAGTGATAAATGCTATTAGCGTAGGACATTAATGGACATATGTTTTAGTGTTCAAATGTTTTATTATTTCTATGGTCGTTCTGTTATTCTTTTCAAATAATAATAATTTCTTTAGTAATACGTTTATGTTTATAAATTTAATTTAAATATTAAATAGTTACATTTATATGCATCCATAGAATTAGTAAATATTTAAACATTAAAATGTACTTTGTTAAATTATAATATAATATATATATATATATATATATATATATATATATATATATATATATATGGGTGAGGTCTTAGAAAAACGTACAATTCACCATTTTCACAGTTTTTCAGCTTTACATGGGTATAGAGTAAAAACCTGTATACCAATCTAATTCTTCTTAGTATCATTCAATAGAGAATTGTTTGGGCTTTCAGAAAAATGTAAATTTGGATAAGTCCGACGAGGATTTTTTTGTGTTATTGGCCTATTAAGTAGAAAAAAAGGGGGAAAATGCATTTTTGAGCATTTCTTCATTTTTTAAATGTATCTTATTTCAAGTAATGTAAAGTTAAAAAATCCCAAACGTATTATTTGTCTAGTAAGTGGACACAGTTTACATTTCCATGACATTTTAACATGATTTGGGCCGGCACAATTTTTTCAATTCTCATTCAAATGAGAAATTTATTTAAACAAACGTCCGTGAATTATATTTCAATAGCCCAATTTGGATGTTAAGAAAGTGGGCACCATATTATTTTTACCACCTATGGACAAGGGTACGTTGTTGCATTGTTGTGGTTGGACAAAGTTTTAGCCACACCCACTTCCCTTGTCTAGGGTGGCACATGAACAGAATTATACTGATAAAAATCACGGACGTTTGTTCAACATTTTTACCTCTCCTGCATATAATTAAAATTTTCTAGCTATTTCCTATCGCATTTCTCGTTTCTTGTACCACATTCTTCAATCGTGAACAAAAGTTTCACTCCAGTTTGTGTATTGGCCTTACAACTGGCGTCGAAATGAAAACAAACGTCCGTGATTGTTATTTAAATGTGCTATTTAAATATATGAGAAGGTGACTGAAACTGGCAGAATGATCGTTTTCACTGTTGAAACTAATAGTAAACATGTTGGCCTTGTACATGTAGGGTATAGAAGAGGTTCTGTGATATATTTGTATAAGTGGGACCACACATAATCTGGAGAAAGTAAAACAGAAAGGGTTTTTATTTTTCAAAACATAACACATACAGTGAATGGTAGAAATATATACATGTATATAGCTGTATGCACAGATCAACCTCTTTTGTACATGTAGAAGACGTCTTGAGATTATATGAAGATGCTTAGTACTCATACAAGTGTCTTAAGTAAATAATACCAGTAACACACGTCCGTGATTTTTACGCAAAGGTCCGTGAATTTTATGTATATATGGTAAACAGACATACTGTTCACCTGCAAGTGTTAGAAAGTTCTTTATTACTGTTAAAACTAATAGTAAACGTGTTGGCCTTGTACATTAAGGGTATAGAAGAGGTTCTGTGATATATTTGTATAAATGAGACGACACATAATCTGGGGGAAGTAAAAAAAGTGTTTTTATTTTTTTAAATCATAAAACATACAGTGAATGGTTGAAATATATACTTGTATATAGCTGTAAGCACAGATCAACCTCTTTTATACATGTAGAAGATGTTTTGAGATGATATGAAGATGCTTAGTACTCATACAAGTGTGTTAAGTAAATGATACCAGTAGCAAACGTCAGTGAATTTTACGCAAAAGTCCGTGAGTTTTATGTATATATGGTAAGCAGGCATACTGTTCACCTGCAAGTGTTAGAAAGGTCTTTATTACTGTTAAAACTAATAGCAAACATGTTGGCCTTGTACATTAAGGCTATAGAAGAGGTTCTGTTGTATTTGAGAGCACTTGTAACCTGGGGAAAGTTAAAAAAAATGTTTTAATTTTCAAAGTCATGACACATACAGTGAATGGTCGAAATGGGCAAAATATATATACTTGTATAGCTATAACCAAAGATCAACCTCTTTTGTACATGTAGAAGACGTTTTGAGATGATATGAAGATGTTTAGTACAAGTGTCTTAAGTAAATGATACCAGTAACAAACGTCCGTGATTTCTACGCAATTTTATATGACTTTGTATATGTCGGCTATGAGACAACGGTGCTGTTTGTGAGTGCGCTGGACCACATATTTTGTAAAGTAGATATGTCGTAGATTGTGTAGAGTGACTTTCATGTGTAAGAGAGCATTTTTGAGTATGCAAGGGTAAAGTAAAAAGTGTTTTCCAAAGATTTGCGCTATTTTCAGTCATCGGTGAAAGTTGATTAGCATATCATTTTAAAGATTCTTTAATGTGCTTATTCATTTTCTGTACTTTCAAACATACATATCATGGCTAGTTATAAACAAAATTTGCAGTTAATCTGAGATATTAAAGGGTCTTTAATTGTTGTTCAATTTATTTCGATCACGGACGTTTGCCGATCACATTACGTTTTCTTTGACAATCTCTAAAAACTGAACCGCTAGGATTAAGTCAGTATAATTTGGTACTAAATGAAGGGAATAAGTTGTTCTTCAAGTGTAATAAAGTTGTTTAAAGTAATTGTGAGTTTTATTATTTTTGCCTGTCTAGCTCCAATTGTACATTTTTCTATGACCTGACCCATATATATATATATATATATATATATATATACATATATACATATATGTGGATGTATATCTATACACATATATACATATATAATTATATATATATACATATATATGTATATATAATATATACACACTATATACATATATATATATATATATATATATATATATAATATGTATAATATATATAATATATATAATATAATTCTAAAGGTGTAAAGTTCACCCTTAAACTGCCAGTCAGTCAGTCAGTCAGTCAGTCAGTCAGTCAGTCAGTCAGTCAGTCAGTCAGTCAGTCAGTCAGTCAGTCAGTCAAATATTGAATAAGTTATATACATGACACATGTTTCTGCTGACACTAAATTTGTTCGATACATTTAAATGGACAGCATTTTCTCGATTGTTGTTGTTGTTGTTGTTATTGCAAGAAATATGCCTTGGGTAGGTACAAAGAGCAGCTCTGCCAGCTGGGTGAGGTTGGGTCATCTCTCTGGGTCTATCTCAGCTGTCTCTCCATGTGGCCTTTGAGGCACCAATCCTGGGAAGAGCTAATTAAGGGTAGACAGGAGGTAACTCCTGGATGGAGGTGGGACAGCTATAGTGTCTATTATCTCACCTCAGTTGATTCAGTGGCAGTGCTGAATATACAATATATCTCGGCTTTAGAATTGCATAAACACTTTTACACAAACATTCCAAAAATTCAGTAAGCATACTAATATACATAAACACGTTCCATTATTTACATGCTGATTGAATTTTTGGAATGTTTATATGTTTTATAGTTATTGTAGGAAATTGTGAATGTATCGTCAGTTGTCCACATAATGTTTAAATGTTTACTGAAAATGCACTCATCCAGAGTTGTAATGTACTTCCGTTTTATATTCAATTAAATGCATCAGTTCGCTGTTATTTTATGCCAATTAAGTATAATTTTGTCATTACTGTTTTGCATCATTGCACCAGGTAATTGCCACTTACCTTTATAAACATGTTTATGTTCACTGGTCCATATGCAATAACATGAACCAACAATGACATTAAATACAATTAAGTACAGTGTAGTTTTCATATCTAGCTGTGCACTCCAGCTTCAAAGTAGGAGTTCTTTAGATGCCTCTCCTTGTCAACAAACATAAATCAGTCAGGCTAATGCTTTTCCCTGCATTCTAATCTTGCATGTCAAGAGCCATTTGCTAAACACATGTTTTTAAGTGTAGCAAACACGGGCTGTTGATAAGGTTTCTAGTCAAGTCACTGGAAATGTTTAACATTTTTCAGGGCAGTCCAGAATATATGTTGTCTTGTCTGGCCACCAGGTGTCCTTCCAGGTCATTATTGAACTATTTTGAATGGAATAGATGCAATCCTTAGGATTGCTTGAAGTACTTTACACTTTATTCCCTGCCAGATCTGCTCCACCAAAAAAGAAATATCTTCACAGCCACACAGCATTAAAGCACAAATATGATTTTACTCACTATCCACCACTGTCTGTAGCCAGGTACTCATTCAGAGAGCTCAGTAAACAGGAACAACGTGGAGTGGATGAACACTACTGCCATCCATAAATAGTCTACCAATTATAATGCTGTTGTATTTCTAACCAAGGTTCACTATTAATTTGTACACAAATCATTTCGATTAAAATATAAAATGTTTTATTTTAAATTATTTCAGTTCTGATTATTTTATGATGATTCACCAAGAATGGTTGTAATTGTAAAAGATTACCCAGTGAGCGTTAATTACTTTGTTAGGTTCTTAATTATCAACTCTTGACATTTCAAAGAGATCTGATGGCAGAGGTTCTCAGTGTGGTGTTTAGCTTGCACCCATGGTGTTGGTGTACTTTATGGCCAGGCCCTTGGCATCATGATAAGTAATCTTGTCTCTGCTGGTGCAGTCATTCTTAGATCTGTGGGATTACTTCCTGGTGTGGGCTCTTTCTGGGGCGAAGTATGGGCTGGGCAGAATGCCGGGAATTCACTCCAAGTTGATATGATGTTCCCGGAGGTGTAATGTGTAATTTGTTGCATTGGCTGAACTGCCTGTGATTTCTGTAATCATGTCTTGGTTGTTACGTTACATACATGTAGTTATGGATTTTCTGCTTCTACATAGTTTTACATTTAAATTGTGTGATTTATATGGTCCTTAGATGTGGTACAGGGTATAACAGAACACTATGGCCACATAAGAAAATATTTTATGTCATACATAATGAAAAGCTTTGGCCCACGGAGAGGTAACTGAACAGAAAAGTATACGTAACCCTGGTGTAATGGGTCAAAGCTGTTAGAATTGTTTATCCCTTGTCGATGGACAGACTGATGGACAAATGAATGGATAGAAGCCTTCTGTACCTCCCTCCTCCATCTGCCAGAGGGACATACAGACAGAAGGAGGAGGGATATATAGAAGGACAGAGGAGGGAGGTATAGATGGATGGAGGAGGGAGGAACAGATGGATGGAGGAGGGAGGTATAGATGGATGGAGGAGGGAGGAACAGATGGATGGAGGAGGGAGGTAGAGATGGATGGAGGAGGGAGGAACAGATGGATGGAGGAGGGAGGTACAGATGGATGGAGGAGGGAGGTAGAGATGGATGGAGGAGGGAGGTAGAGATGGAGGGAGGAGGGAGGTACAGATGTATGGAGGAGGGAGGTAGAGATGGAGGGAGGAGGGAGGTACAGGTGGATGGAGGAGGGAGGTAGAGATGTATGGAGGAGGGAGGTAGAGATGGAGGGAGGAGGGAGGTACAGGTGGATGGAGGAGGGAGGTAGAGATGAATGGAGGAGGGAGGTACAGGTGGATGGAGGAGGGAGGTACAGATGGATGGAGGAGGGAGGTAGAGATGGATGGAGGAGGGAGGTAGAGATGGATGGAGGAGGGAGGTACAGATGGATGGAGGAGGGAGGTACAGATGGATGGAGGAGGGAGGTAGAGATGGATGGAGGAGGGAGGTAGAGATGGATGGAGGAGGGAGGTACAGATGGATGGAGGAGGGAGATAGAGATGGATGGAGGAGGGAGGTAGAGATGGATGGAGGAGGGAGGTACAGATGGATGGAGGAGGGAGATAGAGATGTATGGAGGAGGGAGGTAGAGATGGATGGAGGAGGGAGGTAGAGGTGGAGGGAGGAGGGAGGTAGAGATAGATGGAGGAGGGAGGTAGAGATGGATGGAGGAGGGAGGTAGAGATGGAAGGAGGAGGGAAGTACAGATGGATGGAGGAGGGAGGTACAGATGGATGGAGGAGGGAGGTACAGATGGATGGAGGAGGGAAGTACAGATGGATGGAGGAGGGAGGTACAGATGGATGGAGGAGGGAGGTACAGATGGATGGAGGAGGGAGGTACAGATGGATGGAGGAGGGAGGTACAGATGGATGGAGGAGGGAGATAGAGATGGACGGAGGAGGGAGGTAGAGATGGAAGGAGGAGGGAAGTACAGATGGATGGAGGAGGGAGATAGAGATGGACGGAGGAGGGAGGTAGAGATGGATGGAGGAGGGAGGTACAGATGGATGGAGGAGGGAGGTACAGATGGATGGAGGAGGGAGGTACAGATGGATGGAGGAGGGAAGTACAGATGGATGGAGGAGGGAGGTACAGATGGATGGAGGAGGGAGGTACAGATGGATGGAGGAGGGAGGTACAGATGGATGGAGGAGGGAGGTAGAGATGGATGGAGGAGGGAGGTAGAGATGGATGGAGGAGGGAAGTACAGATGGATGGAGGAGGGAAGTACAGATGGATGGAGGAGGGAGGTACAGATGGATGGAGGAGGGAGGTACAGATGGATGGAGGAGGGAAGTACAGATGGATGGAGGAGGGAGGTACAGATGGGTGGAGGAGGGAGGTACAGATGGATGGAGGAGGGAGGTAGAGATGGATGGAGGAGGGAGGTAGAGATGGATGGAGGAGGGAGGTAGAGATGGATGGAGGAGGGAGGTACAGATGGATGGAGGAGGGAAGTACAGATGGATGGAGGAGGGAAGTACAGATGGATGGAGGAGGGAGGTACAGATGGATGGAGGAGGGAGGTACAGATGGATGGAGGAGGGAGGTACAGATGGATGGAGGAGGGAGGTACAGATGGATGGAGGAGGGAGGTACAGATGGATGGAGGAGGGAGGTAGAGATGGATGGAGGAGGGAGGTACAAATGGATGGAGGAGGGAAGTACAGATGGATGGAGGAGGGAGGTACAGATGGAGGGAGGAGGGAGGTACAGATGGATGGAGGAGGGAGGTACAGATGGATGGAGGAGGGAAGTACAGATGGATGGAGGAGGGAAGTACAGATGGATGGAGGAGGGAGGTACAGATGGATGGAGGAGGGAGGTACAAATGGATGGAGGAGGGAGGTACAGATGGATGGAGGAGGGAGGTACAAATGGATGGAGGAGGGAGGTAGAGATGGATGGAGGAGGGAGGTACAAATGGATGGAGGAGGGAGGTACAGATGGATGGAGGTGGGAGGTACAAATGGACGGAGGAGGGAGGTAGAGATGGATGGAGGAGGGAGGTACAAATGGATGGAGGAGGGAGATACAGATGGATGGAGGAAGGAGGTACAAATGGATGGAGGAGGGAGGTATAAATGGATGGAGGAGGGAGGTAGAGATGGATGGAGGAGGGAGGTACAAATGGATGGAGGAGGGAGGTACAAATGGATGGAGGAGGGAGGTAGAGATGGATGGAGGAGGGAGGTACAAATGGATGGAGGAGGGAGGTACAAATGGATGGAGGAGGGAGGTATAAATGGATGGAGGAGGGAGGTATAAATGGATGGAGGAGGGAGGTAGAGATGGATGGAGGAGGGAGGTACAAATGGATGGAGGAGGGAGGTACAGATGGATGGAGGAAGGAGGTACAAATGGATGGAGGAGGGAGGTAGAGATGGATGGAGGAGGGAGGTACAGATGTATGGAGGAGGGAGGTAGAGATGGATGGAGGAGGGAGGTAGAGGTGGAGGGAGGAGGGAGGTAGAGATGGATGGAGGAGGGAGGTACAGATGGATGGAGGAGGGAGATAGAGATGGACGGAGGAGGGAGGTACAGATGGACGGAGGAGGGAGGTACAAATGGATGGAGGAGGGAGGTATAGGACAGAGGTGGGATATACAGATGAGAGGAGGGAGATATTTTCTTAAATTGAACAGTTATGCAATTTTTATGGTAACATTCAATAGTGATAATCAAAGATTTGGCAAAAACAAATATTTGTGTCAGACTGAGGCATCTAAGAAGTAAGAACGTAAAGTAGAGTGAATTTGAACATATATTGGCTACTAAAAGTCATGAATTATTATTAGTTATAACTTACTCATGTTTTCATAAAGCATAATAAGTATGATCAGCAAAGTGAAGTGTTGTTTCCATATAATTGGTTGAGTTGTGATTTAATTTAAAATCAGATACTTTAAGCAGCTGACAAATAAGCCCCTGTCCGTGTGGACTGGGAGCAAGCCATGTGGTATGGGCCATGTCTCCAGCTGAGACATGGATCACACAAGCTTGCTAATTAATTAACTAACTGATGACAGATTTAGCAGTGTTTTCATTAGAAATGCTATGGCTCATTTCTACCATATGGGGGATTGAGGTAAATTCTGAATGATAACACAACAAAAATCAAAATCGATATGATGCTGACAGTCCAACTAATGTTGATTCTGTTCACTTTCATGAGTGTGCAGAACATTTCCAACTATTGCCTTAAATAACTCAAATCATTTAAGGGGTAATAACCTAATTCGAGATAATTAGTACCAATCTGACACCCCTTGATTGCGAGTGGACCGATCCAACATGAGCCCCAGTCTGTGAGCTGGCTGGCAGCTGTTATCCCATCTCTGTGGGTTCAGGTTTCAGATATATTTCCCTGTACAAGCTCACAGCTGAGCCTGTGATGGGTTGACTCTGGTTTGCTCTGTGAATACTTTATCTTCTGGGAACAACATGACGACAGTTTCGCAGTGGACCGGGCGTGTGAAGGCTGGCCACATTTAGACCCTCTCTGGTGCACTTATACTGGACAGGAGAGCATACACATCCATTGGAGGCAACTTGCTAATTGTTGCATCAGGGGAACATCACATCACTGAATACCACAAGTTTGTCAGTGTCTGTGACCGTGTATCTGTTTGTTCCCGTGGGATTATGCCGTGTCAGATAAACCCTGTGTGGATTGACCTGGATTAAGCTGACAGAGGTGCGTGGGGAGCCTCCGTGGAAGTCTGCATGCCAAGAGTGAGTTGCATACTTAGTTGATACTTAGGTCTACTTTATATTGTTGGCAGTGTTCTCAGTGAAGTGCATATGCTATATATGTGCTGTAGATGATGCAGGTGATAGTCAGTGCTCAATAACGTGACTATGTTTGTGTGAATAATAATATATATATTATAATATATTAATTAATATATATCATATATATATATATATATATACATACACACAACATATTATGTATAATCAGGGCTTTATGCAGGAAAAAAGTATTGCCAGTCATGCATGTTTTGGTGGGCACATGGATGTTAAGTGTTAAGCCAATTTACAAACTTTAAAATGTGTCTGATGACCTGAAATGGACTACAAACACACACGTGACACCATTTACATTCACTTCTAAGGCATAACTGACACTATCTATGGTTTTGGAAGATTTATTTGCTCCTTAATTTTTTTACCCGTCCACCACCCGTCCACCCATATTTATACCCGTCCACAACAGTTTTACCCATCCAAATGACAGGTGGATGGGTCTCTGCACCTATGTGTATAATTATATATATATATAAAATATATATAATTATATATATATTTACATATATATATATAAAATATATATAATTATATATTATATATATATTTACATATATATATATATTATATATATATATATATATATATATATATATATATATATATATATATATATATATATATATATATATATATATAATACTCTTGTTATTGATCATGAGTCTTCATTATAATTATATAGAATACATAAATTAATTTACTTTATTAGACGCTACTTAGTTAATATATGTATATTGTGTGTGTGTGCGACTGTGTGTGCATGCGTGTGTGTGCATACATTCATGCATGTGTGCATGCATGTAGGTGTGTGTGTTTATGTGTGAGTGCATGCAAGTGTGGAAAAATGTTAGAATGTAAGTGTGCATATTAGATATGTGTTTGCATGCGCGAATACGTGTTTGTACATGTGAGTGTGTTTTCATGTGTGCATATGGCGTGAATGAGTGCAGGCATGTGCACACGTATGCCTGCATATATACGTCTGAATATGTGAGATGTTCCATTCAGTCGTGGCTGCAATGTTCCATTCAGTCGTGGCTGCAATGTTCCATTCAGTCGTGGCTGCAATGTTCCATTCAGTCGTGGCTGCAATGTTCCATTCAGTCGTGGCTGCAATGCCGCAGCTGACTGACATTGGCAGCCCTGGGATGTACTAGGGATGGAATGTCCCACATCATCAACATGTCACATAACCATTTCTGTAGGATGCACAAGAGTCAACAAATGCTGGCCTTGCCTATCACCCTGCTTACTGAGGCAATGTGATAAAGTTCAGAGTTCAGTAGCCACTTGATAGTAAAATAAAACATTGTATCTGGTTTGTTTTGATTTAAAAATAAATACTGAATGAACATTACCAACCAACATCTTTCATTTAAAATATTTTGCTTTGGAATTGAAACACGATGGTGACAATTTTCTATTTGAGAAGTTATTGTTTATATACTAGTATAGTTCTACCTAGAAGATTTTACAGACTCTCTAATGCAATTTGTAATTAAATGATGACAATATATTTTACTTACAGTGTATGTGTGCATTTATTAATTATTAGTCAGCACTAAATGTAGGTCCTTGATGAGTAATTATTTTGTTCTTTGCTTCACTGACTTGACATGTCAGACTGTCAGTGTCAGTACACACGCACTACACTTGTAGCTTACAAAGCTTCACCAGTGTACTTATGATTTTATCTACACTGCTATGAGTGCAATATATCATGAGGCAGTGATGCTGGGTGGCCCAGTAAATGCCAAGGTGTCTTCCCATAGCCACTTAGCAAGATCTTGCAGCGATTGCCATAGCAGATAGTCTTGTCTAAGTTTTATTATGATTCTCCATGATGGAAGCCTCCAGTAGTGAACTGGGTGTAAGCGCTGTGACGCTGGGGTGTGCTTCACTGCAGCCTGCACTAAAACACTTGGTGTATCTCAATATCTGACTATGGTACTGCATAAGCATCACTTAAAGCGATTTTTAAAAATAATTTAAACTCTAATATTTGCAATTTTTTAAATTAATTCTTTTAAAGTAATTATTTCATATAATTCTATGCCTACATTTAATTACAAATGTGTTTTATTAATCATTTATAACCCTGACAACAGATTGGAAAAATATCTACGTGTATGCAGTTTCTAGTTTAGAGCCTGTATTATCCATATAAGGCCATGGTCATGAATATTCAGTTCAGTTCACCTAACTTCAGTTTTATCTGACAAGTTCACTCTGTTAACGTCAACTTTGTTTAAAGTCACTGCGCATCCATGGATAGTCATGATAATCATTCGGCATAATTAATCACCCACATAACAGCAAGCTCAAAGTGATTCACATAACCAAAGTTATATGTTGGGTTGTTGCACAGATAACTCCCAAGTTATCTACTGATTTGCAAGACAAAGGTAACAGAGAAAGTACTTAAGTAAAATTTTAAATTATTATGTTTTGATTCAGTACACATAAAATGCATAATTTTTATAACCTTAAAACAATTTTTTTCTGGCTGTTGTTTAGCAGAGGCTATGTGAAATTAAATTTTCAGTTCATTTGAAACTTTGTACATGTAAATATATTATCCTCATCAAGTCTTTATCTAGATTAGTTGGATGTTGTCCTGTTGTGTGTCAAATTTCTTATCCTTTGGGGTTGGGGTAATTACCCTCCTGTAGTGTCAGTTGTGACAGGAACTAGTTCACCCATCATGGGCAGCCATCTGGTTTGATGCACTGCACATAGCATTGTAACATCAGCCGTTCACAAAGTTTTACTACAACATATATAATTCATACTACCCGTTCATAAAGTTTGATGATGTCATAACTGTGTCATTAATATTTTGTGTTCAGTATTCACGCATGTTGGGAAGGGGAGGGAAGCAGTTGTTTGAAACAACTACTTGGATGTTACAGAGGTATTACACAGACACAAGAAATGTAGACTGAAAGTTTTGTTTTGTATACATCCTGAGATCTGTGAAAGTCCTCAGCTAGATTGTGTTATTGAGAAAGGGAGGAAAGGAAAAGAAGGGAGGAAAGACAAGGGAGAAAGAGGGAGAGAAAGTAGAAGAGAAGGGAGGAAAGGGAACAATGGAGTGAGGGAAGAGAGAAATGAAGGAAGACAAAGGAGTGAGGGGAGACAATCGAGGGAGGGAATATAAGTGAAAGAAGACAAGGGAAGGATGATGAGAAGGGAGGGAGGAACGGGAATGGAGTGAGGAATGAAAATGGAGGGGGTAAAAAGGGAAGGAGGAAGAGAAGGGAGGGAAAAGAGAAGGGAGGGAAAAGAGAACCGAGGGAGGTAGAGAAGGGAGGGAGGAAAGAGAATGGATGATAAATGGTAAGAGAGGGAAGACAATGGAGCAAGAAAACAAGAAAGGAAAAGAATGATGGGAGGGAAGACAATGAACATAGAGAAACATCAGAGGGAGGGGGATAGGGTGGAGGGAAGTGAAGGAAAGGAGATATGACAAAAGTAGGGATACAGAGGGATGGATGAAAGATATGTGAGGAATGGGGAAGGGAAGAACATAGGGAGAGAAACTGTACTTGTTTCAATAGGTGTATGTTACTATGAAGGATGGCGCTAAGGGAAGAGACGGCAGAGCATGAGGGAAGGAGGGGTGTGGTATAGACAGTAAACAAAAAGGAGATGGCATAGACAGGGAGAGAAGGAGAACTGATGGATGGAAGTTATACAGAGGGAAGGAATGAGTTGATAGAGGGAGGGGAAGAGGAGATAGCATAGAAGGGGAGGGGTGTGGGGAGGTGGGGTAAAGTGGGATGGAAGATGATGATTTAGTAGAGTGCCAAATTTGATGATTTAAGATGATGACAAAAACATTTATGTAGAATATATATATATATATATAATATATATATATATATATTTATTTATTTACAAGTAGAAATGCATGCCAAATAACAAAATGCTTTTGTATTTCTGATGTTATCTGATATAGTCAACAGCGTGATCAGTCATATTACACTTTCACAAAGGCGGTAAGTTCCTATTGTCATCCATATTATATAAATAAAACAATCGTCATGTCATTCTGCAGTTAGTGTAATGCTTAACATAGCTAGTGTAATAGTTAACATATCTAACACAACTGCCGCATCCAATCACCTTGCTGCCATTTTAAACATTGGACAAGTTTGTTCATTCCACATTGCAATAGTTTACTCAGCTTTATAAATGAGTACTTGGCTATAGACAGTGCTGGACTGAATAGTCCACTAAATTATTGAAGCTGAATGGTCCCCGAGAATTTGAGATGGTGTTCAAGTGAACAGATCTGCTTTTGATAACATAATATATATATATATATATATATATATATATATATATATGATCTTACATTTTTATATCATGCAACTCAAAAAAGCATTTATAGCACAGTACCCAGCACCATAAGGAGTCTTGCCTAAACTCGTCCGTTGCCATCAGATTTCAGAAACCGTAAGAGTTATGGGAATGTGTAAGACGTGCCACATATGTTAGAGGAATTCAGTTTTACCAAGGAAACAGGTAGTTCATTGGTCTGTTAAACGCTTGTTTATATGTGCCATTTTTTCTGCCGTTAGTTTGATTGGGAATGTTCTGGTAATCGTAGTGATTGTAGCTGTCGTTTTCTTGGAAGTCTATCCCGGGTTTCAGGCCGTGTAATCTGGGGCGTTCTTGCAAAGCACCATTTGTCAAACACTTGCTTATATTGGGTCAGTTTTTGTGAAAGAACCAGGCCACTGTTGTTCACGCAAAGTCATATATTGGCTGAGTAAGGGGGGTTGTGAGGGAGAGGGGCAGGGGCAGGGGCAGGGGCAGGGGCAGGGGCAGGGGCAGGGGCAGGGGCAGGGGCAGGGAGAGGGGCAGGGGGAAAGGATTGTTTGTTGTCATCAGCTGTGCATAGTGTCCTTGTTCTGTTCTTGCAAAGACTCCCGTTGTGGGTACATCACAGTTTGTTCCACTTATACATGGGTTAAAAGGAGGATGTGTATCAGCGTTGTCTTAATCGTATTTATGTTATGATATTACATTTACTGAGCAGTGTACCAATTATCCCAAACTGTGTACATGAATTGTGTCAGGTATTTCTTATTATTAGTAACTGTGATAGATGAACAGTGTCATGAAGGCAGTACATCGTGTGATAGCAGATGCATAAGTGAACCAGTTAAAAACTGTTGTCAGTGGCATACAATTTGTTGCTCTCCCTCTATGTCAGAAGTGACGCAAGACCCAGTGCTCGTTGTTGACTTGGGTTTTCTGTTCTGTTCCTCCCCCTCATTGTTCAATGTTCACAAACTCCTGTCTCCACTGTTTGTCTCCACTTGCCATATTTCCTGCCTAGCACTAGTAGGAGTGAATGGGCCTCAGTGAGTGGGTGGGAGTGTGGGTAAGTGGGTGGGTGGGTGGGCGGGCGAGTGAGTGAGTGAGTGAGAGAATGAGTGAGAGAATGAGTGAGAGAATGAGTGAGAGAATGAGTGAGAGAATGAGTGAGAGAATGAGTGAGAGAATGAGTGAGAGAATGAGTGAGAGAATGGGTGAGAGAATGAATAGATGGGTGAGTGAGCTAGTGGGCAAGTGAGAGAAATTAATAGATAGGTGAGTGAGTGAATTAGTGAGCGAGTGAGAGAATGAGAGAGAGCATGAATAGGTGGGTGGGTGAGTGAGTGAGTGAGTAAGAGAGTGAGAGAATGAATAGATGGGTGAGTGAGTGAGTGAGTGAGAGAGTGAGCGAGCGAGTGAGAGAATGAATAGATGGGTGAGTGAGTGGGCGAGTAATGGAATGAGTGAGAGAATGAATAGATGGGTGAGTGAGTGAGTGAGTGAGCGAGTGAGAGAATGAATAGGTGAGTGAGTGAGTGAGTGAGCGAGCGAGCGAGCGAGCGAGTGAGAGAATGAATAGATGGGTGAGTGAGTGAGTGAGTGAGTGAGTGAGTGAGCAAGTGAGAAAATGAGTGAGAGCATGAATAGGTGAGTGAGTGAGTGAGTGAGTGAGTGAGTGAGTGAGTGAGTGAGTGAGAGTAACTGAGTGAGAGTGAGCGAGAGTGCTTGATTGACTGAGTGAGTGGGTGAGTGAGTGAGTGAGTGAGTGAGTGAGTGAGTGAGTGAGTGAGTGAGTGAGTGAGTGAGTGAGTGAGTGAGTGAGTGAGAGAGAAAAGTGAGTACTAAAAGGTGAATACCAAAATAAACATATTGTCAACATAGTTATCTATACAACTACACATGCACCTTCATGCAGCGGTCTCTCTACCTACCTGAATAGCTGTGGCCTTAAAAAGCACAGCTCTGATCGTGCCTCCAGTTCATCAATTGAAAGATGTTTGTGTGTTTAGGATGACACTCCAGACGCACCAAGTGGCACTTGACATACCCGCTACATTCAGCGTTTCAAAGGTTCTGCACAGACCCACCAATGTGATGTCTACACAACTCTTCCTCTCTCCGTAGTACGTGGTACTTGACAATGTCGGAAGACATGGAAGGTGGGTGGCTGTCATTGTGAACATTTTAACACACACAACATTACTGTGTATTCCAGGAGTAATCAATGTGTTGGGTAGTGTATTTGCATCCAGTGCATGTTGGTTGCAGATTTCATAGCCGTTTGGATTGTTTATAATCTCAAATCACACATGTTGGTGGGTGGTGGTGTGAACGCATATAGATTGTTTGTTACTGGATTTCGCAAACTTATAATGTAAACTGCTTTGAACAGTCCTAATGACTGGAGTCACCACTATATAAGAACTTACCTTAATTTTTATTTTTACCACCCCTCAAATCACTAACTCTTGATTGAAATTTCACCAAACTGATTTTATCTGACTTGCTCTCTGTCTAGAGTCAAAGTGTTAGTGTTTTTCTGGTGAACTGGTCGGTGGGGTGGAAAAGTAAAGTATGCATTCTACATAGAAGATATTGTTGTCAGTTCACTTTGTTGATACATTATACATATAGCCAGTTTAGCATGTCTTTTTACACAAAGTCCTCCTTGTGAATGCCTGCATGGTGGGTCCACTTTGACAGATGTAGAATTGAACCTTGGCCCAGTTGCTGTTGCTAAGAATAGTCTTGTGTCATGGCTTCCCTGGGAGACACTTTCAGCATCAACCTTGATATTGTTCGAACAGCAAATCATCATTCATTATGACACATGTTTAATGAATACTATTATTACGTTTGTATTCCGATTTGAATTATATATTACTGGCAAAACACAATTTACTTGACAGCACTAACATCTTGCCTAAACTTTCAATGGTGCAAGTGCTTAAATTAAGTCGTCCAGTGGCACAAAATAAACTATACTTTTCAGGTATAAGCAGTTGGTTTATGTTGACAGCAACTGATATTGGTATGAGCAGTAGTTCGTACACATTTGTGATTTATAATTAAATATTTGTGTAACAGTTCTCATCTAACCATCACTTCATGATGCTGTTTATTGCATATGTGTCCTTTTTGTATGGTAAGTATATTGTAAAGTTCTGGAAGTGTATTATATTTAATCTATGTGCATAATGGGAACAAATGACCAGAAAATTAAGCAAACAATAACAAGGTATCTCAGTTGTACCTTCAATTTAGTATAAATATTTCCTGTGCGTTCCTCTCTACCATGAATATTGTTTCTCCATCAGTAATGTGTCCACAACTAGTTGCATGTTTATTTGTGTGTAATGAATAGTAACCAACAGACTTCTCTAGAGTATCCCATCTGGAGGACAACATCTCCTGCTTCCTTGTGGTGTTAGACAGCAGTTAAACTGTGCCCAAGTTTTTAGGCATGATTGGGTAGCCCGCCAGCAGTTATAGGGCACATCCTGGTAGTGGCGCCAGTCACAACTACAGCCCCTGAGTGTCAGAGAGGGTGACTTGTAGAGATGAGCCCAGAAACTGGTGGCCTTCAGGATCTGTGTGGTGAAAAAAGAAGTTCAAAGCCACACTGTTCTTGCCCATAGAGAATTCTCAATGGATTCTGTTTCAGAGTTCAATAGACAGAGTACATGTGACGAGACAGAAATAAACAATGAGTTTGTTTGACAAGCTTTCTACATGTAAACACCTTAGGATATGTGTCTTCTAAGTGTGATTTTGATCACAGGATCTACTCTGTTCTTCAGTTATGATACCTCGATATAATATAAGAAGTTAATGAAGCGTCATTATCATATAATTCAGGTTACCAACCTAATGTATATTGGAGATTTTCAGTGAAAGTATCATGTTGTAGTAGAACATTGATGTGATGTGATATGTACAGCGGCATGGTGTTTGTAAAGTTAACAGTTTATAAAATGTCAATGGTACTGGTAAAAGAGTGAAAATAAAATTATGATTAAACATTATTTTGATCTAAGCAACATCATTATCCCAATTGTTGTCATGATATCGTTTTTGTTGCTGTTTTTGGTTGTGCAGTTATCAACATTATGACGACATGCTGACATCAGGATATTTAATTTCCCTCACTCATCCACCATCCACATTTTGGCCTTAACTGCACTTTGACCAATACTTTTATACATGTTTGGAAAAATATGTATGTATACATATACAGGGAATAAATATATAAAAGCTTAGTGTGAATAACAATTTCACGGGAGGTGTACTGAGTACGATTATGTGACTGACTTAAAGCGAATGGTTAGCAGGGCACATTTTCTCCCTTCAATCCCATGACTGGATATGTTCCTAAGCAAGCACAGCTCGCAGTGTGAATGTTGTTTTGGCCGGTGCCCCGAGCGTTTAGAACCGTAAAACAACTACAAGACACGCTGGTGCTCTCAGCTGGGCTTTGTTCCTCAAAGTAATTTTCTGTTCATTCCGATTTGCCAGCCAAATACCACAGACGAGGTTTATACTGGTGCAGTTTCACGCATGAAAGGCACTGCAGACTATTGAAAATAATTGTAATTATTAACATGTTTATTTTCTGGCAATCTGGCAGTGTTGCCTGACAAGTCTCAAGATCCTTGTTGCTCTTTCTGGGTTTATTTACTTCTTTGGATCAGTAACCTCTAATTTACTGATTGGTGATGTACACGTATTTAATAATGCAAAGATTGTTATGTATTTATAGTTATATCCATATTTGTTACACAGTTATTCATAATTAGTATCATGTTTGATTCTTTTCTACTTGTTGGGAAATGACGGAAAACAAAATGATGGTTGAGTGATGAACTACACTTCAGAGGGTGCCACAAGTATCATTTGCATTACTGGAATTTTTTTTACCGTGCCATCATTGGTGACTGTAGAAATGAAAGGGACAGTAGGGACGGGGTAAAAAAGGAAAATAAAAAACATAATGATGATAACTGGTGAACTTCATTTCATTTGGTCCTCCATGTAAAAGTGAAGGCTGGCTATGAATATTATCCAAACACAAAATTACCTGTTGGGAACAATGTTTATTTACATTGTAGTTGTTCTTTTCTAATTCATAGACATGTTGGTTAACATTGACAATGATAGCTTTGGTAATGTACATGTATATCCTTTGCATAGACACTCATCTTTGGCTACAGCTTTAGCACTGATATGTGTGTGTAAACATAGTTCTTGGTCACTAGCTCCTGTCTGGTTCAAACAAAGCTTGTAAGTACTACTGGAGTCAAGGAGAGCTCCTAAGACTGCTTACTATGTTATCGATATTGTAAGTAAGATACTTATTGCAGCCCATTACCTAATAGCAACCACTTTTGGTCTCATGTAACAATGCAATATGTATGAAGCAATATATTATACAATATTTAACAGTGTCCTTAACATGTTTATGTTAATGAATCTATCGAGATTATGGACAATTCATTGTAACATTACAGTTAGTCATATAATCATGACTACAGCAATGACATAGTCTTATAATCATGATTACAGCAATGGCATAGTCATATAATCACGATTACAGCAATGGTGTTGTCTTTGTCTATACACTGTTTGTTTACAACTTTCTGGTTGTTATTATATGTGTCAGGCATGTTAACAGTTGAACTGTGTAAAATGCTAGCTAATACATTATATTAAAATATATAATTGTATGGTAAATGTGATTGTAATCTTATCATAACTATATTTTGACAATGCAGTCAAATATCATTAAAGTTAAAACCAGGGTTACAAATGTTCACTGGTTACACATCAATACAGGTACTGAAACTTGTCTGAAAGTGATTATTTATGTACATATATTTATTTTAGTGTATATATATATATATATTATATATATAATTTTATATATATAATTATATATATATGTATGTTTGTATATATATATATATATATATATATATATATATATATATATATATACAGTGTATATATATATATTATTGTATATCCATTTATATAATTTTATATAAATTTACACTCTTACAAACACGTTTGTAATATCTATATAATATACAGTTTATCCTATTAACCATCCAATACAATTTATTATTCTATTATGAGAATATTTTTATAATACTTTGCAGATATTTTTTTATATAATATTTTCACTATTACTGACTGGTACATGAACTATAAGAACTTCTGTAGATTTCTATTTTAAAAGTGTTAATAAATTTATTTATGTATAACTTTGTAGAATATTCCGTATAATTCTGTGGAACGTGAAGTGATTATAGGAATTCAGTGCAATTCTATGGACAATTCTGTAGAATGTTCAAAAATAAATTAATGCCACATACATTTTTATTGAATTCTAAAGACTTTTTAGATTTCTCTAGATTTCTGTATATTTCTTCTGTTCTGTTAGGGACTGTAACATTGTTTGCTATGGCTGTTTCCCTGCCAGGTTTTAATCTAGGAGAAACAACTACACACTGCATGCTGTCACTGTGACCAACATGTTTACTCAACCCCTAAACGATAGTTTTAAACTATATCAACCACACTGGGTACACACACAGACTGAAGGCCACTTCTGGGAAATCGCTTCTAGGAAGATTACGTGGCCTGCCTGCAGTAAACACGCAGCAAGTAGACCAGGTATTTGATCCTCTGTACTCAGACTGTGGGATGGCGAGTCTGGCGCAACGGCTCCTCCAGGAATTCCCTGGAACACATTTCTAGGGAGTCTGAGTGACAGGCTGGCTCGCAGCGAGAGTGCCTGTGAACGTTGATGTATGGCTTAGAAGTGCAACCACCAAGGTTAGATGTGTCCATGGCTCCAGTTTAATGGTGAATAATCACAGTTTATGGGGCAGTTGGGGCACATCTATTAGGTGTCTTGTAGTGCCTGGTAGGGCAGCTTGTTTAGGTCACTGTTGGTCAGTCTTTCTGGTCCATTCCCGTGGTCAGTCACTGGTCAATTCTTCCATTCACTTCCTGTGGTGAGTTCTTGCAGTCAGTTCCTCTGGTCAGTCCCTATGGTCAGTCGTGCAGTCAGTTCCTCTGGTCAGCCTTTGTGGCCAGTCCCTGCAGTGATTTCCTCTGGTCAGTCCCTGTGGTCACTCCCTGCAGTGAGTTCCTCTGGTGAGTCAGTCCCTGTGGTCAGTCCCTGCTGTCAGTTACTCTAATCAGCCTCTGAAGTCAGTCCGTATGGTCATTTCTGTGGTCAGTCTCTGTGGTCAGTTGCCATGATCAGTCCCATATGGTCAGTCCCCACTGTTGGTGTCTGCACACAGTCAATCCCTGGCTGTGGTCAGTCCCTGTTTCAGTTTCAGTCAGTAACTCTAGACAGTCTCTGTGGTCAGTCCACTCAACCAACCCCTATTGCCAGTCCAGTGAGGTCTCAGTGAGTATGTGTGAACATTTCCTGCAGCCTAGTCCTGTAATCTGGTCATTCCCACTGATGTATTGTCAGCTATGTAATAGAATGTTTGTGTTACAATGGCTTATAATTGTTTGGTGTACACACACACGCACGCATGCACGCACACACGGACGCATACGCACACACACATCCTTGCACTAACCAGTCATACAGTTTCTGTACAGTTGAGTTACTTCTGTATTCAACACAACATAAAGAATCTTCCAACTTGATATTGTACAAGTTGTACATACAAGAGAAACCTATTCCCTTTAGGAGGGGACATCAGTAACCTAAATAGTTAGGTGTCTGAAATAGAGCGGTATCTGTAAAAGGGAGGTTGCTGTAATAGAGAGGTTGCTGTAATAGGGAGGTTATTATAATAAGGAGGTTGTTGCAATAGTGAGGTGTCTGCAATAGTGAGGTGTCTGCAATAGAGAGGTGACTATAACAGGGAGGTTGCTGTAATAGGGAGGTTGTCATAATAGGGAGGTTGTTGTAATAGTGAGGTGGTTGTAATAGAGAGGTGGTTGTTATAGAGAGGTGGCTGTAATACGGAGGTTGTTGTAATATAGAATTGGCTGTAATAGGGAGGTTGTTGTATTAGAAATCTTGTTATAATAGGGAGGTTGCTATAATAGGGAGGTGACTGTAATAGGAAGGTTGCTGTAATAGTGAGCTGACAGTAATAGGGAGGTTGCTGTAATAGGGAGGTTGCTGTAATAGAGAGGTTGTTGTAATAGAGAGGTTGCTGTAATATTAATAGGGAGGTTGCTGTAATAGAGAGGTTGGTGTAATACTAATAGGGAGGTTGCTGTAATAGAGAGGTTGCTGTAATAGAGAGGTTGCTGTAAGGCGAAGTGGCACTGGACCGTGCACACACATTCTAGGGCCTGATACTGTGGCAGGGAGAGGTCTAATGACTGCAGACATGCTGCAGTTGGCCTCATGTTGTTCCTGCCAGGCAATGATGGGCAGTGTGTTTGGTTCTCAATCAATCACTCCTTGTATAGTTCCATTTCTAGTCTGAACTGCCCTGAGGCGCTTTCGAATTTCACTAGAACCACTCGTAACTACTAGCAGGGTAACACGAAGACAATCTAACTGATGCAAATACATTTATCTCTAACATATTGAAATAAGAAAGTATTTGGTCGGTCACTCTGGTCAAGTGGCTGGAGTGCTGGACTTTTGCTCGCGGGAACTGGGGTTCGAGTTCTGGTGCCGCTGGGTGGTGATTTAGTTTGGTTTGGATGTGGTGTAAAAAATTGGGCAATTTTGTTTACCCTACCATAAACTGCCTGTGTCTTTCGGAAGAGACACTATATGCCATCAACTAATCTGGTGTCTATGCCAGTGGAAGTAAAATAAAGTAAAAGGGAAATGGAAGGAAATGTCTCACTGAGTAGAGAACTCATTCTCATAAAACTCCAATAGAATAATCAACAGGGATTGCAGTCATATAAAGTTATAATAGGAAGAAGAGAAGAAGTCATTAAACCTCACCTGACATGGTTGAATAATTTATGATAACACTTTTCACGGTTCTGAGTTGTGTAAATTCAGTTGGTACGATACAAAATGCTGTTGTGTTTTTGATGTTGTCTCCCATTGGAAGAGACACTGGTCTGGCCCCTGTGGACCAGCCCTGGGAATGGAACCTGGGATGACTTCCAGGTGTGGTCTATCCCAGGCTGATTGTGTGGTACTAGGGCCATCAGTGCCAGCATGTGTTGGTGATTTGTAATGGCACAACCTGGGCCATCCATCTCTCCTCCTTGGGCCCCAAACGCTGCCCCATTACAGGCAGCACTGTTAGTGTGTGTGTACATGTTCACACACAGTGCGCTTGTTCACTGTGGTCAGTACTACTGTGGTCAGAGCGCAGTGGCTCAGGGGTAGACCTCCGAACTCTCGACTAAGAGAATCCGGGTTCGAATCCTGTGCTGCGGTGTTAAAACCTTGGGCAAGTTTTTTCACTCTACATTGCTCCAGTTCATTCAGCTGAATAAATGGGTATCTGGCAATAGACAATGGTGGATATGTGCACAAGCATACTTTCGCACATTAATTGTAGCATGTGGCTGGATGCTTCACAGAGAAGTTGAGATGGTATTTGATTGAACAGGTCTGCCGGGGAAGTAATGTGTAAAAGCGCTTTGAGGAGTCCTATGGACTGGCTACTGCGCTATTTAAAAATTTACCTGTTTTTACTCCAGCAGTATACTTTGGTACAGGGAATGCACACACGCATGCATGCACACACGCACAGACACATGCACACATGCATGCATGCTCACAAGGATGTACACAGATACACACAGGACTGTCAGTGTGCAGACAAGACGTGTCTGCTGACGATCATATACAGATCAACGCGCATACAGACCCATACGCAGACAAATATACAGACATCATAGACACACATATTTAAGAGATCTTAATTACAGTCACACATACAGTTAAGCTTATAGCAATGTAAGCGTACTGTGACATATATAGGTCATGCATGGAAGAAAACACAATGGTACACGTGCACGCAGACAATTACACACTTACTTATGCATGTGCACACACACTGACACATGCATGCCAACCAACATGCACATACACAAACACACGCATGATGAGAACTCGGTCTGAAATTATACTTTACAAATTGACCTGAAGTGATTGGTTGCCACAACCTTTCCTGATGTCTAAGTATTCAATAAATATGTATATAAATAAACGATAATGTTTACATAATTACATATTTATTATTATGTTATTATTATTACATATTTTTATATGCAAACTGACGTTTACCTTTTTGATATCAACAAATTAACCAACATTTACAGATGCTGATGTTAAACGGGTAACACTGTGCTGGCATTAAAGTTAATTTTATTATTTTATACGTAATGAATATGTAGCAGAGCCCTACTAATGACTCCTGGTGCATTGTGGGTCTGCCATGGTAGACGGGACCATGCAGTAGGATGTCTGGTGTAAGCACTGGGAGATGGTGCAGCCCATCCAGTGGCTAGGAGGGACTGATGGGTGACTCTGGGGTCACAATCTGGTGAGAATTTGTAGAAGAAAGAAGCAGGCCTGTGCCAGCCAATTAGTTATCACTTTGTGGGAACATTTCCGGCAAACGTAGGTTCATGTATGGATAGCTCAGTGTAAATACCAAGATACACTTGGTATTACCAGAATCTGTTATTTAGAAGTTTCTTGTTTGTGTAGACAAATCTGTACAACATTTAAACAAGCAATCATTTGTTAACATTTTAAAACTTGTAAGGCTTTTCATGACTGCATAGCATATGATTAAAAATGGCAAATATAAACCTCCACATAATGTCAGCATGCAAGAATGTGAAATATTTTGCTTGTTTTGAAGTCTACCTGGTATTATTTTTATTATTAGTTGAACTTTGTTTGTGATTTCCAGCATGTAAACATGTGTGAAATAAAATAAAACTTGACGTACATGTACCATGAGAATAGTTATGCTAGAAATTGTGTAATATTATGAAGCTTGAAATTATGAGAAATTAGTCATTTGTTACACTTCTTATTTACACTCATTGTAACCGTGTCAGTGTAATATATTTATTTACATACTCTTTTTGGTGCAATAATTTACAAAAGTTTGAGTATTTCAGTAATATTTTTATAATTATAGCACCTCTGAAAACATCCCACATTGAACAGGTTTGTAGGTGCTGCCACCTAGTGAATAGGAAGCCACCTGGTGAATAGAAATGCTGCCACCTATTTCTACCTGCATGCTGTCCTAGGGTATTGTAGAGACACTAGTCCATATGCCTCCATACTTATAATTATGAATCTTTTCTTTATGCATCTTATTGTTATTACCAAATAATAATTAATCCATGCTAAGCCAAAAAACCAAGCTTAAAATTACATTTAAACATTATTTTTATTTTACACTATGAAAACTAATAACCAAGGAATGCAACCTTTTATAGGCAATAAAATAATTATCATTTTAAAATTCAGTATTTTTGAATTGATTTGGTGGGTTTTATATTTTATGGATACAGTTGGTGTCTGTCTGAGCTGTACATTCAACTGCATAAATATTAAAGTAATTACATTGTAATTACATTGGTGAAAGTTCAATTTTATTTATGTGATGTTTTATAATGGTTCAATCCATAATGCACATTTTTATCCAATATTAAGATGTGAACATTATGTTAGAGGACAGCATTTTCGTTTCATATCAGTGGCATTTGTGTAAATCAGTTTCTTGTGAAATTTGGGCTAGTTAAAAAAATTATATTTTGAGACAGAGATCTTCAGTGCTGTTTGAAAACACATACCATATCATATCAGTTTTTTGATATAATAATTCACAATTGTGTAATACAGCATAGTTCGTTTCTAAACATGCAAAAATCAAATTGATACATTCACACGTGCAAAGGTTTTTTTAAACTCTAGCACAGTTTCACGAAACATCATTGTGACTTGTAACACACTCATAAATAATTATTATTTGGATTTATTTATCCTAACTAATACAACAGAATAGATCAGGTAATAATTTGTGAGAGGGCACTGTTAATAACCAGACTAATAGAGGAAACTGGACGTCGTAAATGCTACATTTTGTACATGTTTATCAATGATGCCTACATTACACAATTGTTAATCAACGGTGATTCTATGTCAGATCAATCATTTTTGGCACTTTTTTACTGACTCACCTCAGAATTAGTGTAAATTTCACATCATAATTGGAACATATCGTTTAATTAAACAACCATGGAATCTCTTTTAAATTGGGTTATGAAATGAAATTAATACACTGCACATCTAATAATAATATTATAATAACTGTATTTAGACACTAATATCCAAACTAAAACTGTTCAGTAGTGTTAACAATAGTTACAAATTATAACAAACAAATATAATAAAAGTACTACAAGTAAAACGTACGAATACATGATTTAAAATAGTAACATCGGATTGTATCACAACACTAGAACAATTCAAAGAACAATGTTATTAGAGTAATTTAAAAAAGAAAGTAAACAATACTTCAGCGTATGTGAATGAGAGGCAATGAGAGTGGATGAGCCAGTAGAAGTGTGCCCAGGCTACAGCAGGCTGTACTCCATGTGTGGAGTCTACAGTGAGGTGACAGTATTACGTGCGTGCCCACGGCTAACGGCTTACACCCACGTCACAGCACACATGCCCAGTCATGCACCAGCTCACCTGCCTCTCACTGTGGAATGCATCCAGGATGCAGAAAAAACATGTCTCACCTGTGCAAAAGCTGCCAGGTACCAGGCCGTGCTGGCCGGCCGTCCCGTACACAACACACGCGTCTGTACCCCGGGGCGATCTTTCACAAGCACCCATACATGTGAGCTCATAAAATGGGATTTAGTTTGTGATCCAGATTTTACCCACGGAATAGTGTTTGAAAGAAATATTATTTTGAATGTGGCGTTGTGGTGTGCCATTGTTTATGGAAATGTTGCTCGTGATAATATGGTGTGGTTTTTCATGTTTTCATGAAATGCTGTTTTAAGATATTTTTCGTGGATTCGTTGTTATCGGGTGTATCATAGATTACAGAGATGTAAAGTATGATGGTATGTGATGCCTTTATATCTAGTTTAGGCAATAGTATTTTTATTGTTATGGTTCTGAAGTTTTGGTATTTTATGTGGAAGGTCATTCTTCATTGCTGAGCTGAAACTTTGGAATTTGCACCCTAATAGGGTTAGATCAATTTAAAAACATACCAAAGTTATATCTTTGTGTATCCCCCTTAAACTGTGGTGTGTACATCCATATGATGACAACTGTAATTCTGCTTATCGATTTTGTGAATGACCATCCCTTTTGTTTATGTGTATGTCTGGGCATGGCTTCCAAGGATTCATGTGCAAAAGAAGTTGGCCTCTTATTATCATAGTTATAACGAAATAAATGATAATTTCTTGCACATCGTTGTATTGTGCACACCCTTCAGTCATTTATCCAATGATCACATCACAGTCACATGGCTGCACTGTCATGATGCATACATTTAGAAATCAAATTGTAAACTGTGGTTATATTTATACACAAAGATAGGATGTCATTCAGTATTTAGCACTGCTTTTAAGTGCATTATTCGTTACCCCACTGTACTTATAGACCTGTTCTTTGAATGTTGTCTCAACTGCACTGGGAAGTATTCAGTCATGCTGCAAGTACTGCACACAAAAATGTATACACAGTTATCCTCCATTGTCTTTTGCCAGGTATTCAGCTGAGTGAACTTACGTGGAGTATACAGAATTGCCCACGTTTTAAAATGGCACCAAGAGGTTTCAAACTCAGATTGTTCTGCTTAAGAACGTAATGTCCTAACTACTGTGCCAAGTACATGAGAATGTTTGACAAATAATTTAGTTGTCCTAATTTACATGTTCTTGCCCTCTAGATGGTAACATTTATCTTAGGGGTTAGCGTGTCACACACAAGTAGCGAACAATTGAAGTTCAACATTTGTATTTGAGCATTAGATGGCTGCATTCAAGGGAAAAATGTCAATTAGCTTCCACACACCCATCAGTTATCATTATTAGTTATTACTTATTTTATACTAATTATAAGTTATTACATACTATTACTTATTAATTTGATTTTGCCTCCATCCACAGTGGCGCCATCTAGAGGGGTGGTAAACAATGAACAGTTAGCATTTTTAGCTGGCATGTGGCCTGTCAATATGTAATTCTGGAAGTAAATAACCACTTTACTTTTTTTTTAAATGCCCTACCAAATGGTACAGAAGAGACTTCTGGAACATGGCGTATTAATGTATGGATGATTGTTTACGTGCATGCATGCACACAGCAGACGGATGAACAGTGACTTGCTTTATGTTGTAAGTAACATCCTAATCACAAGGTGGCAGCACTCGTGCACATAGCTCTATCAGTGATGTGTGGTGACACAAGCGTTTTTAGAATTAACATGAGTACAGAAGTAATGCTAGGAGGGACCCAGGGAATGACCCAGAGTACTGGGAGGAACCCAGAGTGTATATGGTTAATTTATATTATTTTAGATTTAGTGAACACATTGTATTAATGTGAAGCGCTTTGATTGATATTTAGTTAGCTAAAAAGCGCTATATATAGCAACGGAATTATTATTATTTATTATTATGATGAACCCATAGTATAGATGCAGGCTAATTTATGTTGACTGAATAAATATAATAGTATGAACATAATTATGAACACACGTAAATGTTCATGGAGACTCCCACTGTGCCATTACGTATGTAGCTAACGTGAGAGTCATTGTGCAAGCTACACGGCTCAACCTAGGGGTACAGGAATGGACTCAGGTCATGATGAACCCATGGTACAGGGATGGACTCAGGTCATGATGAACCCATGGTACAGGGATGGACTCAGGTCATGATGAACCCATAGTACAGGGATGGACCCAGGTCATTATGAACCCATAGTACAGGGATGGACCCAGGTCATGATGAACCCATGGTATAGGGATGGACCCAGGTCATGATGAACCCATAGTACAGGGATGGACCCAGGTCATGATGAACCCATGGTACAGGGATGGACCCAGGTCATGATGAACCCATGGTACAGGGATGGACTCAGGTCATGATGAACCCATAGTACAGGGATGGGCCCAGGTCATTATGAACCCATAGTACAGGGATGGACCCAGGTCATGATGAAGCCATGGTATAGGGATGGACCCAGGTCATGATGAACCCATGGTACAGGGATGGACCCAGGTCATTATGAACCCATGGTACAGGGATGGACCCAGGTCATGATGAACCCATGGTACAGGGATGGACCCAGGTCATGATGAACCCATGGTATAGGGATGGACCCAGGTCATGATGAACCCATGGTACAGGGTTGGACCCAGGTCATGATGAACCCATGGTACAGGGATGGACCTAGGGTACAGGATGAACCAAGTGTACAGGAATGAATCACACAGCAGTACAGGGATGAACTCAAGGTGTGGGATAACCTTCTCTACAATTAATGAGTCCACTACAGGTTACCCAGTTACCCCGGGTGTGTGGCTTTTAGTGTCTTCCGAAAGACAGGCAAATGTGGGGTGAACAAAATTGCCTAAGTTTCGAAACAGCACTAGGTGGGATTAAACCACCGTCCCCTCCATGGACAGACCGGCGCTCTACCGCGTGACCACCGCTCCCCATCTAGTTTCTATCTAAGTATAGTCACCTCCATCAGTTCTATTGCACAATGATGGCTGCATCATCAACATCCCACTTGACATTACACTACAGACTGCCTTTGTTTACATGTGCAGAAACTCAATAATGGAAATAACGATGAGTTAGTGCATTTTACTCAATTAAATTATTAACAATCAAGTTGTTACAATATTTATGATTACCGGGTAACTACACAACAAGGTGTATTTTGATGATAAAGATGCATGAATAAAACCAACTTTGTGTGTACCTATGTAAATGTTAGCACAGCTAAACAGTGTTGCATTGTGCTAGCAGCTTTTTCGTGAAATTCACCTCATATTAGGACAACTTTCTAACGATTTGTTTACCAACATTACCAATAGATTTAAATGAACACTTCAATGGACATCATTGCAGAACCAGTCATGTAGTCTGCCATGTACCTCTGTGGCTAGTCTTTGTGTAGTAACTACTGTGAGGCTGAAAGCTTTCCTGAGAAGTTGAGATGGTGTTTGGTTGAAGAGCCCTGCCAGGGACTTAAGTGTAGAGTGATGTAAGCAGTCCAAACACTGGATAGTGTGCTATATGTAAAAATTTACTTTTGGCATTTGTTTCTAATGTAAGAGTTTGTTAAATTTGCACTAAAGCGAACATTATAATGCACAGCGGAATTGACACGCTTCGATATAGTCGATTCTTAGTTCATCTTTGTTCTGTCAATATCTGCAGTACATTTTATTTTTCAATCACAAGTTCCACTATCCTGTTTAGTTTTTATTTTATAATCTTGTCCATTTCGACACACTCCAATATAGTCCTTTTTAGTTCATCTTTGTTTGTCAATGTCCGTAGCTGTATTTATATAAATATCAATCACAAGTTCCACCATCCTGTTTCGTTTTCATTTTATAATCTTGCAACAGTTTCCCCTGCTCAGCTCCCCAGGAGACTGGGAGTTTGCCCAGCAGCTGGGAAGGAAGGCCCCAGGTAGGGAGGGAGGGCAGCTGCCAGGGACCACACCATGCCATATGGGTTTTATTAGGGCAGTTATCATGATGGGAGGGGAGACTGGCAGGCCTTGGAATGCGGCAGGACTCTGGAGGTGTTCATTCAGAGGTAGGAACGGAAACAGCAAGTGGGAACTTGAAGACTGTGGGAGAAGGTCGTGGTGTCTGCCTTCTATGTGCTTCCTGGGCACCGGCGTTGGAGGGACGGTCGCTTAGTGCACTTGGCAGTAGACAGGGAACATCTGAGAGACTGAGGTGTGTCATCAGTGTGTACCAGGTACACTTGTGTACTTGTACTTGTACTTGTACTTGTACTTGTACTTGTACTTGTACTTGTACTTGTACTTGTACTTGTACTTGTACTTGTACTTGTACTTGTACTTGTACTTGTACTTGTACTTGTACTTGTACTTGTTTACCGTTCTGTTGTCAGTGTGAGATCATCTGTTGCACTTGTTGTTTTCTGGTCACTCCTCTTTCCCAGAATGCATTGCATGCTTCAGCAGATCAGTAAACAGTTACGGGTTTTGTCCAACATTGTTATCACTACCGGTACATAGCAATAAATCCAGTCTCTGGATTGTGTTGCCTGGATATAAAATGACACAAAAGATGGTTTTTCGAAAGTATCCGGACCAGTGGTGGTTATTATCAAAATAATGATGACGTACATATTAGAGCAGTTCTTTTTAATAAAGTAAGATGATATACATAAAGTACACCTTACCTTATCAGACACACCCAATTGGTAGTCCTTTAACAATTACAGAAAATATGCCTGACATTATCATAAATTGATGTACCTGGTACTCTAACATTGGTAACAAACCTTAATCAATTACAAATTTCCAAAAAAAAGATTGTAAACTTTTCTTCTAAGGTGTAGTAAATTAACTCCTGAAAATTTAGCACACAATTAACCTATCTAGGAGAAAGAGCTTAACATACCAACATACATGTACGTATGCTAAGCTAACAATTTATTATACTTAGATTGTACTCTAATACATAAAAATAACTACATCAAGAAGTGGTCGTCATACCTCAATGACATCATCCCTCCAAATAGGTGTGATGTCATATCCCCTGAACAGGTGTGTTGTCATATCCCGTGACTAAACTGCTATATCATTATATTAACAAACCACACGTATACCAAATGGTTGGTTATTTATAACCCTACACATTTTCGTATCAGTCATCACATATCACAAAAACTTGCCACTTGTGCTTAGTGGTTGTACTTAGATGTGTTAGTTTTTGTTACATGTTTTTTTGCAACAGCAAACATTTGCTTGTACTGGCTTTGAGCCATCTTTATAGCCAATACAAATAGTAGATTTCTTAAAATCTGTGCAACAGTATCTTTTCTAGAGCAGTATTTGTTATTGCAATAAATTTCCTGGAATATTGCTATGTTTTAAGGTACTTTTCAATGTGTCATAGTCTTAAGATACATTTGCAATTTCAGTGTCTCAAACTTAAAACTGTTTAGTGTGAAAAGCTATTGTGATGTTTGTGTTGATCATTTTTGGCAGCATGTATATTTCAGCACATATTATGTATTTTCAAATTTAAATTATTTTATTATTTTGACACAGACGAACTTGTTACGTCAGGTTTATTTAGTTTCAAGAACACCACAAGTGTTAGCTAATGCAATTATTCCTTAGAAAATGGCTATATTTAAGGTATTTTTCGAAGTGTCATTGGTAGTCGTCATTTATGCATTCTATAGCAGAAGCAGCTAGAAACATGGCTTTGGAATGGCAATGGCAATTAATCCCTGTAGCAAACACAAAGTGTTACCAGTTTGACAATTCTAAGGTGCAGCAGGGCTGATGTGTCAGGTATGCACAGAATGCCCAGATACATATGTAGAAACAACCACGGACATCCACACAGCACGTCAAGCTGTTGACAAAATTCCTCCCTTCACCTTTTGCTGTTCATACATTTGTTATGTTACGGTAATGACACTAAATTTAACCACGGTTTGTCGTGTGTGCTGTGACACTACAGACCCCTACGAATACCATAACAGGTCACACTCACAGAACCAACACAAGTCTAAGATGGTTAGACATTCAATACATGTGTCCGACTATTCCTACATATGTATCCAGCCATACCTAAGACAATTACTACAAAAGGGAGGTTGCCTTAAATAATTCCCTCACAGACCTGTGGAAAACCCTCGATGTTGTATGTGTTTGAGAACAGTCATAAAAAGAATATGCTAAAGAGCCACAAATAACTGAATGTGACACAATAATTGGTTAACTTTATCATTGTTATTTACACTGAGGCAAACTATTACCAAATATATACACCACTTACATAACACCTGCCACCTGTCGTGTTTTACATTATCAGCAATTATATAATTAAGGACCATGCAACAATGAATGTTGCTTTAGGGAGCGTTATAAGGATCCATTGTCCTAACTAAGCACCATTAAACAATTGGGCTGATCCAAGTAGATAAAGATTTGTTTTGTGTAGTTTTTATAATTAGATTTTCAAATAAATAATGTAACATAATAAGAAGGTAATAGCTCAAGGAGATCCAGAAAGTTATGCAACATTTATCTAATCAATATTTTATCATTCAGAAATATGTTTTTTTAACAAGTTTTCATATTTAAATAAATACAGTTGACAATAACTTCATGTAATTTATTATTTATTTATACATTTTTTAGTATCTTTGGGCTATCACAGCCACTATGTGAACTTATAAACTAAGTTATGATTTCAAGATATTACGTAAAATTGATTGGCTGATAAAATACCTGTTGAATATTAGAGCTAAAGATTTCCCAATAATCCTGTCTTAATGTGCACTGAGTTGCACTCATAATCTTGCCTTGTAGGTGTGTATATTGCCTGTGTTTGAGTGTTGAGCCGGCCAAGGTGATGGCTGCCAGCCAGGGTTCCATGTCACGGCATTGTCTGGTGCACTTGTAGATATCACTGCGATATGAAAGGGGTACATTTGTATGTGTGACAGCCTCAGACCCACTGGGTCAGTTGGACGGATAAGAACCCGGCTATTGTTGTGTGGTTGTGGAGACCTGGTGCGTTTGGCCCGAGTCATATGGCCCGTGTTCTCCGTGCTAGCGTGACATGCTATGTAAGTATGTTTTCGTGGTATTTTCACTGGAAATATTTAAAAAAAAATATTAGTCATTTTTTACATGTATTATATTTATACCTATTAGCCTTTTATAATTGTATACTGTTGCCAGTATTTTGAGTAAATATTTATTAATTCATCCGTGAAAAAACTATATAGGTATTGGTACTTTCACCACTATAAGTTTACAATTACTATTTTACTGGTGTGACAGATGAATACAAGAAATATGTGCTTTGTCGTGGTTTCGATCTAGAAATCCCCCAAAAATATCATATATCATATATATATATATATATATATATATGATCTTACAAATTCTATGTTTGCATTGCTAAGTCAACAAAAATTTTAAATGTTGTTCTGCATATTTCTTCTTCATAAAATCTGTGAGCTGTGGTTGACACATACAGTGGACACTTGAAAAAATAATAACATTACTGTAACAACCCTAGTTATTAGATTATGGAATGTAGCAGTAGGAATGCTTTGTAAGATTTACGTCACCGAATCTTCCGGCCTTGTCAAATAACATTGGTCATTTGAGAATACCAATCCATAAATTGCAGCAGTTCATTATTAGCCAAATTACACTTATTTGTGTGTCATAAATTCACGTCCATACGTCCTGAAACCTTTTTTAATTCACTGTAATTAAGCAACCACTTAACAGAATCACGTTATTTGACCTAAAGTGATACCGTTAAATCTGATCTGTATAGTTGACATGCATTGTGGTGAGGTTTAGAAATCTTCAATGGCGAACCGTTCTTTTGACATTTATGCCACTAGCAAAAAAACAGCTTTGTGATGGTACCATAGATGTAAGGGTTTCAACTGGTCACCCCCCAGGCGAGTTGGGTGGTGACGTGAGGGTGAATGCCCCGCAGGTGACAAGGTGGTATGCCTGAGACTGGGTGACTGCTGCAGGGGGTGTGAGTGTCAGACTGCCAAGCACCCTCTGGACACAGGTCAGACTTACTTAGAGAGGCACAGGGTAGTGGGTACACACGCAGGTGAAATGTTGAGCAATTGCTAGATTAGACACATTCACAAAAAGGTGGAATATCAGAGTGTTCTGGAAGGTTTTGAGGTAAGCAGATTTGTACATGCTCAGAAAAAGGTTTCGGACTGCAGAAAATGTCCATTATTACAGGATTATGGCATAGACAGGTAGAGAATGATACCTGTAGACTAGTCACTTAATACTTTAAAAGGTGTCTTTACACTGTTTACAGACAAGTTTTTATTACAGACAGGTGTGGCTGGTTTCACTGTATAATTTGTTTCTAAATGCTTATATATTACGCTGAACTGGTATTGCACTATATTTGTATTTGCCGTTATTTTTATATTATTATTTTCTTATTTAAAATATCTTGTTAAGTTTATTTCAAAAGCCGCTGTATTTTTTAGTTCTGCATAATTAATTTGCTAAATAAGTAATAAAAACACTCATATAGCAACTGATCAATAAGATTTGCTCTGATGTCAACGAAAATTAAGATAAAAATAATCTTTAAACGATGAGCTCCACTGGTCTTGTTGATTTACACATTCTGTTTGCGGACGGCTGATTTGACACAATTCAATTTATATAATATACTGTAACAGGCCTGACATCACAGCTACTAGTAACCTGTTAAGATAACTGCCAACTTATCAGTAACACAGTTGAAATGGAAAATCACTTGTCAGTGACATAACTATACCCAGACAGGATAATCAAAATGATTTTAGCTGTTTTTCCTTGGTAAGGCCTTTCGAACAATAGGCAGATCCATTTAGATTAAAGGTGGTTTATATCAATGTTTAATGTAACTACAACACAAACACAAAACAGTGGATTCTCGTACGTAGGTTTTGCAATCCAAATTATGTAACACTTACATAACCAATGTATGTATATATATATATATATATATATATATATATATATATATATATATATATATATATATATATATAATGTACACCTCAGCTAGTTAAGATATGTTTGTACCTAGTAGCTTTTAATTAAACAGAGTAAATCACAACATCATGTCAGGTTTTTTTTATAGACAATGGCTATTAAGGCTATCCTATAAACTTATAAACTAAATTATAATACCCAATTATTACATACAGTTATTGGTATGGTATTCACTGCTGGTCTAATATGTCACTGTGATTGTCCTTGGGAATAACACCTTCACTGGAGTATATTTTGTAGCAGACCTTCGTGTTAAAATAGAGTGGGTAGGCATAACTGCTGCGGGGAGTAGAGAAACTGTCAACCAATGTCCCTTATGACGACAACACAACGACAACATCGAGCTCTGCCAGTAACAGTAACAGTTGCCTGCACATTGCCTCAAGGCTCTTGTTGCATACATGTGGTTGCGGAAAGCAGAGATCTGGCAGCGGTAGCGTGATGTTATCAGAAGTGACATAGCAGAGAGCGGGCAACAGCTTTGATAAACACTCTCGCTGCCTCTACAGTTGAACGTGCGTGTTACCGAGTGCACCGTGGTGACTCTGGTTCTGTCGGGAACAACTTGTGAACAGGGCAGCTGGTGAACCCACCGAGGGCTGTTCTGTGCTTTCTTGTGGGACTGGGAGAAGGCTTGGTCGAGGCCAGGTGCCAGTGTGTGGTCCCAGTACCTGGGCTACGTACGGCGGCGGCTAGCTCTGGGGCCGGAACGGAAGGAACGTACTTGGGGATATGTGCTCACTGGGATAGTCACGTTCGGAGGGGAGAGTCGGCCGGCGTACAGGTAGGCTGGTTGCTGGGTGTTTAGGAGGTGACAAGTTGTTGTCATGTGAATGTACACACATGAAATAGGGTACATTTTAATGTTGTTGTGTGTCGACAGTCGTCAGGGGAGGTTGAGAGAGTTATCTACAAATGTTCTACCCCTTTTGTGGTCAATCTCTTTAAGCAAAGGTCTAATGATTTATCACCTATAAGTTGTCAGTTGTACAAATAAAAAATTCACAGTGTATTTTTCATATTAATAATTGTCGTAATCATTAGGGTGAATAAGTTATAAAAAATTGTGTAATTTTAATGAAGTAGAGTTTGACAAGCACATATTTTTGCTTTGTGGACACTAGTTCTATTGATTTTGTCTGTTCAGCAAAGGTGTTAGATAAACACATAGCCATAATGCTGAAATATGACAAAATTCTGGTTCCAGTGTGATTCATCCATTGGGTGTTGTTTAATGTATATTTTTTTAAATTATTTTATGTTAGAATTATGGTCTGATATTGCTAATCAATCAGAGATATAAAAGATATATGTGTAAAAAACTTGGCATGGGATCATCGTTATACTAAACTTTGTAAATAGTTTCCTGTAATGAAAACTACTGCTACAATTATACTACTAATGCTATAAATATATTTCAGGTTCTCACAAGTTCAGATACAACAGTAGGATTTTGTTATGTTTATAGCTGGAAGCACCAAAACATCAACATGAGCTTGTAATCATGCCAGGGAATAACATACAGTACATAGTGACCACAGTACATAGTGACTACAGTATACAGTGACGACAGTACGTACTGAATACAGTACATAGTGAGTGACTACAGTACATAGTGACTACAGTACATAGTGACTACAGAACATAGTGACTACAGTACGTACTGATTACAGTACATAGTGAGTGACTACAGTACATAGTGACTAGAGTACATAGTGACTAACAAGAAGAAGATTTAACAAGATTGCCACCTAGAGAATCAACTCTAGATGGCAGGTGGACAAGGAAGCCGTTTGGCTTATCGAGAGTCCAACCTATCTATCTAAGTATACCCTGCCCGTCTTAGGTATATGTCAATTTTATTTTTAAACATATTAACACTTCTAGCACCTACACAATCAGCTGATAATTTGTTCCATTCGTTTACTATTCTTTGGGAAAATGAAAATTTTCTAATATCTAGTCTACACTGCTTCTTTGCTAATGCAACTCCATGTCCTCTAGTCCTTCTCTCTTCCTTGACCGTGAAAAAAATATTTCTGTCAATATTTTCATACCCATTCAATATTTTAAAAACCTCAATCTGATCTCCTCTCAATCTTCTGGTTTCTAGTGTTGTTAGACCACATTCTTTTAGACGCATTTCATAACTAATATTCCTGAGTTTTGGTATCATTTTTGTTGCTCTCCTTTGTACTCTTTCTAGCATATCAATATCCTTCTTGCGATATGGCCTCCATGCTTGTATACAATATTCTAAATGAGGCCTAACTATTGTTTTATAAAGCGGTATTATTAGTTCTTTTTCTTTGTATACTATATTTCGCCTAATTAATCCAAGAATTTGGTTTGCCTTCGCTGCTGCAATTCCACACTGCTCTGATACCTTCATGACAACACTACTATAGTACATAGTGACTACAGTACATAGTGACTACAGTACAAAGTGACTACAGTACATAGTGACTACAGTACATAGTGACTACAGTACATAGTGACTACAGAACATAGTGACTAGAGTACATAGTGACTATAGTACATAGTGACTACAGTACAAAGTGACTACAGTACATAGTGACTACAGTACATAGTGACTACAGTACATAGTGACTACAGTACATAGTGACTACAGTACATAGTGACTAGAGTACATAGTGACTATAGTACATAGTGACTACAGTACATAGTGACCACAGTACATAGTGACCACAGTACATAGTGACTACAGTATACAGTGACGACAGTACGTACTAAATACAGTACATAGTGAGTGACTACAGTACATAGTGACTAGAGTACATAGTGACTATAGTACATAGTGACTACAGTACATAGTGACTACAGTACATAGTGACTACAGTACATAGTGACTACAGTACATAGTGACTACAGTATACAGTGACTACAGTACATAGTGACTACAGTACATAGTGACTACAGTACATAGTGACTACAGTACCTACTGACTACAGTGCATAGTGAGTACAGTACATAGTGACTACAGTATATATAAATGACTACAGTACATAGTGACTACATTACATATAAGTGACTACAGAACATAGTGACTACAGTACATAGTGACTACAGTACATATAAGTGACTACAGAACATAGTGACTATAGTACATAGTGACTACAGTACATAATGACTACAGTACATAGTGACTACAGAACATAGTGACTACAGTACATTGTGACTACAGAACATAGTGACTACAGTACATAGTGACTACAGAACACAGTGACTACAGAACACAGTGACTACAGAACACAGTGACTACAGAACACAGTGACTACAGAACACAGTGACTACAGAACACAGTGACTACAGAACACAGTGACTACAGTACACAGTGACTACAGAACACAGTGACTACAGTACACAGTGACTACAGTACACAGTGACTACAGTACATAGTGACTACAGAACATAGTGACCACAGTACATAGTGACCACAGTACATAGTGACTACAGTACATAGTGACTACAGTACATAGTGACTACAGTACATAGTGACTACAGTACGTAGTGACTACAGTACGTAGTGACTACAGTACGTAGTGACTACAGTACGTAGTGACTACAGTACATAGTGACTGCAGTACGTAGTGACTGCAGTACGTAGTGACTACAGTACGTAGTGACTACAGTACGTAGTGACTACAGTACATAGTGACTACAGTACATAGTGACTACAGTACGTAGTGACTACAGTACGTAGTGACTACAGTACGTAGTGACCACAGAACGTAGTGACCACAGTACATAGTGACCACAGTACATAGTGACCACAGTACATAGTGACCACAGTACATAGTGACCACAGTACATAGTGACCACAGTACATAGTGACCACAGTACATAGTGACCACAGTACATAGTGACCACAGAACATAGTGACCACAGTACATAGTGACCACAGTACATAGTGACCACAGTACATAGTGACCACAGTACATAGTGACCACAGTACATAGTGACCACAGTACATAGTGACCACAGAACATAGTGACCACAGTACATAGTGACCACAGAACATAGTGACCACAGTACATAGTGACCACAGTACGTAGTGACCACAGTACGTAGTGACCACAGTACGTAGTGACCACAGTACGTAGTGACTACAGTACGTAGTGACTACAGTACGTAGTGACTACAGTACGTAGTGACTACAGTACGTAGTGACTACAGTACGTAGTGACTACAGTACGTAGTGACTACAGTACGTAGTGACTACAGAACGTAGTGACTACAGTACGTAGTGACTACAGTACGTAGTGACTACAGTACGTAGTGACTACAGTACGTAGTGACTACAGTACGTAGTGACTACAGTACGTAGTGACTACAGTACGTAGTGACTACAGTACGTAGTGACTACAGTACGTAGTGACTACAGTACGTAGTGACTACAGTACGTAGTGACTACAGTACGTAGTGACTACAGTACGTAGTGACTACAGTACGTAGTGACTACAGTACGTTGTGACTACAGTACGTAGTGACTACAGTACGTAGTGACTACAGTACGTAGTGACTACAGTACGTAGTGACTACAGTACGTAGTGACTACAGTACATAGTGACTACAGTACATGTTCTTGGACAGATGAACATTTCTAAATTTCTTGATGTCCATTTAGATACCCAAATAAATCCAGCTGTTGCAGTAATCCAGACAGATTATCAAAGTATTGAACCCATAAAAGACTGATACTACAAAAGTTTATGTTTTGAATTCACAGAACACTAATACAACATAGTGCAAGTGCACCCACTGACCTCTGCTAAGAAGATCCCACAGTCCACTCGGTGGTCAGCCATTACAGTCTGCCACTGGACATGGGATGGATGCAGGACAGGCTGACCAATATGTTTGCAGATTACCTTGCTTACCATTATATGTGGGGTAATCCAAATGGATTTGCATATTGATGAATCTAGTATTCCGTAGCACCATCTAGTGTGTTTAGAAAAAATGACGGGATACCGTTTGAAGTGAACTGTTTCTCTTATTACAAACTGGCAATGTTTTAATACTTTTATAGTAATTATACCCAGTTCTGTAGCATCTTGATAGGTTTTGACATCAGTACGCAAAGATGATTATATGACATACTTCATTTATAATTCACAAAATAAATAAATAATCAATAACAAGTGCCAAATAACCATTGACGAATGATATAACCATATATGCATTTAACCATATACAAATTATCTATAACAACAACCATATAATTTAACCATGAGGAGATTTAATAAAATATATACAAGATTGCCATATCAAACAGAAACTGCAGATGGCAAGTAGAGATTATAGCTACGTGTTTTAAAATTATGTGAACAATACCGTTCTGAGAGTTTTTATTAATTTTGTTTTAAAGTGTATTCTTGCTGTTGGCTAGGAATGTGCTTTAACCATTTGTCAGTACCATACGGTTGCCATTTGTATTTTATAATTTGTGATGAGCTCAGGGCCATGGTGGGAGACAGGATGGCGTAAGAAATAGTACAAACCACTGTCCTTGTGCCAGAACGAAATCCCCAATGTGTTTTTATATACACTGTACTCCCAGAATATGTATCTTACTATTGCACAAATGTGCACGCTGTGCTAAATTGCTATAAGTTGGCAAGATATTGACACGTGTCAAATCAAACGTAGCACAAAAATTAACCACGAATATATTTCCTTATGATGTAATCAGCATATCATACCTGAGTAGGTATTTCCTCGCCTGGATTCAGAAATCTCTTATAGGCATACCCAGTAACAGTAGATGTCAGAGTCCTGTACACATATTTACTGATATTGAAGTGTGATAGCAATCTTATTTTCATTCACTTAGATAACATATTATATGTGCAGTGAACCATGGTAGTTGTGTAGGTCTTGCCATGGGCATTGTTTTCCAGTACAGCAGACACTGGCTCTGTTGGTCTACCTCGTACCTGCTGTTTACTACAAGTTTTCCAGATGTTGCCTCAAATGTTGTTTACAACAATTCCTTCTAGGCATTTCCTCAGTCTTTGTACTCAGTCAGAACACTGCCTTCAGTTGTCGTTAGATAGTCACATCCATCCTTAATTAAATCAATTGTTCAGTAATACTTTGTGGGACATGCAGATATCGCAGTGTGCAGTTAAAATGAATTTGCAAACATCTTGCAAATGTGTCAGAATTAACACTGCCTCAAAAGTATTGCTACAATCAACATCTGGCTAATTTTAAGGGTTTATCATTAGTATTTTTACTGCTTTATATTTATTTGCAGACCTGCTACCTCAGGTGTCAGGTGGTTTCCTCAAACAGCCCAAACTTGTGCTAACACAGGAGTTGGTTGTCCTTCTGTAGAATTAGTGAGTCCACTACACATTACACATTTACCCCTTGTGTGGGATCTTTTACTTCCCCTGGCATAGACACCAGATAGAAGGGACCACCGGCTTTTAGTGTCTCTACCGAAAGACACAGGCAAATGGGGGTGAACGAAATTGCCTAAGTTTCGAAATGGCGGTAGTTGGTATTGAACCACCGTCCCCTCGATTGACAGTCCGGTGATCTACCAGTACTCCCCACCTAAATGTAATGTTTGAGTTGGATCAATGGTTCATAAAAATACAGGACTAATCAGATGTCTTAATCAGTACCATGTGGTGTTGATATGGCTCAAAAGAAATGCAATATTTATATTTCTGTCAATTATGTTTGACAATTTTATCAGTACGCAGTAATTAATTTGTCCTCAGTGTGTTTAAAGTAGTTAAAGTTTAAGTGTTATAGAATGTGCTACTAAACTGTAGTAATTACAGTAAAATGTCCTACTCATAATTAATTTCTTAATTTATTAATTACAAACCTCAAAGACAATGTGAAATTAACCTCTTTATTTCAGAACTGACTTAAATATACTCTAAAAATAGTGTTCGATTCATTTGATGATTTAACCGTCTCCATCATTTCATTGAAGGCCACCTTTGGACATGCATTCTTGTACATATTTTGTACAGTTTGTTATGACACCTAGCAACCATTAGTAACGACGCTGAATGAGTTCTATCTTCCAATATGGAGGACGCAGATTGTCCCGCTTGTAAATTAAATATTTAATTGTGTAATGTTAAATTTTTGATGTCACCATAAATAGAATAATCTTACCTACAAATTGTTCAAGTAATATTCAGGAATTTTGACAATTCGTTTAGTTATGACTGTTGTTCCAATTTCATGTAAAGCGGCTTTAGATGAAATCACAATAATGCAATAAATATAATTATTTTTAACATCACCTTAAAGGTAATAATAATTTATATAAACAAGCCACTGGATGTACTTAGTTTTACAAATGGCAGCATAGATTCCAAACCCTTGTTTTCTTGGCTGAAATTTTGACACTCCATCAACTGTGCCACGGCGCCCCACTGAATGAATCCTTCTACCCTACTGCCGATCTGTACTGTGAGGTCTGGCCCGCCCCGACCTGTCACATTTATTGGTTTGTTGCACAGCTGACGTGGACATAATACCTGTGGACGCCTTGGGGGGACAGGTGACTCATGTCCACTTTCAACTGAATGTCCTTATCTAAGCAGAAGCACAAAGCGTCTGCTATCAGATTGACTCCATGGCCTGTTTTGTGCCACTGAGTGGGAGTTCTGACCAGCTAACTGAAAACACACAATGTCGCCATTATGTGATGAGCAGGACAGAAATAATACAACTGGAGGTGGGAGGATTTTGGTTTCACAGTTATCTGCTGATTATAAAATATCTTGTACAGTTGCCCCAGGGAGGACGATTATCTGTTGCATTCTGTCACGAGATCAGTAATGATGGGTTTTACCCCTTGTGACAAGTGCTTGTAAATAGCCCTTTCGGTAATTTGTAATTAATTGAAAGTCGATAAGCTAAATTAAATACTGAGGAACTGCGTTTATTAAGGCCACTGTTAGGATTTGTATACAGTGGCCTGAATAGCAAGGTGGCCCTATTTGCAGAACTTTTCTTATGGTTTACGGTTAGGAATATAATTACTTACCATAACTGCAAGGTGGTGGTATTACTGAGATGACCATAAAATGATTGCAAATATACACTATAAATAATGAGAATAATATAGGAATATGATGTATAATTATAACAGATGCATGCCACGGTTTTGCAGATTAAGCTGGTTTTACTTAACGGCATAACCCTGAACTATTCAGCCATTACAATACAACAATCATACATTGTGCTGGTAACTTTAAAACTTTTAATGATTGTACCAATATACAGTAGATTATGTATATATCAGTGAGCAATATCTTACTTGTGACATGGGCATGTTCACGACTGACTTATATGAAACAGACAAGAAGCAAACAAATGACAAAATGCTCAAAGACCATAATAGAATTACAAACTATTGGGTGTCGGTGTAGTACTTAGTGGCAGGGAATTTGTGGATTCAGTTGTACTTCGACCCAGTCTGATCAGGGAGGGTTGTGGGACAGTGGGAATGTATCAACTTCAAAGCCACAAGTGCCAAGTCCGATAAGCTGTAAGTCCCAGTAACAGCAATTTACAAATGTAATGTTTTGTTTACAATTAGGCATTTTACATGTGGTATTTACACATTGCACATTTACACACTGCACATTTACACATTGCACGTCCATATTGTGGAATGACTTGCCCGAGAACATTAAATTACTGAACACTCTAACCTCATTCAAAATACTTTTAAAAACGCATCTCTTCAAACAGGCATACGATTGAATCACTCAGTTTAATGATAATGCTATTTTAATATTTAATTTTATCTATAATATCTTATTCATCTGTGTACAGTGTACTATTGACATAAATTGTATGTGTTTATTTATTTACTATTTCTAAACCAGATCTTTTACGCTATTAATTTATTTAATATTTATTAATTTATACTAATATTTATTTTATAGTTTTGTTTAATTTATGCAGTTCTGTGTAAAGCACCTGAGAACATTTTATTTTAAGTGGATATGGGTGCTAATAAATTCATATATTATTATATGTATATATATTATATATATATATATATATATATATATATATATATATATATATATATATATATATATATACTGTATATATGTATGTCCTAAATGAGGAACAGATATCACACCAATAATGACTGGCTGTATGAGCAGACTCTCTCTCACACACAAAGCCTCCATTGAAGCTGATAAAGCTAAGCATGAGCACAGATAAGGCTGAGTAATGTGTCTAGGCTACTGCAATCTACAGCAGCACATGGGTCTTTGATTACAGACACTCTCAACTATCTCTACTCAAATCTACCATTTTTCATGCAGTGCTATCGCAAGTCTTCCTGATAGCAGCGACAGTATGAAGCAGCCAAAGAGACGTACTTATGACAATTGCATTAGAATAGATAGATTACTTGTCTCTGTTTTTTTCTTCATGTTTTATATGCAAACCTTATAATCAGCAATGATAATAAGAACAACAACTCAATATGAAATCTGTGGTTGCCATGTCGACAGCATCATTGCTAAAAAAACATTTAGAATCAACATGGACAGAAAAACTAACCTCTATATTGTTTGCAATGGCGACATAACTAAGTTATTCTCTTCTTCAATCAATAACTGTCATTACAACATAACTTGAGTACACTGGTTTTGTTGATGGGGTTAAGTGGTGACAAAAGACTGACAATTACATGATCTGGTATGATCTAGTTTGATCTAGTTGATATTATGCCTCATTTCTCTTCCATGACTGACTCTGTACACTTGAAATGTGTCACTTTTCCAGCTCATCTCTTTGTGCCTTTACATTAGATCTGTCTATCTCTTCATTTCCGTCGAACTTACATGAATGGTGCACCCTGCGACATAAACAGTAAACTTGGATCAATTCTGCTCAGGCACTGAGGGTGTACATAAATAGCTAAACACATGAGCGAGGTGACTGATGCCAATTAGGTGTAAGGAGGGAGTGCTGGGGCTCACGGTTGTGGCCATGTACTCTAGTACTTTTGCTGGTCAAAGTATGTTCTCTGGTCTTAGTGCGTTCATTGGTCAGAGTGCTTAGTCATATAGCTTTTGCTTGTTGTAGTGGGTTCATATGGTCATTATAGCTTTTGCTAGTCATAATTAATAGGTTCATTGGTCATATAGCAATTGCTAGTCATAATGGGTTCTTTGATTATTGCACTTTTGCTGGTCGTAGTGGGTTCGTTGGTTATAATACTTTGCTTGTTGTAGTGGGTTCATTGGTTATAGTACTTTTGCTTGTTGTAGTGGATTCATTGGTTGTAGTACTTTTTCTCATCATAATGCTTCTGTCAGTCAACTCACTAAATTGCCTTCACTTCACAATAGTCATCATTCTTTCACTGGTCACAGTGCATTCACTGGTGGTCACATGTCTCTCATACAGCGTTCTCACTGGTCCCGGCGCATTAACTTTTCATAGTCCCGCTTCTGTGAGTCGCCCCTGTTGACGGGGTTGTCATGTACCCGATAGATACACTCACAGACTCACTGAGTCACACATCCCTTTACTGGTATGCTTAATTGTACAAATGTGATATTCCCATCCACACATATCCATAGTCAGGGTGGCACCATCTCTCCTGTCTGCTGTAATATGCCAGCAGTCACGTGGGTAAACAGATCAAGTCTGCAATCTAAAATCTTAGCAGAAATAAGTGTTTTATATTATATAAACACCGAGGTTGGGCACTATTTTCTGGATTGTTACTGATTCCTGGAGAATTATGAAAGGTTCTTATTTAGTGCAATAAGCAGTCCTCAGGAGTAGTCAATGTATTTTACACTTTACTCCCTGAGAGATATGTTCAGTTTAACACCATTTCACATTTCTGGAAACAATTCAGCCATACTGTAATTCATGCACTAAGACTACTCGTACGCATATACCTACCACTGTCTATAGCCAGGTACCCATTCATACAGCTTAGGGATTTGGAGCGTTATGGAATGGACAAATTGCCCATGGTTCAGCATGGCTGCATAGGATTCAAACCCGGGTTCTCTCAACAGAGTCTGACCCCAGAAACACACCTTATGACTGGCTGGCATTTCCACCGGTGTTAATTAAGAACTCCTGGATCTATTTATAGGTGGCTGAGTTTGATCCACTTCCTGGGATACCACATAAAAGCCAGACTCGTAGAGGGGGGTCACTTCCACTACTTCTCACAGGAAAACATTCCAGGATATGAGGGGGTCACCACCATAACATTTACATGGTAATAGAACCGTAATACAGCCAGTGAGCAGGTCATTTCTGTTAATATTAATTTCTACAGAGTGGCAAGCCAACATTCCATCACATTGAAGTTTCAACACAGCTACAGTCCAGTGCGCTTGAGGGAGGGGGTCACTTCTGTCAGAATGACACTATTGGGGTTATTTCTATAAATTTCTGACAGATAACATAGCGGGGCGGTCACTTATGTCACTTTGGGAGGGGTGTCACTTATGTTAGTTTTTGCAGTGTGACATGCCACCACAGAGGGGTGACTTATGTTATTTTAAGCAGGGTGACATGCCACCTTGGGGGGGTCACTTATGTTGCAATTACCAGTGAACCCTTGCCTTGCCTGCGTCACTTGAATTGTGTATCACCGTCACTTGAATTGTGTATCACCGTCACTTGAATTGTGTATCACCGTCAGAAAAATACACTATTATCATAACCTTTGTTTCCATTGTCTGCCTGACTCGTGATCAAATAAAATCTATGGGTATAAATAACAAGATTTTTCTAAACAATCGGTTTGTTGCTGCTTTTTATGATTATCATACAGATTATCATGACTGAAATTAATTACTATGATCTGTTGCACTGGGCCCACCCAAATGCCTTGAGGTGTTTATTTCTGATGCATTGTTATGGTCATTTCTTTTGTACAGTTGTTAAGGCTATACATTGGATGCTTGCTGTAAGATTTAAACAATTTTGTTTATGAAGGTCTTCCTGATGTCAGAAGTGCTTACTGGAAGACATTGTGGGAAGCACGCATTCAATATGTCATTATACGCTGAAGAATATGTAGCAATATTTTCTTGTTTGCAATGAAATTGGAGACTGGTTTATTAAAAATATATATGTGGTGCCTGTGCTGTATTGAGCTCATGTTGACTAGTAGAATCACAGGTATTCTTGTTACTGTTCATAACAATTTTGTGCTGTACAGATTATAGGAAACCTTCCCCAAATCAGCCAGTATCTAAATAGTTCCCTGTTTCTAGTCCTACTTCCTCCCCTGAAGGGTGTGTGAGGTCGTAACTGGTCTGTCCTGGCTTGTTTGTGTTGGTGGTCCACTCCATTGCTTTCTGTTATGACATTATAAAGCTTTGTGTTTTCCAACAATGTTGATGGTGATAACGCAGGGTATATGTGTTACATTACAGCACGACATCTCCCAGATCAAACATTCCCACATACTTTTGCAGTTCTATTTTTGTCATAAAAGAATCGCTTTAGGGAAGAATGTTATCAACATAGTACAACGGAATGTCTGAATACTCCACATGTTTTGCATCCAATCTTTATGGCTTGATAGGTTTTTTATGCATCAGGGAACCATTTCATTAGGGTAACATTCTCTTAAAATAAATTCATCATTAAACGAGATCCATTGTTAACTCAAATGAGTTTATATTCAAAATACAAATATCCAGTGTCGTATTACCAAGGACAATGACACACCAGTAACATTGTCCCGTGGTGTTGACAGTTTTCAGGTATTCAAGATCACTGATCAAAACTGATCTTAAAGTGAAAAATTGGATTTAATAGATCTTAACAATGTTAGTGACATTGTCCCAAAGTGTGACGAGATAGAAACACTGTAGGTCAGTTGTATTGCAGTGACCTTCAAAACGAAATGCATACAACATTTTTTACTTTTATACCCTTGAGTTGGTGCTGCTCATTAATGGCACACAGCTGACTAAATGAGTGACTCTGAAAAAGTCTTAAGTTGGAATGCTGCTTAAAAGAAATGGCAGTTGAAGGTTGGCCAGAATAAGGAATAGCGTGGGAGAGGGGAGAAGGCAGGGAGTGGGAGAGGGGAGAAGGCAGGGAGTGGGAGAGGGGAGAAGGCAGGGAGTGGGAGAGGGGAGAAGGCAGGGAGTGGGAGAGGGGAGAAGGCAGGGAGTGGGAGAGGGGAGAAGGCAGGGAGTGGGAGAGGGGAGAAGGCAGGGTGTGGGAGAGGGGAGAAGGCAGGGTGTGGGAGAGGGGAGAAGGCAGGGTGTGGGAGTGGGGAGAAGGCAGGGAGTGGGAGAGGGGAGAAGGCAGGGAGTGGGAGAGGGGAGAAGGCAGGGAGTGGGAGAGGGGAGAAGGCAGGGAGTGGGAGAGGGGAGAACGCAGGGAGTGGGAGAGGGGAGAAGGCAGGGAGTGGGAGAGGGGAGAAGGCAGGGAGTGGGAGAGGGGAGAAGGCAGGGAGTGGGAGAGGGGAGAACGCAGGGAGTGGGAGAGGGGAGAAGGCAGGGAGTGGGAGAGGGGAGAACGCAGGGAGTGGGAGAGGGGAGAAGGCAGGGAGTGGGAGAGGGGAGAAGGCAGGGAGTGGGAGAGGGGAGAAGGCAGGGAGTGGGAGAGGGGAGAAGGCAGGGAGTGGGAGAGGGGAGAATGCAGGGAGTGGGAGAGGGGAGAAGGCAGGGAGTGGGAGAGGGGAGAAGGCAGGGAGTGGGAGAGGGGAGAAGGCAGGGAGTGGGAGAGGGGAGAAGGCAGGGAGTGGGAGAGGGGAGAAGGCAGGGAGTGGGAGAGGGGAGAAGGCAGGGAGTGGGAGAGGGGAGAAGGCAGGGAGTGGGAGAGGGGAGAAGGCAGGGAGTGGGAGAGGGGAGAAGGCAGGGAGTGGACTGAGGAATGGCGCCTAAGGATAAGGTGGATCCGTGGCATCAAGGTAGTCAGTTACCTTGTAGTCTGCTAACTTTGGGGATGTAAGTGAATCTCCTCCGGGGTGCCAAGTGCACTCACAACCCAGCCTGTCATTTGATCTACCAACTGACAGTGGATTTCTGAAAACACAATGACAGTGATTTATGTATTTTTATGCCATTTTCTTGAAGGTCTTTATCCTGTGTCGTGTGATGGTCTGATCTTTGTGATGGAAGTAATTAGCGCGTTTGGTTTGTTGTGTTTTGTGTGTGTAGAAGCTGGTCAACATTCATTTGAGAGATGTAAGAACAAAAGCAGGAACAGAACAGATTGGCGCAGTTTTCTTTGTGAGTAGGCCATTGTGAAAAGTGGCTAAAGGTGATCAACTGAATGAGTGAGACAAGTGCAGCTCCCCTCCTGACTGAATGAGTGAGACAAGTGCAGCTCCCCTCCTGACTGAATGAGTGAGACAAGTGCAGCTCCCCTCCTGACTGAATGAGTGAGACAAGTGCAGCTCCCCTCCTGACTGAATGGGTGAGACAAGTGCAGCTCCCCTCCTGACTGAATGAGTGAGACAAGTGCAGCTCCCCTCTTGACTGAATGAGTGAGACAAGTGCAGCTCCCCTCCTGACTGAATGAGTGAGACAAGTGCAGCTCCCCTCCTGACTGAATGAGTGAGACAAGTACAGCTCCCCTCCTGACTGAATGAGTGAGACAAGTGCAGCTCCCCTCCTGACTGAATGAGTGAGACAAGTGCAGCTCCCCTCCTGACTGAATGAGTGAGACAAGTACAGCTCCCTGACTGAATGAGTGAGACAAGTACAGCTCCCCTCCTGACTGAATTAGTGAGACAAGTGCAGCTCTCCTCCTGACCGAATGAGTGAGACAAGTGCAGCTCCCCTCCTGACTGAATGAGTAAGACAAGTACAGCTCCCCTCCTGACTGAATGAGTGAGACAAGTACAGCTCCCCTCCTGACTGAATGAGTGAGACAAGTGCAGCTCCCCTCCTGACTGAATGAGTGAGACAAGTACAGCTCCCCTCCTGACTGAATGAGTGAGACAAATGCAGCTCCCCTCCTGACTGAATGAGTGAGACAAGTACAGCTCCCCTCCTGACTGAATGAGTGAGACAAGTACAGCTCCCCTCCTGACTGAATGAGTGAGACAAGTGCAGCTCCCCTCCTGACTGAATGAGTGAGACAAGTGCAGCTCCCCTCCTGACTGAATTAGTGAGACAAGTACAGCTCCCCTCCTGACTGAATGAGTGAGACAAGTGCAGCTCCCCTCCTGACTGAATTAGTGAGACAAGTACAGCTCCCCTGACTGAATGAGTGAGACAAGTACAGCTCCCTGACTGAATGAGTGAGACAAGTACAGCTCCCCTCCTGACTGAATTAGTGAGACAAGTACAGCTCCCCTCCTGACTGAATTAGTGAGACAAGTACAGCTACCCTCCTGACTGAATGAGTGAGACAAGTGCAGCTCCCCTCCTGACTGAATGAGTGAGACAAGTACAGCTCCCCTCCTGACTGAATGAGTGAGACAAGTACAGCTCCCTGACTGAATGAGTGAGACAAGTACAGCTCCCCTGACTGAATGAGTGAGACAAGTACAGCTCCCCTGACTGAATGAGTGAGACAAGTACAGCTCCCCTGACTGAATGAGTGAGACAAGTACAGCTCCCCTCCTGACTGAATGAGTGAGACAAGTACAGCTCCTCTCCTGACTGAATGAGTGAGACAAGTACAGCTCCCCTCCTGACTGAATGAGTGAGACAAGTACAGCTCCCCTCCTGACTGAATTAGTGAGACAAGTACAGCTCCCCTCCTGACTGAATTAGTGAGACAAGTACAGCTACCCTCCTGACTGAATGAGTGAGACAAGTGCAGCTCCCCTCCTGACTGAATGAGTGAGACAAGTACAGCTCCCCTCCTGACTGAATGAGTGAGACAAGTGCAGCTCCCCTCCTGACTGAATGAGTGAGACAAGTACAGCTCCCCTCCTGACTGAATGAGTGAGACAAGTGCAGCTCCCCTCCTGACTGAATGAGTGAGACAAGTACAGCTCCCTGACTGAATGAACGAGTGAGACAAGTACAGCTCCCCTGTCTGAATGAGTGAGACAAGTACAGCTCCCCTCCTGACTGAATGAGTGAGACAAGTACAGCTCCTCTCCTGACTGAATGAGTGAGACAAGTACAGCTCCCCTCCTGACTGAATGAGTGAGACAAGTACAGCTCCCCTCCTGACTGAATGAGTGAGACAAGTACAGCTCCCCTCCTGACTGAATGAGTGAGACAAGTACAGCTCCCCTCCTGACTGAATGAGTGAGACAAGTACAGCTCCCCTCCTGACTGAATGAGTGAGACAAGTACAGCTCCCCTCCTGACTGAATGAGTGAGACAAGTACAGCTCCCCTGACTGAATGAGTGAGACAAGTACAGCTCCCCTGACTGAATGAGTGAGACAAGTACAGCTCCCCTGACTGAATGAGTGAGACAAGTACAGCTCCCCTGACTGAATGAGTGAAACAAGTACAGCTCCCCTGACTGAATGAGTGAGACAAGTACAGCTCCCTCCTCCCTGGCTGACTAGACTGAGGCAAGTGGCAAGTTAAACTGTATCAGATGTCGTCAAACAACACCTAGGGCCTGCATCACCTTGTTCTGTGACTGCGTCTAATGCGGAAGCAGTGTTAGCTCCATTCAGCCTCACCGAACTGCCTTTGGCATTTGGGTTTAAGTTTCCCATGTTTAGTTAACCGCAATAGTTCCGGTGTAGATGATCAGAGAACATGAGGCATGGGTGCTAACAGTAACATTCCTCTTCATGTGTCCCGCCTGGATTATGTTATACAACGTCCACTGATTGTAGCGTGACTGTCTTGAGCAGTGTGGTTGGTGCAATGTCTCCTGTAGTGGGACTGACACAGGAATGTCCACCTTCTGTTTCCCAGGCGCCAGTACGTTTAACGCATTCAACGCATTACTAAAGCATATGTTTCGTGCAGACTTCAGAACAGTTCGGTGCTAACGGAAGTGATGTTTTAATGACTAGAATGTTGGACTTATATAATAATATATAACATTTATTTTGACCTTTTTGTGTAACTTATCCAATTAACTGCATGTTTATGATATGTTAATTGGTTGTTTAATTTTGCTCATTATTTAACTATTAAATTGTTTCATTACTTAATTTGCAGGAATTAATATAGCATTGCTGGCAGTTTTGATTTTTTAATAAAGTTTCTGCATTCCTACTCTGCAGATGGCGGGCAGTTTATGATTCTGGTATTTTATTAATTTATGTACATTATTATATCTGAAGAAGTAGGTTATGATAGGTCTCTTCTGTAGGCACAAGTAACGATGCTGAGAATGCGTACCAAGGTAGTTAGATGTACCCCTGGCAACCATGTGGTAGCACAGCACAGGAGCTTTGTGCCTTCTGTAGGCGCCAGGAAATGGCAAAAAATGGTAGATCAACCGTATTTCTTTACAGCATCTCTTCCCAACGGTGAATGACAAATGGTTCCTTTCCAGGTGAAAGGCTTGACATTTCGTGGTGGATTTACTTAATTCTTTTTATTGCATTTCTGACGTCTAGTTGAATTTTGTGTTACTGTCACCTCTGTAATACATCCTCTCACAATTAAGGTCAGCATGCGATAGCCCCGAGTCGTATTTCCATAAGGTTGTGTAGTACATAAGGAAATGAGGCCTGGTAATGCAGTCACCTCGGTATTTAGGTCGCTTTGGCCTAATTAACTAATTGTGAGGTTGGCGTAGGTTTATAATTCCATATTACCTTCGACATGAAATGGTGGTTTGGAGAGTATTAAAAATGAATGATAAAAGTGAATTGAAATTGTTGTCTCGCAGTCCATATCGCTTGAAAGTAACAGAGTGTCAGATTGTGTGAAAGTGAAAACAATGTTCTGTCACCATAACAATTAATAGACTTGGTACCTCCTCCTGCCAGTTAACAGACCTGTCACAGTGAAACACCTGCCTAGATTGATTAAACATGAGTGGAACCAGTCTTATTATTGAGTAGTAACTGGCCCAAGCTCCAGACTGACTGTTGTTGAAATTGTCACCTGGTTAGTGCAAGCTTGCAGTAGTCAGAACAGCTGAACTCTGATAGGTCATACATCCATGTATCCCAGGAGGCAACAGTGGGAGGTAGGAGCTCCTAGGCAGATTAAAGAGCTCCTGGACAGATTAAAGGGAAGGCATGCCAATTTTTATTTGATGCTTTATAGCTGCAAAAAGATACACCAACCTTTTTATTGTATCTGTAATATGTTATCTGACTTATTTTTAAGTATAAGCTATTTGTCAAGCATTTTGAATGCTTACTGGGAGGTTTCATCCTCAAAATTTAAACTTGTAAATGAAGTTCATATATATCACCAGAATATAGAGAATGGTAATAATATAATGAAATCCTTAACGCATATTTGTAGAAAAATGATACAAGATGATTTTGTTATCAAAACGCAGCATAACCATACATCATACACCATCATTCAACACAGCTGTGTGTGCAGCAAAGTGGTGTTGATAGATATCATTGAAAATTATATCTATTAACACCATTAACGGGATTATAAAAAATATGAATGGTGGTTCTTATCACATTTTGAAAACAATATTAATGTTCTTTTTATGTACATAATTTGATGGAAATTTGTCAGATGTTTGTATAAAATGAAAAGTATCCTGACCAGAGCTGTAACAAGTAGATTTATTTTGTACTTGAGTAAAAGTAAAAGTAACCCTAGAAAAAGCTACTCAAGTAAAGGTAAAAGTACTTCTAAAATAATGTACTTGAAGTACAAGTAAAAAGTAAAAATATGTACTTGAAGTAAACACAAAAGTACTTTTCTCCTGAAACTAGTTTTCACTGTTGTGAATAAAACAAAACATTCACAATTATAATTTAGTGTGTACACGCTATGCATAAAATATAATATTTAATACTAAGAACTATAATGATGCAAACAATACTGCATAGGCCAAGTAGACCTACAAGCTGTATATACACCATGCTTTATTAATAATAGGCCCACAGCAACCATTGTATTCATAAGTTGAACTAGAAGTAATTCACGTTGTCATAGGGGTGTTACATCTTTCTTAAAACGTTCTTATCATCGTGGGTTATAGATGGATGTATGATTAATTTTATCCTGTGTTACTTGAAGGAGGCATTCGGTCTAGATGAATGCTTATAATAACGTGTCTTTTGAAATATGTCTTCATTTGTAATAATTACTAATTGTAATATTTATTTAAAAAAACTTCAGTTAAATTAAACAGTTACAAACACAGATCTATATTAAAAATAAATAGAAATTATAAAGATGTGGTTCCACAAGACCGGCAGGTTTGCGGTGGGCGATAACGGGGAGCCTTCGATATATATAGCATGTGCAGTCCACAGTGAACATCTAAAGCTAATCAACTGCATCAACAATATGCAAGACACAAGAAGACAAGTAAGGCAGCTGTTTTTGATGTCTACTCAATGCAAGGCTTTAAATAATCTCAGGGTCAATGCCATTCATGGGCATTGTTGTCTTAGAGGCCCAGTCAGGAAGTCTTGTAACACTCAGTTCAGGCTCAGGGGCACCAGTGCCAGACCCCAGATTGCAATTATCTCACTGGCTTCATCAGGTGACAAAGCAAATCGTTTGTACAACTGATCTGGCCAGTCCAGGACACTTAACATATCTGTTTGTTTTAAGTTCTGGCTGATATTTGTAAATAAATCTATGCTAACTGCAGACATTACCTTGCTTCCGACAGGTGCTTTTAGGACATTTGCAAATTTAACAAAGAAATTATGAGTACTTCACTACATTTAGATAAAGTACACATATTTTGTACTTCGTTACAAGTAAAAGTACTTCCAAAAAAATGTACTTCGTTACTCAATAAAAGTAAACTTTTCTACTTAAGTAAAGTAACGAAGTAAAAGTACTTCGTTACATTACGGCTCTGATCCTGACTCAACCAAGGAATTAGCCATGAATAATGTTCTAAAACCCTGAGCTCAACACATGTTTCAACAACGTGTTGTCCTGATTTGGACGAAATTAGCAAAATGATGTTTACTATACTGAAGATATTGTTCATGGCTCCAAGAATTGTTTATTGTAATATAATTTAACTTACTTTGGAGCATAATGTCGAAGATCAATACGAGGTTTCGATCCGTCAGCTACAGACCTTGTTCACGTACTGGTGTCACGTGTGTTGCCTCAGATTTTGGCGGGATATTAACACACGTGACACCAGTACGTGAACAAGGTCTGTAGCTGACGGATCGAAACATCGTAATCATCTTCGATATTAAGCTCCAAAGTAAGTTAAATTATATTACGATGTTTACTATGTTGTTGTCTGAAACCCTTCACATATAAGCGGCGTTGTTGCAGGTGATGCCGACTGGTCATGGTTCAACATGGCTGACGGACACGAGAGCGCAGTCATGTTCGAGGAGCACTACAACCACCACAAGGTGGCGTTCTACATCGACCTCTTCGAGAGCGCCAGCGTCGGCAGACAGGCGCCGTGGCCGTGCGCCGCCGACGACGACGCACAGGAACAACAACTGCCACCAGATGGCGACACTGTCATGTCACCTGACCAGGGCTACAACACTTCGAGTGAGGTGACAGGCGCCACGGACGATGTGTCGGGTGGCGTCGGTGATGTGTGTCACCCTGACAGCCAGACGGACACGGACGCGGGTGACGACAGCGTGGCTGTGAGCGAGGTGGCGGGCGTCGTCACGGAGGAGGACAGTCTTGAGGCTGTCCTCGCTAAGTTCGAGAGACATGAACGCTCCTTCCGTGATCAGTTTATCCTCCCCGAGGCGCCGACGGAAACGCCGTTGACGCCGCCACCTGTCAAATTGACGTCGACGTCGGGACGACAATACGTCGGGCTGGAACATCTCGACAACCTGGTTCGCATCATGACGCAGCTGTCGCAACTGCGCGACGAAAACTCGCACCTGCGCAAGCGATGTGACTTCCTGCAAAACACCAAGTCGCTGCTGAAGATCCAGAACGACATGGTGCACATGAAGTCGATGCGCTCCAAGACGAAGCCACACACGCGTCTCATGCAGTACCTGAGCACGCCCGGACACACGCTGCGAGCACGTGAGTCCTCACGCAGCCTCCTCAGTCCGGACCCACTGGCCGGAGCCATGATGGAGCCGCTGGTGCGGAAGCCTGTGAAGCTCCACCATCGCAGCCAGTCGATGGGGTCCATAGACATGCTCGACGTCGAGATGGACGCGGCGAACGAGAGCCACAAGAGCGAGGAGAAACCGGTGAAGGAGAGGGGAATGCGGTCGCGCGAGAGCAAGAAGTCGAAGCGCTTCTCCAAGTGGTACCGCATGAAGAAGGTGTTTACGGGCAAACCAGAGCCAAGCCACAAACCGGACAGCTCCGGGACGATCAGCGCCGAGCAGCTGATGAAAGTGAACAGTCGTCGCCAGCGGTCGACGAGCAGCACGACTCACGATAAGCCGCCCATGCTGCAGCACACGAAGTCGGTGGATGCCGGGGTGCTGGCAAGGGAGAAGCGAAGCGTGGAGTCGTCGAGGTCAACGCCACAGTTCACCCCCTCCCCCCAGCCCCCTTGCAGTCCCAGCTCCTATCAGAGCGAGCCCCCCATGGTGTTGCCAAGCAACGCAGACATCGCCGACCTACTCGATGACAGTGCCGTGTCGCCTCCTGCCGACGATGCCGGCGTCATCGACAGTGAGGCGCCAACGCCGGTGAAGCGTTCCGGGAGTATGGCGTCACTGTCGAGTGATGACGACGATGACGCGGCGGAATTAGAGGAAACGTCACTACCTCTAGAGGAGCTTGTCAGCGACGATGGCGACGGAGCAATGACACACTTCCTCAGTGTCACTACGTCGTCGGAACCGACGCGTCAATCGTCGACACAGTCTCTCCACTACAGCACGGCCAGTGACGACAAGGACGCGTTTTTTGCAACGCGACCTCTGACCCCAGAGACGGGGTACTCGTCGGTGATGGAAATACCCCATGACAGTGAGACCGAGCACGTGCACACGTTGGGGCCGATGTATTACGACGACTTCGGCATCACGGACACCCCGGACGACATGTCGCAGTGTGGCGACATGCAGAAGCACTGGTCACGGTCGGCTTGGTATCGTGTCAAGGAGATAATACACACGCGTAAAGACAGCCTCAAACGCAAAACCCCACTGTCATCATCGTCGGCGTGGTCGGACAACCCCGCCGACAGCCCGATCGAGGGTGAGATCTCGCCCGAATCGGGCTCGTGGGCGGACCACAAGGTCAGTCATTACGACCTTGAGGAATACGTGCACGAGAAGAGCGGGTCGGATCCAACGTCGGCGGTGAGTGAATCACCGAAGCTGGTTCGGAGGTACACGTCAAAGAGTCGTGGTCGATCGCCGCGGATGGCATCCCCCCAACAACAGAAGAGACACAGTCTGAAGAGTTCCACGGAACTCATCGGGCCGGCGGCGTCCGCCAAGTCCTCGCAAGAGTTCTCTGCACACACGGGTGAGTGCACAGTGATGTTGTTGTCCTAGTGTTGCTGGTGTTGTTGTCTGAGTGTTACTGGTGTTGCTGGTGTTGTTGTGTGAGTGTTGCTGGTGTTGTTATGTGGGTGTTGTTGGTGTTGTTGTGTGTGTTGCTGGTGTTGTTGTCTGAGTGTTGCTGGTGTTGTTGTGTGAGTGTTGCTGGTTTTGTTGTCCGAGTGTTGTTGGTGTTGTTGTATGGGTGTTTTTGGTGTTGTTGTGTGAGTGTTGCTGGTGTTGTTGTGTGTGTGTGTGTGTTGCTGGTGTTGTTGTATGAGTATTGTTGGCATTGTTGTATGTGTTGTATGAGTGTTGTTGTTGTGCGGCTGAGTGTAACTGGTGTTTTTACTAGGGTTTAATGGTATGTTACTAGGGTAACTGGTGTTGTGATTTCACTGGTCTTGTTGCAAGTGTAACCGCTGTTGTTGTGAGAGAATAACCGGTAGTTGCACTTACGGTTATTATGTAATGACTTGAGTAGTTATCAGAAGGTAACCGGTGCCATTGTGAGCATACCTGGGATTGTCAGTATACGTGGTTGTGTTGTGGGTGCAACTGGTGTTGTTGTGAGTGTGCCTGGTGTTGTTGCGAGTGTGCCTGGTGTTGTTGTGAGTGTGCCTGGTGTTGTTGTGAGTGTGCCTGGTGTTGTTGTGAGTGTGCTTGGTGTTGTTGTGAGTGTGCCTGGTGTTGTTCCACATGTGCCTGGTGTTGTTGTGAGTGTGCCTGGTGTTGTTCCACATGTGCCTGGTGTTGTTGTGAGTGTGCCTGGTGTTGTTGCGAGTGTGCCTGGTGTTGTTGTGAGTGTACCTGGTGTTGTTGTGAGTGTGCCTGGTGTTGTTGTGAGTGTGCCTGGTGTTGTTGTGAGTGTGCTTGGTGTTGTTGTGACTGTGCCTGGTGTTGTTCCACATGTGCCTGGTGTTGTTGCGGCCAGTCACTGAGTGTTGTGCTGGTTGTTCAGGTCTCACAGGCAGCCACAGAGATGACATCAGTCGGAGGATGGCCGAGTGGCAGGACAAGAGACAGAAAGGTCTGTTAGTGGCCGGGCCAGTGCGCATCAGGCTCCTCTCTTTGTCTCCCTGTCGCCTGCTGTCTGTCTTCATCAGTTCATACTGGTGGCGATTGCTCCACCTCCTCCTACAGGAGCACAGCTTATCTCTATCTGCACCTCCTCCTTCTATTAGAGCCCAGCTCATCTCTGTTTGCACCTCCTCCTTCTAAGGGAGTCCAGCTCATCTCTATCTGCACCTCCTCCTTCTATTAGAGCCCAGCTCATCTCTGTTTGCACCTCCTCCTTCTAAGGGAGTCCAGCTCATCTCTATCTGCACCTCCTCCTTCTATTAGAGCCCAGCTCATCTCTATTTGCACCTCCTTCTAATGCAGTCCAGCTCATCTCTATCTGCACCTCCTCCTTCTATTGGAGCCCAGCTCATCTCTGTTTGCACCTCCTCCTTCTATTAGAGCCCAGCTCATCTCTATTTGCACCCCCTTGTTCTATATGAGCCGAGCTCATCTCAATCTCCTGGTCTTCTTTGACAAGTTTCACTTTATGCATCCTTATTAACTGTTTTATAGTTTTGCCAATATTTCACAGTACTGTGTTCAGTTAGATTGATGGTTGTGTTGTAATTAATTGATGCAGTTTAATTAATTAATACTTTTTACTGATGTTTTATTACAGTTTGTTTATTTTAAATTAATATCTTACGACTATACCTTAATTAATCTACATTGTATATGCAGTTTAATTTAAAAATTTAATATGCATTTTAATATAAGAAACAATATATTGCACAGTATTTATTTTAATGACTATCTTAATTAGTATTAGTTCCTTAGTATATTGACTAATAAATCTTATACACTGTAAGCGAGCTACTGGGACCAATTATTGATCTAGTGCTAATGCAAACTAAATGTTATTATGTTTATTATCTGACATAATTAACAGATTTAACACGATAACACAAAAAGTGGTAACTATCAGCATCCATTTCATTATTGGCAATCCAAATTTTGTATCTATATTATGAGATGACTTGACCTTGTGATTTGACCTTGTGACTTGACTTGTGTGTACAGACGGATGCGTCAGTGCAGACGAGGAGAGCGGGGGGAAGGACGGAGGCAACGCAACCAACTTCACAGAGGACTTTATCCGCAAGATGGAGGAATGGGAGAGGATGAGAGGTCAACAAGCAGGTATGAGGGGAATGGCAGGTAGGAAGGGAATGACAGGTAGGAAGGGAATGGCAGGTAGGAAGGGAATGACAGGTAGGAAGGGAATGGCAGGTAGGAAGGGAAGGACAGGTAGGAAGGGAATGGCAGGTAGGAGGGGAATGGCAGGTAGGAGGGGAATGGCAGGTAGGAAGGGAATGACAGGTAGGAAGGGAATGGCAGGTAGGAAGGGAAGGACAGGTAGGAAGGGAATGGCAGGTAGGAAGGGAATGGCAGGTAGGAGAGGAATGACAGGTAGGAAGGGAATGGCAGGTAGGAAGGGAATGGCAGGTAGGAAGGGAATGACAGGTAGGAGGGGAATGGCAGGTAGGAAGGGAATGGCAGGTAGGAAGGGAATGACAGGTAGGAGAGGAATGACAGGTAGGAAGGGAATAGCAGGTAGGAAGGGAATGACAGGTAGGAGGGGAATGGCAGGTAGTAGAGGAATGACAGGTAGGAAGGGAATGACAGGTAGTAGAGGAATGACAGGTAGGAAGGGAATGACAGGTAGGAAGGGAATGACAGGTAGGAGAGGAATGACAGGTAGGAAGGGAATGGCAGGTAGGAAGGGAATGGCAGGTAGGAAGGGAATGGCAGGTAGGAAGGGAATGGCAGGTAGGAAGGGAATGGCAGGTAGGAAGGGAATGACAGGTAGGAAGGGAATGACAGGTAGGAGGGGAATGGCAGGTAGGAGGGGAATGACAGGTAGGAAGGGAATGGCAGGTAGGAAGGGAATGGCAGGTAGGAAGGGAATGACAGGTAGGAGGGGAATGGCAGGTAGGAAGGGAATGGCAGGTAGGAAGGGAATGACAGGTAGGAGAGGAATGACAGGTAGGAAGGGAATAGCAGGTAGGAAGGGAATGACAGGTAGGAGGGGAATGGCAGGTAGTAGAGGAATGACAGGTAGGAAGGGAATGACAGGTAGTAGAGGAATGACAGGTAGGAAGGGAATGACAGGTAGGAGGGGAATGGCAGGTAGGAAGGGAATGGCAGGTAGGAAGGGAATGGCAGGTAGGAAGGGAATGGCAGGTAGGAGGGGAATGACAGGTAGGAGGGGAATGGCACGTAGGAAGGGAATGGCAGGTAGGAAGGGAATGGCAGGTAGAAGGGGAATGGCAGGTAGGAAGGGAATGACAGGTAGGAAGGGAATGACAGGTAGGAAGGGAATGACAGGTAGGAGAGGAATGACAGGTAGGAAGGGAATGGCAGGTAGGAAGGGAATGGCGGGTAGGAAGGGAATGGCAGGTAGGAAGGGAATGGCAGGTAGGAAGGGAATGGCGGGTAGGAAGGGAATGGCAGGTAGGAAGGGAATGACAGGTAGGAGGGGAATGGCAGGTAGGAAGGGAATGGCGGGTAGGAAGGGAATGGCGGGTAGGAAGGGAATGGCGGGTAGGAGGGGAATGACAGGTAGGAGGGGAATGGCAGGTAGGAAGGGAATGGCAGGTAGGAAGGGAATGGCAGGTAGGAAGGGAATGGCAGGTAGGAAGGGAATGGCAGGTAGGAGGGGAATGGCAGGTAGGAAGGGAATGGCAGGTAGGAGGGGAATGGCAGGTGGGAAGGGAATGGCAGGTGGGAAGGGAATGGCAGGTGGGAAGGGGATGACAGGTAGGAGGGGAATGGCAGGTGGGAAGGGAATGGCAGGTGGGAAGGGAATGGCAGGTGGGAAGGGAATGGCAGGTGGGAAGGGAATGGCAGGTGGGAGGGGAATGACAGGTGGGAGGGGAATGACAGGTGGGAGGGGAATGGCAGGTGGGAAGGGAATGGCAGGTGGGAAGGGAATGGCAGGTGGGAAGGGAATGGCAGGTAGGAGGGGAATGGCAGGTAGGAAGGGAATGGCAGGTGGGAAGGGAATGGCAGGTGGGAGGGGAATGGCAGGTGGGAGGGGAATGACAGGTGGGAGGGGAATGGCAGGTGGGAAGGGAATGGCAGGTAGGAAGGGAATGGCAGGTAGGAAGGGAATGGCAGGTAGGAAGGGAATGACAGGTAGGAAGGGAATGGCAGGTAGGAAGGGAATGACAGGTAGGAGGGGACCTGTAGGTACGAGGGGACCTGTAGGTAGGAGGGGACCTGTAGGTAGGAGTGGAGTTGTAGGTACGAGGGGACCTGTAGGTACGAGGGGACCTGTAGGTAGGAGGGGACCTGTAGGTAGGAGGGGACCTGTAGGTACGAGGGGACCTGTAGGTAGGAGGGGACCTGTAGGTAGGAGGGGACCTGTAGGTACGAGGGGACCTGTAGGTAGGAGGGGACCTGTAGGTAGGAGGAGACCTGTAGGTAGGAGGGGACCTGTAGGTACGAGGGGACCTGTAGGTAGGAGGGGACCTGTAGGTAGGATGGGACCTGTAGGTAGGAGGGGAGTTGTAGGTACGAGGGGACCTGTAGGTAGGAGGGGACCTGTAGGTAGGAGGGGACCTGTAGGTAGGAGGGGACCTGTAGGTAGGAGGGGAGTTGTAGGTACGAGGGGACCTGTAGGTACGAGGGGACCTGTAGGTAGGAGGGGAGTTGTAGGTACGAGGGGACCTGTAGGTAGGAGGGGACCTGTAGGTAGGAGGGGACCTGTAGGTAGGAGGAGACCTGTAGGTAGGAGGGGACCTGTAGGTACGAGGGGACCTGTAGGTAGGAGGGGACGTGTAGGTAGGAGGGGACCTGTAGGTAGGAGGGGACTTGTAGGTAGGAGGGGACCTGTAGGTAGGAGGGGACTTGTAGGTAGGAGGGGACCTGTAGGTAGGAGGGGACCTGTAGGTAGGAGGGGACCTGTAGGTAGGAGGGGACCTGTAGGTAGGAGGGGACCTGTAGGTAGGAGGGGACTTGTAGGTAGGAGGGGACCTGTAGGTAGGAGGGGACCTGTAGGTAGGAGGGGACCTGTAGGTAGGAGGGGACCTGTAGGTAGGAGGGGACCTGTAGGTAGGAGGGGACCTGTAGGTAGGAGGGGACCTGTAGGTAGGAGGGGACTTGTAGGTAGGAGGGGACCTGTAGGTAGGAGGGGACCTGTAGGTAGGAGGGGACTTGTAGGTAGGAGGGGACCTGTAGGTAGGAGGGGACCTGTAGGTAGGAGGGGACCTGTAGGTAGGAGGGGACCTGTAGGTAGGAGGGGACCTGTAGGTAGGAGGGGACCTGTAGGTACGAGGGGACCTGTAGGTAGGAGGGGACCTGTAGGTACGAGGGGACCTTTAGGTAGGAGGGGACCATACATATGAAATGTATAACATGTTACACATATACAATATGATATGTGACATATATGTGACATGATGTGTAATATGTGACATGTCACAAATGTGTGATATCACATACATATGACATGTGTAATGTATATAACATGTAGGTAAAATCTGACACACGTATCATGCTGTGACGTGTATGACACATGTGTAAATGTCCTCATGCGTGTAACACACGTGTAGCTGTTGTCCTCTGTCCCCAGCCGGTGTGTCCTATGTGAAGCCTCGGACGTCCAGTCAAGACACGTCGACGTGTTCACCCGACTCAGCAACTCCGTCCGACCATGCCCACACGCCCGGCAACGACGACATCCAGCAACATCTTTCGGAGAGCTTCACCAAGACGGTTCAGGAGTGGGAGCGGGTTCGAGAGATGAGGGTTCGGGAGGCGGGAAGTCCCCCAGTCGAAGGGAAGATCCCCGAAAAGAGGTCACGCTTGAAGGATCGCAGCAAGTCACGGGAGCGTGACCGGTCCCGTCATAAATACGAGAAGGAACGGCAGAAGATTGAGAGAAAGGTTGTTAGGATGGATGTAATGTTGAATAATTATCAGTCATGTATGTTTTTTTGACAATTTCTCTTTCTCGCCTATGAGTCTCTAAATATATTTGTCACTGTTTTATACTCACTCACTGTCATGAGAATGTACGTAATTTTATAGATACTATTATTGGTTTCTCTTCAATAATGTATGGTGTTGTCGATGTTTTAAATATGGCTTTCATTAACATTTGAGTAAAACTCAGCCAAACGGAATGGAAGATTGCAAACCTTGGATTAGCTTCGACATCTTTTGTGACTGTGCTGCCCTCTGTTGTACAGGAGCAGAAGATTGAGAAGGAGCGACAGAGGCTGGAGAAACGCAAGATGAAGTTAGACGTCTCACTGGAAACGAACAGCTCCAGTTCTGACGGTCGTTCTGTTGATGGCCTCTCACATGACTTCCGCCGAAAACTGCAAGAGTGGGAGTCATTTAAGGGTCTCAAAACCGACACAGACACTACCAGTGGCGCCGCCCCAGTCGAGAATGTGCGTCACACTCGCTCAAAGTCGGAGAAACAGAATAGGGAGGGGAGGGAATCCCCCATTGATCTCCCTCAGGGAAGGGAGAGGGTGCAGTCGGACAGTTCCATTCATATGCCAGCGTCGCTGATGGAGGGTGTTAGGACTAAACCCGGGGCGACAGTGACTGCTGTTGATGCGGCACCAGAGGACGTTGATGAAGGCGGGACATCAGGTGGCAGCACCGTAGCACTGTCGGATGGCGAGACGAAGATGGCGACGCCACTGACGGTGCAGCTGGCGGAGAAGGAGGAGTATATCGGAGCACTGATGAACGAAGTACAACAGTTGACGGACCGTATTAACATGCTCAATAAACAACACACAGATGAGATAGGTGAGTGTTGCCACCAGCATCTGGGGTTGGGAACACGGGGTATTTAAAGCGAGGGTATCAGCTCCTAGGTTTTATTTTTTTCATTTAATATTATGTTCTTATGACTACAACATGCATGTTGAAGGTTTACTGCCTGCCAGTTTGTGTTTAATTACTTTATTACACTCGGAACAATGTTCGCAATTTGAAAGATTCCGCCTGCAACATGTTCAAATGGCTAACGAACATCCCGTTTTAAAACAAATTTGATTGGCAATAATGCCAAGGCGAGCCGAGTTAACTGCATCAGCCTTTGATGTTTCACTTTCCCACATTCTAGACAGCAGACTTCCTCGGCCAATTCCAGGCAGAGGTGTTGGCCCCCTGCATCTAATGTTACCCTCCATGTGGCACCACTTGTGTCATCATCTGCTAGGTGGAGCCACATGTGCGGTGTGGAAGCTTTGATTAAAGCATTATCAGGCCATGTGATAAAATTCTAAGCTTGTGACATGTGATAAAATTCTAAGCTTGTGACGTCACTTGTAAGTGTGTACACGATGACAACACCAGTGTGCACACATAAACACATAAATCTTCATGTGAGTTGTGCTATGATGCAGATAATCTGTGGAATAGTCGGCCGGACATAGATTCACATGAACTTTTTAAGTCTGTTTAAAAACACATATTTTAAAGCTGCATTTGTAGATTACTTGTAGTGAATATATAATGAATTAATTTTAACCATTATTATAGTTTCTAAAATAATTTTAATATCTTAATTTATTATTAATTATTAACTTATTAATATATTTTATTATTCATTTATAATTTTACTTTATCTGTTAAATTATTGGTAATAAATTTAACTTATACATTATCATTTTTAGAAGCTTTGTTTATTTGTCTATTTTATTATTATCATTTTACATATTGTCTTTAGCGTGTAAGCTTAATTTACTACATACATATTATATAGTCATGTCTTACCAATGATGTATTTTATGCACCTCTGAGCAATTGTATATGCTGGATATAAATATATACTCTGTGCTTTATAAATAAAATTATTATTGTTAATCTGTACGAATGTAGCCATGCAAGGACTGTTGTGGTTGGCAGAGAACTACCGGCGGGAACTGTGGGCGACCAGTAAGCTGGGGCGATACACCATTGAGTCGGACCTACTGGCACGCAGCCTCAACGACCTGAGGCAGGGACTGCTTCAACTGAGGCAGTATGGGGACAGTGTGGCCAGCAAGAAACAACACATAGAGGTGACAGGCAACAGAGGGAGGGAGGAGGGGAGGGTATGGGGATGGCACGGCATGGCAGGGGACGGGATGGGACAGGACAGGATGGCAGGAGAGGGGAAAGAAGGGAAGGGAAGGTAGGGAGGGGACGGAACGGGATGGCAGGGGAGGGGACGGGACACAGCTGAGGCAGTGTGGCCAACAATAAGCAACAACAAAAGGGGAGGGAAGAAGGAAGGAAGGAAAGGAAGGGTAGATAGGAGCTACTACAACTGAGACAACATGAAAGCACAGGCTAACAAGAAACAGCACATGAATGAGACAACAATAGCTGGAGTGTGGGGAGGATGAGGGAGGGAGGGAGGCAATGGAAGATTACGTAGGGAGGAACGAAGATGAGGGAGGAGTGGGAGTGGTAGCAAGGTTACAGGAGGGTGGGATGGAGGAAGGTGGGGGATGTGGTGATGGAATGAGGAGAGATGGGGGAGGGTTGGCTAGAGTGGATATCAAGGTGGGAAGCAGGGGATAGTACAAGGGAAGCAGGAGGGAGACGAATGAGAGAAACAGTGGGCTGGTTGGAGCTGAGAAAACAAGTGGGCAGGAAGGGTATGGGAAAATTCAATGCCCCAAAACGTGACTTGAATATTTGTTGGTGCTTTAGTTTCTGAGAAATGTGAGATGATGGGTTAGTAGATAAATCTAAAAGTTGAAACCTAAGTGTCTAAATACACTACATCATGAAAATGTTTCATCAGTGAAATAGGCTTTGATATGTCCAGGATCTTGTCTTATTCCTAGTCCAAGGACTGTTTGTTGTTCACGGTGTGTTTGTTGACATGTTGTTTCTGTTTGTGTAGATGAAAGTGAAGGAGGACACACAAGCCCGCAACAAGATCGAAAGCATCCTACTTGAGGAGATTGAGAAACTCCAGATGGCGCTAGTGCATAAGTCGGAGTCGAGCAAATGTACTCATGTCTTCGAGCAATTGTACGATTACATCCGCAAGGCTCAGAAACAGGTGAACTTGGATACTTGTGATTTTATAATCTTACAATGTTGCTTGTTTCTTGCATTAATGCTATGCACACACCAGCCGATTTTGGCACACACACCAACCGACTAGTTGGCGTTAAAGCAGTCGGCCGACTGCAGTCGGTTGGTGTGTGCGCAACCTTATGCTGACAGTCAACCTTATAGAAACGATTAATGCTCTTAAAACTGAAGACCGCTTTAAAAATATTTATGCATGTATTTTTCTTTTGAAAGAATACTGCACGCGCGCGCACACACAGACACACATACCCACAAAAACAGACACACACACACACACACACACAGACACACACACGCAGACACACACACACATACAGACACACACATACACACATACACACATACACACAGACACACACACACACACACACACACACACACACACACACACACACACACACACACACACACACACACACAGACACAATATATATATATAATTTATATGTGACAATGTGATGTGCTTACTTTCACTTAATCCACTCCAAATAATTATACACATATTGGCTTCTGACATTCCGTGCTCTTGTCTCGTAGCTACACGACCTCAAGATCGGCATCCTTGAGCGTAACCAGGTCATCGAGGAGATGCAGCGCCACCTGCTGGTGCAGGAGGTAACCAACAAGTTGCTAGAGGCGGACAATGAGCGCTGGGAGATGGAGCTACAGTTCTTCCGGCGTCAACGCAAGGCCGCCATCCTCAAGCGCTGGCAGACCTTCACAGGACGCGACATCCCGGCCAGGGAGGTAGGACATTCTTAGGTGGTTTCCTCCAAAAAGCCCAAACTTGGGCTAACACAGGAGTGGTCCTTCTCTAGAATTAGTTAGTCCACTACAGGTTATACATTTACCCCCTGTGTGGGATCTTTTACTTCCCCTGGCATAGACACCAGATAGAAGGGACCACTGGCTTTTGTTCTCTTCCGAAAGACACAGGCAAATGTGGGGTGGACGAAATTGCCTAAGTTTCGAAACGGTGGTAGGTGGGATTGAACCACTGTCCCCTCGATTGACAGTCCGGCGCTCTACCGCGCGACCACCGCTCCCCACTATATGTCACTTCACACTGTAGCGCAGTGGCTCAGGGGCAGAGCTTCAGACTCTTGACTAAGAGAAATCGGGTTCGAATTTTGTGTTGCCGTGTAAAACCTTGGGCAAGTGTTTTTAACTCTATAATGCTCCAGTTCACTCAGCCATATGAATGAATACCTGGCTATAGATAGTGGTGGGTATTTGTGTTTGAATAGCCTTTGTGCATTAATTGCAGCGTGACTGGATGTTTCATAGATGCCGAGATGGTGTTCGATTGAACAGGTCTGTCAGGGAGTAAAATGTAAGGTGCTGATGATTGGCTATTGCGCTATATAAGAACTTACCTTTTTACTGTGTCTTCCTATCTCTCAAACGTAGAGAATTGGACTATTCATCCTGTGACCTGTCTAGCCTTAAAAAAATGGGGGGAAATAAAAAATAAAATAAAAAGGCAAATACATGGTTTATTAGATTATATAATACAGTCCAACGCTGGGTAAATGCAGAACATACATTAAAATTTTAATTATAGAGCTGTGTCTGTTTGTGTGTGTGTGTGTGCGTGCGTGCATGCGTTGCCTGCGTGCGTGCATGCGTGCGTGTGTGTTAATTCACTGTGTCTAATTAATTTGTCTCGTCTAAATTGCCGTGTGTTTGTCACGGATCAGGACGGAACTCTCGAGACGTTGAGGGTGACGAAGCGGCGCAAACGGCGCAGTCAGGTGGCGCACAGCTGTAAGCTGATACAGCCATACCTGCGCCGGATCTCACACGGCAACATTGACTCCCTCATGCTACACTTTGACCTCCTGGACCAGCTGAAGCAACAGATCGGAGAAACCAGTCAAGGTGGGTGCTTGGTCCTCTGTCTGTCTTGTCCTGTCGTGTTCTGTAATGTCCTGTCCTCTCTCGTCCTGTCTCGTCTGTCATCATCCTGAGTTACTCATGTCTGTGTGGGTCTTACAGATCAGCTGTATATCGTGTATTTGGTGGTGAACATTTACTTGAGCTATTTCATGACATTAGCAGTTAGCACATATTAAAAGCAATTTCTATGTTCTAAAAACAATTTAAATAAGAACTGCTTATTGTAATATTTACATTTACAACACATCCTTTTCAGCCTAGGTTCTCAATTGTGCTTTACGACTTCATTAAACCGGGTCATATGCAAAACAGTCGTAGAATATAATATTTGTTATTGAAACCACAAAAAGAAAAAACATATCTACATATTGAATATATTGTTCATGGCTCCAAGAATGGTTTATTGTAGTATAATTTAACTTACTTTGGAGCTTAATTGTCGATGAAGAGTACGACGATTCGACCCGTCAGCTACGGGCCTTGATCACGAACTGGTGTCACGTGTGTTGCCTCAGATTTCGGCGGGATAATTTGATTGTGGATGGCAGGCAGACGGTATCCCTGGTCTATGTTCATAGTAGGGGCTCTTACACTGTATATGCGATTTATTATAATAATTATAATGGTAATTTAACTCTAGGGTGCCACTTTAAAACATATCTGGGTGCGAGAGTTGACACAGTGACCTGTTGTGCTTCCAGAGTCTACAGGAGTCTCGGAGGGTGTCCAGGTCTCAGAGGCGGTACAGGTCGAGGGTGGAGGTCACGTCACAAACAGTGTGGCCGCCCAGACGGTCATGACCCTGTGCAACTGCTCGTACGTGCCGGACGCTCGCATGCTGGCCACTGTCCACCATGGCGCCGCAGGGGGTCAAGTGGTCATCAGTCGCGCCACGGTGGAGGACATCGACAGGGAAGTGACCGCTGGTCAAGCGGCTGAACAACCAGGCAGAGCGAAAGAGGTGAGGAGAGAGGCGGGAACAGATGTTAAAAAAGACGTCACATGTCCGAAGGAAGAAACGAGGAAGGACGTCGAAGGTGTGGCCACAGTGGGAAGAGAAGAGGAGGAAGATGGAGGGGAAGAGGAGGGAGATGTTGGGAAGAATAGCACAAGGAAAACGGTCGCGGAAAGAATGGTTGAGATGGTGGACGAGGCAATACAGACTGATGTGTCCTCGGCGGAAAGTGATCAGCTCGAGATGGTAAAATGCACACAAGGTGAGCAGGAAAAGATGGATTCGGCATCCGAGGTGGAGATGGCTAAAGCAACGGCAGAAATTAAAATACCGTTGACAGACGATCACGATGAGGTGAAATGTCTGGGGGAGACAGGTGTAAAAGCAACCGCAGCAGTTGTGTCAGACATAAAGGCGACAAACAGTGCCCAGGGTGAAGTGAGTACCACTTCAAAGGTGGCGTCTGGTTTATCTGCACTGGCCGAGAAAATCACGGAGAAGACAGGAAAGTTAGTGAAGAAGAAATCCATAGACGCAGCGACGGACGGAAAAATCAACCTACCTCTGTTAAACGCAGGTCTGACGGCCGCCGTGCCAAACCAGGGCATCCTGGCCACTCACACAGACACGCAGTTGTCACACGCGTCTGTCTTGGAAGAACCCGCAACTACATCGGCTGTGGCTACAGAACCTGTTGTACAAACCACAAAGACGGCGGCGGCTACGGAAGCTGTATTGCAGGAGCTAGACACTGTCACACACCAAGCTGAAGTGATGATGAAGGAGGCTGCAGATCAGAAGAGAACTGATGACAAGACAGACACAGAACATGAGACGTCACCTGTTGTCACGAAGCAACCGGCGGTCGTCGATGAGACAGTCGTATGTGACGTTATCGCTGCACCACTGTCTGCTGTTGAAAGTGCGACGGAAACACAATCCGCGGACGAAATCAAACCGGTAGCGGCACCTGTGAGGGACGATATTAACCGGTTTGATTTGATGGACATTGTATCGGATCCCGGCGTAGGGGAGAGGAGGTTGAGGCCGGCACACCGGGCAAACTCGGAACCTCATCTCCTCAGGCTGCGGCAGCCGAAACGGCCGAACCTCGACGAGTTGTTCTGTCCAGACTCGGACGCTCCAGCCGCCCAGCCACCCGCCAGCCCGATGATACGCTCCAAGTACCCCCGCCGCATGCGCCTGAGCGACCTCAAGGTCGAGCAGCTGTATCCGGCGGACTCGAACACGTGGAAGGCAACGCCACCTAGGCGGATGATACGACATCGGAAGCAGTCGACGGAGAAGCCGGCGATGAGCAGCGGGCCGGCGTCACCGACGGGGACCACCGAGTCGTTCGATGAAATGACAAACGTGAGACAACGCACAAACTCCGACGGGTCTCTGATGCGACCGAAGAGTCTGCAGCTGATGCCGACTCACGCGGCGGACGGCTCGATGGGCTTCGTGCCCATTGGCCGAGGGAGCGGTCGGCGGCCCAACCTACCTGTGTTTGACGTCCTCGGGGTGAACGAGCCGTTTTCGCGGGATCACTTGTTCCGGCGGTCGCCCGGACCATCCCTGCACAAACCCAAGATGAGCCCGGTACGGAGGCTGAAGTCAGCTGTCGAGTTGATGGCGGACAGCGCACGGACGCGACGCACACGGTCCGCGTCCACCAGTCGACTCGGACGGTCCAGTCCCTCGCACAGCTTCAGCTTAAAGGTCGGTGACCGGTCACACCGATCGGCAAGACAGTCACGTAAGGACGCGCCCAGCCACTCCTCGTCAGAAGATTTATCCGAGCCACAAGCCGCGACAGACACAACGAGGGAAGGTAGTCACCGGTTGTCTTTACCAACGGAGCAAATGCAGCCGCATCACAAACTGTCACGTGAAAGTCTTGTCAATCAAGGACAGGTGAGGAAACTCACCGAAACATTCACGAGCGGCCGAGAGAGCGCCCGGCCACCGCAAGGTCGTGGGTTACGGGGTCGTGAAGTTCCCCACCAGGGAACAGTCGCGGAACGAACAGACATATTCAAGAAACGGCTCAGCTCGAGTTCGGTCGAGTCCGACATCTCCGGTCTGTTCCCACGGCGACGGGGCGTGTCGCTGGACAGACATCGCCGGCGAGAACCTGCTGACCAATCGGACAGGGGCCGGCCTAGGCTGGTTGTGTGGACGCCGTCGAAAAGTGGCGCGGTGTCGTCGCTGTGTAAACAGGCCATGTTGGTTGACGTGCAGGAGGGGAAGAATGTGACTGAGGACAGTAGTTCTGTGCCTTGCACCACCAGGCGGCGCAGTCAGCAGTCGGAGGGGAGGCGGGGAAGCGACGAAGGTTCGCAGACGCGCTCGGAAGGCAAGAAGTCGCACAAGTTCCTGGAGGGGGCGTGGCTGCAGAAGCCCAAGCGCTTCTTCAAAGTGTCCAAGTGAGTATCCGGTATGTCAATCCATAGACACCACAGACACGGATGGACATTTCATGTCACATCTTTCACGTTATATCGTAATTTTGTTTTCCTAAACAAGTAATCTATTGATTAAGCCTGTTGTCAGGTAGACATTATATACCTTACAATGTTTGGGTTTTTATTATGTAAAAGTTACTTAACTTTGTGTAATTTGATGGGTGTCTTATATTGAATGTGCTGCATATTATTGAGCTTTGTGTCATTTTCACAGTGGGTTTGGTTCAGACCTAGAGTTGGGTAAGTGTGTTCATGAGATTAGTATTAGTTGTGGTGGTGGTTGTGATGGTTGTGATGGTGGTGGTGGTTATGATGGTTGTAGTGGTGGTGGTCTGACAAGCTTATCACATTGAGAACGGAGCACGCTTTCTACTCACCAGCACTCCCACAATGCACCAGTGTAACTCCTTGTTCATGTCTTCGTTTTATTTTAAACTTGGTTAATTCACTAACTGTTCACAGCTGTTGTACTTGAATGTTCACAGCTGTTCAAGTTAAGTCTCTCTCTCTCTCTTTCTGCCTCTCTCTCTCTCTCTCTCTCTCTCTCTCTCTCTCTCTCTCTCTCCCTCTCTCACTCTCTTGCTCTCTCTCCCTCTCTCTCCCTCTCTTTCTCTCACTCTCTCCCCCTCTCTCTCTCTCTCTCTCCCTCTCTCGCTCTCTCTTTCTCTCCCTCTCCCCCCCCCCCTCTCTCCTGCAATGACCACCCAGTTATGTCTGTCCATGCCATTCCTCCCCAGGTCTCCTGTCAAGCTGTCTTCCTATCTCAGCTTTGGTCTTCCCCTTAGTTAATTGTCCCCCCCCCCATTTCTGCTTACCATACTCTCTGTGGCAGTATACCATCTCCCAGTCTTACTATATGCTATGCCCAACTGTTGCATTCAAAATGAGTGATGTAAGGAGCAGTTGTATTGAACAGAAGGAACAGTTTGACCAGTCCACAATGAACGTGCCCTGTATACGTGTATAATGTTTGTGCTTATGTCACTTGTGTCATTGAAAACTACCTTTCCTCAAGTACACTGCAGCAGCACGCTTGTAACTTACAGTCGTAAGCACCACCATGACTTCTGATGGAAACTACTTGCGTTGTCTTTGTTCTCTACACTTTGTATTTACCACTTTGTGATAGTTTAGTTATGTGCCATTTCTTAAAACATTACAGAATTTCGACAGAATTTCTACTGTGTTATGCATAATATTTAGTATTAATTAGTTTTATTGATTTATTGATTTTACTCATCGTCGTTAATTCTATATAATATTTAATTAACAGTTTTAATATGAATAATTTAACGTTTCTACATTTTTTATCTGAAAGAGAATATTTTACAGTTTTATTTATTATTATTAATATTAGTTTTAACACATAATAAATAGCTTTATATTTTATTGTACAGCGCTTTGAGCATATTTGGATATTGCGATGTATAAATAATAAATATTATTAAGAGGAGATCAGTCCTGAAGTGTACTAGGGAGAGGAGATAATTTCTCCATGATGTCACACACACACATGATATGTAACTGGTGCTGTGTGCTTGCAGATGTTGATGCAGACAGCTACAGTCTAGAGCTCTACTCCAGCACGTCAGTCCTGCCTGTGTCTTGACACATTCACTTCAGACAACACGACACAAGGACAACAAGGCACCTGTGTCACTAGGATAAGGAGCTCACTAGGATAATATATCATCCTTAAACAGAATCCATCATCAAATTTAAAGATCCTTTTCAAATGCAAAAAGCCAAGTGGCGGCAATTTTCAGTATATCAGATCACTGTTAAGGAGTGAATTCAGGTATAAAGAGGAAAATCTGGCGTGTGAGCTCGTAGGAATGCTAGTGACACAGTTCCCCGGTGCCAAGCATGCTGGGAAGTTACTCATCTCAACCCATAATCTTCAACGTTACATAGCATCTGTTCTCGGACAGAGACAGCCAGTCTTTTTGACAGAGATTGAGAAATATTTTTATAGATTGAATAACACTATTTATTTTAGAGACATGCAACCTCATTTTAGTGGGAATATTTTCCGTGGACAAATCCTTTTGTCTGGAAGACGATCATGATATCCATGAAATATTTACTCAGGAAAGACTGCGGACCATGCGCAATATTATTTTCAAAGCATATTGAAACAGTCTCGCACGTATAGGCTTACATTTTGAGGATAGGTCTACAGATAGTTGCACAAAATGCCAATCAGTCAAATGGCGTCAGGAGCTAAAGTGATCAGAGTGATTTTCGTAAAATGTCTGTTGGTAGATCCAAAGTTATTCTGAGTCTCCAAGAAGACATACTTGCCCAGATATGTAGCAATTTCGAGTTGGGCAGAAGATATATGGTATCAACGTTTCGCGATCCTAACAGATTATAAACCGATTAATCTCGGGTGTGATTTGAAACATCTTCTTGTTAACAGATACTATTTGAGTTTTGAGAATGTTAACGAAGATGTTTCAAATATGTGTAGTAAAGTATCCACGTGGGGCGCCACCAAGTCGGCTACTTACAGTATTATCCAGCAGATGGCGGTACTATTTTCGTTTCGAGTGCTCGATTGGGATTCGACGTTAGGGTCACTTCAAAGCGTTCAAGGGGAAATACAGCGGGATTTAACGGAATCCCTTTTCGGAAGACAGTCTTCATAAAGCGGTCCAGGATGTTGCGTCACTGCCAGGTGTGTCGTCATCATCATTGATGATGAGGTATATAAGTATGTAATTATTATAGATGTCAACATCATGTGATCGTTGACGAATTTAAATTATTGTAGATAGCGGATCTATGTTGTTGTTTTTGCTTGTACAAAGTCTGGGTCGGTGCCAATGACGTCCTGTGCAATATTCGTGGGTGTGTGTGTATAGACAGTTCGCTTGTGTTTGTGCATAAGTCGAATAAAACTTGTAAATCCGTAGCCTTCTGACAATTGTTGTTCATTGATGGAAACTAAATTGGTGAAGTACTTGATTACCTTAACGGATTCTCGTGCATCTGAATTAGCGATACTCTCCGTTGACGTCCCAGCCTGTAGTCTTGTGTAGATCCCGAATGCAACAACTTTTCCAGAAATCTAGAGTAGACATATCTCAAACTTAGGTGGACAAAATGTGGGTGATCACGTGTCTGCTGTTGGCTGCTATATGCTGAAGACATTAGATTGACCCGGATGATTTACGTTGCGCCGCTTTATAATGGCATTAGTGCGTCATTTGTTTCCACGGGAATGTGTTAATTATTGCCACCAAAAATACATCATCACTAGCGTGGGAACGAAATTAATATTGGAGTGAGGGGTTTGGGCCAAGCCTTCAGTACGATGCCGCTATCGGATCAGGTCATTACACAGGAACACCAACATTGGCATCCACTTCCCTAAATATTTGGGATCCTCCTATCCGCAACCCCCTCCAAAGAACAATTACTCTACACATTGGCACCCTTTTCATAAAATTTGGGGTTGACATTAGTAAACATATGTAACATTTCTACAAAGCTGTTGTGCTGACCACTCTCCTGTATGGTTCTGAGTCCTGGGTCATCTACCGTCGCCAAACATGTATAGTGCCTATGTGTAATACGTGCAACTAAGTTTGTATGATACAACAGTGGGTGTAGCACAGGTGTCACTGCACACAGAGCGACAGTCATGTGTCTCCACTGCTACCAGCTGACACCACGACCACGTGACGAATTTCATCCGAATGTGATGTACGAAATTTGTTAGCCTACAACGGTAAAATATGCAACTGCTTTTTAGGACGCAGCGACACCATACCCAGATATATTACTCAGTTCAGCAATAGTGGCGTGTGGTATTTGTTTTGAGAATTTCCATAGAAACGTTACAGATCATGTCCGCTGTGAAAGAATGACACGGAGCATTTCGGGACATGTAGGAACGAGATGCAGTGTTATATCTACAGACCAATACCCATATAGGTCGCCAGATCGTCCGTTTCTGAAAAAATAATTCTACAATCTCTCAAAAAACGTATGGTTGATGCATATAGTTCAATCCGAGAAACAAACAATAACACAAATTTCAATTTACAAGTTTTTATTTTTACAGGTAATTGTTAGGGCCTACGTCGAATGATGAAAGAAGCACCGTCGACAACCCGCCAGTCATTTTCTGTGTCGTGGTAATCAATACTACCAAACCGAACGGTGAAAATTATTGACTGTTGAAGACAGCGGGTAAACCATGGAAGGAATCTGCAAGCCAGCCACCCAAACTCAAAACCCTGTTAGGGGAAGTAGGAGGTGTGATTTTCCAAGTGCTGTGAACAGCGAAAGGAGTTTACTCTCCTCCCAACCATGGTTACCTAAAATAAATTACAGCGATCTGGAAATCTCTATTTTAAATAATCCTACGAACCTCCAATGTTATGATTAATGTCAGTGTCCAATAAGCCGCTACTTGTCCACTTGACTGCATCCGTCGTCTCGCATCGTTTCGTCGAAGTTCGCGCGAACAATCCTTCCTGCAGCCAGCTCGTCTTGTCATCGTCCGTCGCTTGGTCCTGGAAGAGGATGGCGCCGGCGGAATGTCCATCGTGTGTTCTCGGGTGACGCAGAAGTCCGATTCTAGATTATCATGTCTTCGTGCAGCAGGAGAAGATTGTTCTGGCTCGACATCTAGAAGCTGTACGTGATACAACACGTCCGTGTAATAAAATGTCCGAGTCACTGAAGTTGTACGCTCAAGTGGTTGCTACGCAGAAACAATATATGTCACGTGACGGCAGTTCCACGTCGTCTGAATGGTTAACTTGTCAAACATAGACATTAGTCAAACTATTAAAATAGCAAACAGTACAACATACACGTATATATATATATATTTACTTCTTCTAGACGACCTTTCATATCTTAATATCTCATAGTCTTTTCCCACAGATTACCTTTCCTACTAGATTTACTAGAACAAACGGTACTTTAATTGATAATTTATTCTGCAAACTTAGTCAATCTATGTTGGAAAGTACTGCCGGGATTCTCATTAAAAAACGATATGTTCATCAACCATATTTTATGTTTATAAACACCTCATTGAAGACAGAACCCCCACCTAAATTTGTAAAAATTAATGTATTAAACGACGACGCAATGCATAAAGTTAAAAATGAAATTAAGTCGTATGATACTTACAACAAGCTAAATAAAAACCCAAATGCAGATACAAATTTAAATTATGACATAATATTTAATGATATTGTGAGGGCAAAGGACAAGCATATGCCAACTAAGCTGGTGAAATTTAATAAGTATAAACATAAAAAATCGATGTGGATTACACAAGGAATACTAAGATCAATACAATATCGAGACAAATTATATAAACAACTAAAACTGACACATCCAAATTCTTCTAACTATGAAATTATTAACATAAACCTAAAAACGTATAATACAATATTAAAACATACTATTCGTGCAGCCAAAAAAGTGTATTTTGAAAATAGATTTAATCGATTTAAAAACGATATAAAAAATACCTGGAAAGTTATTAATGAATTTATGTCAAAAAAGCAAACAAATAAAAAACTACCATTATTTTTTACAGACAATGATACCAAAATAACTGATAAAAAGGATATTGCAAATAAATTTAATAATTATTTTACAAATATAGGACAGTCCATTACACAAGGGATTAAATATAAGGGTAGCAAAAAATACAGCTATTATTTAAATAAAAATGTAACTTCAACATTTACGTTTGAACATATTGATGAAGAAACTGTAAGGAAAACTATAAACAACCTTCCCACAAAAAACAGCTGTGGATTTGATGGTATCTCAACAAAACTACTCAAAGTAATTGACCCTGTAATTTTAAAGTCATTAACACTATTAATAAACCAAGTTTTATACTCTGGTGTATTCCCTGATAAACTGAAAATTGCAAAAGTTATTCCTATATTTAAGAAAGATGATCCATCCTTATTTGAAAACTACAGACCAATCTCTCTTCTTCCTGCCATTTCTAAAGTATTAGTAAAACTTATTTTTATACAATTATATTCATATTTCAACGAAAAGAAATTTTTAAATGATAATCAGTATGGTTTTAGAGCTAAATATTCAACAGAATACGCTGCGATTGAGCTAGTTGATAGAATTGTGACTAAAATGGATAAAAATGATATACCAATAAATGTATTTCTTGACCTATCAAAGGCATTTGACACTATTGACCATAACATTTTACAAAATAAATTAGCATATTATGGCCTAAATGGCTCAGCCTTGCATTTGTTAAAAAGTTACTTACAAAATAGAAAACAATATACTGAAATTGAACAAATAAACTCAGACATCTTACCTATAAAAATTGGTGTCCCACAAGGTTCTGTCCTAGGACCACTGTTGTTTATTATTTATATAAATGATTCTTCACAAGCTAGTCAATTATTTAATTTTGTTATGTATGCTGATGACACTACATTATCTACCTCTTTAAATTCTTTGAGCGAAACGACACTCGATAATAAAAGTACCGAAACCATAATAAAAGAAGAACTCTGTAAAATTAATGAATGGCTAAATATTAATAAATTATTATTAAATAAAAGTAAAACGAAATATATGGTTTTCCATATGCCTAATAAACGTATGCAAGCTCTTACACTTAAAATAGATGATGTATATATTGAAAGAGTAGATGAATTTAATTTTCTCGGATTGACTTTAGACACTAATCTAAATTGGAGAAAACACACGGAGAAAATATCAAATAAGTGTTCAAAAACAATTGGCGTATTAAACCGATTAAAATATGTATTACCATTAGACATAAAAGTTTTATTATATAACACCTTAATATTATCACATATAAATTATTGTATTATGATTTGGGGATATCAAAGAAATAGAATTACAAGCATTCAAAATAAGGTAATGCGAATAATAACCTTAAATAGATATAATTCACATACAGAACCACTTTTCAAAAATCTTAAACTACTGAAAATAGAAGATATGTTAAAGTTACAAGAATTAAAATTTTATTTTAAATATATCCATAAACAATTACCTTCGTATTTACTAAACTGGGAAATTATACCAAGTATTAATATACACAATTATAATACTCGTGCAAAAGATAATATACATACTTTTAGAGCTAAGCATGATTTTGCAATGACATGTCTCAGACACAGCCTCCCTCATACTATAAATGAGACTCCTGATGCAATTAAAAACAAAATATACACTCACAGCTTGCATGGATTTATAATGTATATAAAAACTTGTTTGCTAAACAACTATAGTGATATATGTACTCTATCAAATTGTTATGTATGTCAACTAAATTAAAAAAAAACAATATATGTTAATGTTCACTAGCCCGTCTCTACACCACCTCACACTTTCTTACTTAAAGCTAACACTTCCATATAAACATTTGAGTTAGACATCTTGTATACTAAGGACCATACTACTTAATACCATGGAATTATGGTGGCTCATATGACAGCGACATTATTGTCTTAATAGGAGCTACCGACCCCAGTTTGTAAATGTTATATTATTGTGTGTTTTATTTCTTATTTTTGTACAAGAATTACTGTAAGTGAAAACACATTTGTATGTAATGTAGGCCTACCATATAGACCTATAATAGTATGTGAACATGATATAATATGTGTGTGTATATGCTTGTATAAATGTACTGTACGAAATTGATGTACTTTCTATACCTACTTGGGGTCAATAAATGTTATGGTTATGGTTATGGTTTCGATGGGCGGTGACATTAATTTATTTATTCCATTGGTAAAGACCACGTTCGTAATGACGTCACCACAATTTGGGTGATCACAAATACGTTTTACGCTGACGCGCAACTACGTTTTGTACGCGCTGGTTCCCTTCTACTTTGACCAATCTCAATGTCGTGTCTCTACATCTGCATTGCAAACGAAAAACAACATAAACTATAATTATATTCAATTCCGTGGTGTTCTATTCAGTATTGCATGGCGTTTAACGTGTTCTTCGTCTTTGAACAACATCATACGCTTTAGAATTCATATAAAAAGCAAACGTTAGTTTTATTTAAAATATGTCTTTCCTTCGACTGCTTCGACAGCGATTTTACAGACGTGTAAGTATTCCTAAGCTATGATAAATGATTGAGTCTTCTACTCTGCAATTAAAAGCTGAAACTTGGGCCGAGATAATAAAACACACTCACTGCTTGGTATTTAGAATCTCAGGCTCAAAACGTGTTTTGAAAATCGTGCACAAAATATTCTCCGACTTGAGCATGGAACACTGGGTATGAAAAAGAGCTTGCTCAACGCCGTACTCAGACAGACAAAATGGCAGCTCACACAGAAACTAGTACAAATTTGCGTTATTCGCTGTGAAACTGTGACCATGAAATTTTGCTACAATGTTTACATAGACATCTTGTGGTATGCAGTGGTTGGTGTATATCGAATTAAATATAAACTGTCTACTGTTACATACCCTACCTTTCTACCCAACAACCGACATACTTAGTTAATCTGTTACATTTCTATGATATCTCTAGGACCCTTAGATCAGCCATTTCCAAACAACTTTTTGATCCAAAAACTAAGTTCACTATTGGCAATATGTCTCTGTAGCTGCGTCATCAATCTGGAATCAACTTCATATAATAATTAAATCTGCCAATTCAGTCAATTAATCTTCAACACAGTTATAGGGGGTGGCTCATTCGTAGATTCCATATCATCCTCTTATTTTCTACTATCAATATCACAATTCGTTATGCTCCACGATAAGTCAACTAGTCTCGGAAGTAGGGATTATGTCCCATGTCCTCATAAATGACAGACTGAGTGGTCTTGGTTGCATGCTGATGGCTAATGAACGCAACATGCAAATCTTACCACAGCGGCTGCGCGTCACGGTCTGTTCAGTTGTGGAGGCAGAAAGGTCTCGATTTTGACGCCATCTTTTCTCTTCTACGCTGGTCCTCCGTGTGGTTTTGAAGGAGGAGATGACCTCCATGACTACGCTGCCAGGTCACGCAATCGGCTGCTTTTGTTGTCTACTGGCGGTCGACGTTACAAGTGATTATGGACCTTTTCAAGGAACCTGTGTCTTTGTTGTGGTACCCCTCTGTCACAGTGGCCAGTGGTCTACGTTTGATCATATATATATATATATATATATATATATATATATATGTGTGTATATATATATATATATATATATATATATATATATATATATATATATATATATATATATATATATATATACATATATATATATATATATATATATATATACATATATACATACATACATACATACATACATACATACATACACTCACAATGTCGACGGAGACGCTGCTAATAGGTTTGCGCCGTTATTTCTAGGGCGGTAGAGGTGACGATTTTCGTGTAGTTCTTCTACAAATCCTGGAAAGATCCATGCATTTTCAATGTTCCGAAATTCACCTCGGTTAAGAGTTCGTACCAGAAGTCTGCCGAATGGTGGCGGAACTGCGCATGTTTCCCATAATTACTCCATGTGTCACAGACTGTCTACACATAGCCTCGGTGGGGTGGCAGACATTTTGAGCCCCTCACAGCGACACAAATGCGACATGGGGTGTATGTGTGACAGACAGTCTATAGTGGGTCGGACGATTTGAGCAAACGTAGAACACGAGGAAATCGTTCAGAAAACTATTTCAAGCTATGCAATGTTGGTTGCATGCAGGTACACATATAATAACATATATTAATTGTGTGATTACTGTGTGAATGTGGCAGTATGTAAAATTTGTAAAAATGAAAAACGCAAACAATAAACGGAAGGTATACGATTTTATATAACTAATATTGCACTTTTTTACATCTTGAAATAAATTTATATATTCTTTGTAGTATCATTCTATTACACAGAGCACATGCTGTATTGACATGCAAATGATGTTCTTCAATTTAACTGGTTAATGACGACGTGACAAAGTGCACGCCCCGAGGAGATCGACCAATGTCATTTCAGGTGCTGCATGTCGTCAGTGCTTAAGACACCACCTTCAGCGACGGTGATACACACGACGTCCAGCGCCAGTTGTTGACCACGTTCAGTGACAGTGGTCAACACGGACATTGCGTCCTAACGGCTATCCTACGTCTGTAGCTGCTGCTGTCAGACTAGACCCGTGTCTTTGGCCATGCCGTAGAAGATGCTGTCCTTGTCCTTCAGCAGCGCTTCTGGAGTATCGAGTTCCTTGATGGTTCCGTTATCGAGGACCAACACCCTGTCAGCGGGGAACAAACATCAGTTCAATTGATCAGAAATGTTCTAAAAGTTGATCATTGAAAAGGGTGTCCTGAAAGACCACAGTGTTGTTATACCACGATGGTCATGGAAATAGTATTTTATAAGTGAATTTTGTACTAATAAAATTTACAAGGAGTAATGCAGCCAACAATTTCCATAATTTAATGATTGTGTTCACATGCATAAATGCACCCACAGTCCCCCACACACACACACGCACGCACGCACGCACACACACATTCACGCACACGCACACGCGCGCGCACACGCACACACACACACACACCTGTCGTAGTCCATGATTGTATTGAGTCTGTGGGCGATTGTGATGACGGTCGAGTCGGCGAATTCAGTGCGGATCGTCGCCTGGATCAAGTCGTCTGTCTCGAGGTCAACGGCGGCCGTCGCTTCGTCCAACACGAGGATCTTTGACTTACGAAGCAGCGCCCGGGCTAGACACACCAACTGCCGCTGACCAACACTGCAAGAACGACGGACAGAGGATAGAGACGTGATTCACAAAGTAACATACACCGTGCCAGACACACCAACTGCCGCTGACCAACGCTGCAAGAACGACGGACAGAGGGTAGAGACGTGGTTCACTAAGCAACATACACCGTGCCAGTCACAACAACTGCCGCTGACCAACGCTGCAAGAGCGACGGACAGAAGTAATACATACCGTGCCAAACACCAACTGCCGGCGGTGGACAGTCAAAGAACATTGACTCGATGCTGGTTTACGTATAAAACAGAACTACTTTCTAAATCGTGTATTTAATATTTTTAAAATTATTTATTGTTTGACTGCTTGAAAGACAACTGTCGATGTCTCTAAAATGTAACTCGCACCTGAGATTTTCTCCGCCTTCTGCGCAATCGTGTTGCAAGCCGGACGGAAGTGACATCACGTAGTCCTTGAGATGCGCATGCTCCAGCGACCTCCACACTTCCTCATCCGTGTACCGGTCGAACGGGTCAAGATTCATGCGCAGTGGTCCCGTGAACAGCACGGGGTCCTGTGTGACAAAAAATACCTTTTGATCACGTGTAATGACGTCCAAAACGTAATGGTAAGCTGTGGTTAGTCTCTTCCGTTACGACGGTGGTGAATCCGAGTTATCGTTATCATCGTTAGGTAACATGATGGCGAGTCAAGTATGATGATTGTGACTGATGTGCATATGACTATAGTGACTGTAGTGACTATAGTGAGTCATGTATGTATGATGACTATTACCTGGGATTGATGGTGAGTCATACAGGTATATTGTAATTATATATCTTACCTGCGGGATTACGTTGAGTCATCCAAGTGTATGATGGTTGTTGTATCTTATCCGTGGGAACATAGTGAGTCTTGCAGGTGTACGATAATTGTGTAACTTACCTGCGGGATGATGGTGAGTTTAGAGCGCAGGTCGTGAAGTCCGATTTGACCAATCACCTGGTCGTCAATGACGATGGATCCGGCTGTAGCTTCAATGATGCGGAACAGAGCCAGCGTCATGGATGACTTGCCAGCGCCAGTCCGACCGACTATTCCGACCTTAGATATGAAAAGAGTGTTTATGAAATGACGGTCACGGAACGTACCTATATGCATGTCAGCATGCGCGCGCTTGCGTGTACGCTCGCAACCTCCCGCATGCAGACATGCATATATACATACTTATACGTATTTCCATCTGAACAGTTGTAGTCTAAATTTGACACAAACTCGCCTTTCATGTTATTCCCTGGCAGACCATTAAATCAGCTGACATTCATACAGCTGAGTGAATTAGAGCAACGTAGAATGAACGAACTTGTCCAACGTTTGAAACGGCAGCATTGGATCCGAACTCGTGTTCCTGGGTTGAGGTTCAGATGCGCTACTGCGATCCACAAAGTCTGCTGGAGGAGAGGGGCTGGTAATTACTATAATACCTTTTCGTTGGCATTGATCTGACAGTTGAGATCCCTCAGCACCAAAGGTAGTCCGGTTCTATATTGTGTCGCGTAGTCGCAGAACCTGACTCGGCCGTGCAGTGGCCAGTCTGACGACGGCCTGTGGTCTTCTATAGACTTCGGAGCCTGTCATAGGAGAATAGATGTGTTGTACAATACAACAGTTGAAACAACGACTTACACACGTTGTTTGAACGTACGATGATTTTGATACATTACGTTACTGATAACACATGTCATTGTTACGATGTGAGAAACAGTATAATACATGTTTCATAACAGTGACAACATTATACACTCATGTCAAATCGCCGAACTTTCTTTCGGCGGTCAAGGAAAACTGCTGTATTTGTTGCGGGAGATAAACGCAACTGCCGTCGGAGAAAGGCAATGACAACATGACAGTGGGCGTGATAAACATTTGTAGGAGAACGAGCCAGTGCATTGTCTGAGAAGTGATGTCGATGTAAGAGTACTTCCGGGATAAAGAAACTGACTGATCATCCGTGTCTTTGGAATAGTAATGTTTCCGGGATCAAGGGAAACACTGAGCATGCGTGACCTCGGCGTTGCCGTATTTCCGGCGTCGTAGGCCCATATTTGACTTCGAATTAGGGTCAGAGCGACTCCAAATAACTTTAGAAATATCTTTACGCACAACATCCAATGAATTATATATATATATATATATATATATATATATATATATATATATATATATATATATATATATATATATATATGTATATATATGTATATATATATATATATATATATATATATATATATAATATATATAATATTATATATATATATAAATATATACAACATCCCCACGCACAACATCCAACAAATTATATATATATATATATATATATATATATATATATATATATATACACACATATATATATATATATACATGTATATATATATATATATATATATATATATATATATATATATAATATATTTATATACGTATATATATATATATATATATATATATTGCTCATTGATACACTTTGAAACACTGTTCTGTTTTTGGCGAAGCCGTAAACTCATTAACCTAGGTAGAACGAATGTTACTATGACCTGTCAATTACGCGTTGAGCATTTGTGTGAATAGCCTCGTCCCATCACAGACGCGTATGTAATCATTTTTAGTCTAGTTGTGCTCCATAAACTGATTACGTGTGGGTGGCTAACACGTATTTGACCTACTGTCTACTTCAAACTTGTCATCGCTAGTAACCTTTTTAACTGCACACGACACCGGGCCCAGATTCGGAGTTGAATCTCGGCCCGGTCGGATTTGGGCCCACGACACCGGGATGAAAGAAAAGATCAATAATGCGCTGCAGCGATGTGGCTGTAATTCATGGATGACTTAACAGACTGACTATTATACACAAATGTGAGCATCACGCATGATCATGGTGATGCCCACTCAACCGGACGACACAATTGTCAAACCTCTTCTTCGAGTTCCGTGTATTCGTTGATTCTCTCCACCGCGACTATGTATGTCTCCATGTCTGACGTCATCTTCACCATCATGTTTAGCGAACCAGTCACCTGAAAAAAGCATTATAGTTATCCATAATTAACTAATCAGACAGCAGTATGCAGGATATTATTATTATCATTATTTATTATAACTAGCATTTGTAAAGCGCCTCCAGGACAAATCATTCATAGGCGCATATATATATATATATATATATATATATATATATATATATATATATATATATACAGACTTTTAAAACGTACATGGAATCTATATATATATATATATATATATATACGAACATACATATAAATAGACATATATAGATACATATACATGAATTATGTTATATATATATATATATATATATATATATATATATATATATATATATGTATATATATATATATATATATATATATATATATATATATATATATATATATATATATATATATATATATATATATATTATTCTTTAAAGTGTCGCTTATTGTGATAACAGTCTGAAACATACGTGGGATACGCCGCTTGTTAAAATATAATTCCGTATTATTCCACAAATGAATGGCCTCATCGAACCAGAAAATACGCCAAGTGTACCGAGCGTCATGTGTACCTGGAGAGCGTAAGAGACTGAGAGACCGGCGAGACCTGCGCTGATAGTGTCTCTCTCCAGTACCGCAAAGAGACCAGCGAACAGAACAATGCAGCTGGCAATAAAGTCGAGAGAGACGGCAAGCCACCTGAGGAACAGAAACGCCTCTTACAGTCGGTCTGTGTTGTCACACGACACAACACGTAAAGCTGAAAGAAATTTCGTGAATGATTAAAATAAAAATATAGTGAAGAAGGAATGTAGACTATGAACCGACTTAGAACAAGTAAGACATCGAGGTGGCAACATAAAACGAGACAAATATAAGTGCAAATACAAAAATTCAAGGAATACAAGAATTTAACATGAAACCAACACGAATATTGCAGGCCAGATGGTCCAAAATGGAGCACAGTATGACGAAATATTGCGAATAAATATCGACAAGTACTACCCGAAAAACACCGTTGTCTGTTTGAAGACGAGTAAACACGCGTCACCTACCGACTGCACACGATGCTGAGGAAATACGCCTTCTGGTTTTCGTCGACGAGGAAGTCGGAGTGGTCGATGAAGCGCTTCTGCTGTCCGTAGGCGCGGATAGAACTAGTGCCAGTCACCGTCTCGCCGAAGTGGGCGTAAATTGGCGATCGACGGATCGAGTCAATACGTTTTAATTGGCGAGAGGAGCAAATGTAGAATCTCTGCAAAAGATCAATCGACCTGTAATAGAATGCTGATTTCGGCGTGGCATATTTAAAAATGTTCAGCGGTAGGCTTCATTTCTGTTGGCTTCGTTTTGATAGCCATCTATCTAGTGACGCACGATCTATTGTAATGATCGACGTTCTACTAATTACAGTGGTGCTTTGCTTTACTAGTGTATGGGTAGTACCCTTCAATAGAGTACACGTGTTAAACTGTACGTAAATTATATATACATTATATGAATATATATTTTATATATATATATATACATATACATATATATATATATATATACATATATATATATATATATATATATATATATGTATATATATATATATATATATATATATATATATATATATGTATATATATATATATATATATATATATATATATATATATATATATATATATATATAT
>OZ024858.1:16009825-16019825 GCA_964017155.1 Oasisia sp. SBJ-2009
CTCAGATTAGAATTAATTACTTGACCAGTGCCCTCAAGAGGTACATCACAATTGTCCTGTCCGAGGACTCAGACGTGCCCACCTTCCTCTTGAGCAGACCGTTCGGACCGACGACCTGGTCGAAGATGTGTCGACCGACGTGAGCGTCGACTGCGGACAGCGGGTCGTCGAGTAGGTAGACTTGACAGTCCTGGTACACGGCCCTCGCCAGACTCACTCTTTGCTTCTGACCGCCGCTTACGTTGATGCCCTGATACAGACATTCGTACATAGACGTCACAGACCTAGCACACGGACTTCGCCAAACTAACCTCTGCTTCTGGCAACCGCTGACGCTACTGCAGAATGATATGTGACAAGTCACATGTACATGTAAATCGATCGATCGATCGATCGATCGATCGATCGATCGATCGGTCGGTCGGTCGGTCGGTCGGTCGGTCGGTCGGTCGGTCGGTCGGTCGGTCGGTCGGTCGGTCGGTCGGTCGGTCGGTCGGTCGGTCGGTCGGTCGGTCGGTCGGTCGGTCGGTCGGTCGGTCGGTCGGTCGGTCGGTCGGTCGGTCGGTCGGTCGGTCGGTCGGTCGGTCGGTCGGTCGGTCGGTCGGTCGGTCAATCAATCAATCAATCAAACAATCAATCAATCAATCAATCAACCAACCAACCAACCAATCATTCAATCAATCAATCAATCAATCAATCAATCAATCAATCAATCAATCAATCAATCAATCATTAAACCAATAAATAAACCAATCAATAAACCAATCAATAAACCAATCAATCAATCAATCAATTGATATCAAAAACACACAACATGTAAAATAAACAAAGCAAGTCAAGTAAATAATCTCTTAGTAATAAATCATGTGGTATGTTATACAATCATGAAGAAATATGCTTTGAAAGGAGTAGACGTGAAGTTATACACTTATAAGTGTCTACCCATGTGAAAAAATTGACAGATAGTTTATGCAGACGTATAACAACAATACAAGTTTACAATTGTGATTAGAGTTTTGTGACGTGATTATGCCGTGACTGAAACGTAGCTCTGCTAGTTGCAGACGTGTTTATTAATAACAAGATCGGTTTACTTTTTCGCCAATTTCTGTCTCATCTCCTCCAGGCAGGATCTCCAGGTCTGGTCCGAGAGCGCATGCGTCAATGACCTTCCGGTATCGCGACTCCTTGAAGTCTTTGCTAAAGAGGATGTTTTGTTTGACCGTGGCATTCTGGATCCACGCCTGCTGCGGCACGTAGGCCACGGACCCCTGAAACACGTGACACGATGACATCATCAATCTGCTTCCATAGCACCAAAGCAATAAGATATTAATTATATATTATATATTCCGTTCCGTTCCGTTCCGTTCCGTTCCGTTCCGTTCCGTTCCGTTCCGTTCCGTTCCGTTCCGTTCCGTTCCGTTCCGTTCCGTTCCGTTCCGTTCCGTTCCGTATCGTATCGTATCGTATTATTTTATATATATTTTTATTTTATTTTATATTTTATATTGTATATTGTATATTGCATATTGCATATTGCATATTGCATATTGCATATTGCATATTGCATATTGCATATTGCATATTGCATATTGCATATTGCATATTGCGTATTGCATATTGTATATTTTATATTTTACATTACGTATTACACAATAACATTTAGGCACATCAGAAAGATAATCTTTGGTGTGACCTTGTCCAAAACAAGCAATCCGCAATTCCTCTACACGATAGAAGATACGGCAAATAAAAATACCCGCTGTGGAAACGACCACACAGTGCATGACTGAGAAAAATTGGCCAACTGAGAGACTGGACTGACCCTGACATTGACGTGGCCGTCCATGAGCTCCATCTCCCCCAGCAGTGCCGAGATGAGGGACGACTTGCCAGAGCCGACTTGACCAACGACGGCCACCAGACTGCCCTCCGGAACCTTCAGGTTGATGCTGCAAAGGACAGGTCAAACACTCACTCGCCCACCATTGACGGTGGTGACCAGAAGACTGTCTGTTACACGTGCGATGATACTACAGCTACCACGTGTGATGATACTACAGCTATCACTTGTGACGATACTACAGCTACGACATGTGATGATACTACAGCGAATACTTGTGATGATACTACAGCTACCACTTGTGATGATACTACAGCTACCACTTGTGCGGACACACATATGCGTAATCCGAGTTGTTAACAAGAAACTTGGCACATGGTAATAAGTGAAGAATATGTAACGGTTTATTGTTTGCTAAAACCTTACTTCGTCAGAGAGGGTTTTTCGCTTCGGCTCCAGCTAAATATGCCCTTGTCGACTTTTACGGCTTCCCCTGTAACACACAAAACCCACAAGAGGGCGCTGAACAAACATGAATTATTCAACAGCCGTTTTAATTTTTAATGGTGACCCACTTGACGAATCACATAAATTACCCTTCCATTCGATTCCGTGTACCTAAAAACCTAGGTATAGAGCACAACATTACATCTTTAGCATATCCATTGACTCAGTAATAACCATTTTCATTATAACGGTCAGTGATGGCGGCCATATTGGATTTGCAAAGAAATGCCACCGGACGAAATGTTGCACAGCTTCCGGAAATTATGACCTTAGGCCATAATTAACTCATATCAACCGTCAAAAAAGTCTGTACAATATTTCCACCTGAACTCGAAATTCCTCCAGACTATTGTTCTTCAGGAATTTAAAAAGATCACAGCTGCAGCATCACTTACTGTCGACCAAGTCAGACACGGGACTAAATAAAGTAATGTGCTGTATAATACTTGACAATCGGCAGGCAAAAAAGTGCACCTTTGAAAAATGTGATGATAAACAATGATTGTACAACTCTACATTTATCTGTGACTGAGTTTGCGTATTTTTGTATGTCACCGTTTTCCTCCAGATACCTTCGATTTCGACCATAACAAGTCCGCGGATTTTCTATGTCTACATGGACACGAAGTGAGCCATATGTGTCTTCGAAACACCCCATATATGGACGTGTCACACTTTTCCTGGGGTAGATACGTTGTTCTGAACGTAAAAAGTAATAAGTGCGTGAAAGTGACTTAACGATTGCCGGAACAATGGGCACGTGGAAATTATCACGGGAACATCAGTGACTGCGCCTTGGAATAGGCTGCTTGAAGACAAATTACACGTTGACACAATAGGCTTGCGTTCTATCCAACTTCGTCATTTTGAAGAATCAAGAAAAAATCCATTGTAAAAGGTTCATAATTCATCGCTATATTGTGTATTTCAGTCATTTTTTAAGTCGTTACTTCAATGCATGGACTGACTGTGACTCACGTGTGAACTGGTCATGACTGACGCTGTCTTCATCGAGTTCTTCGCTCCGCAAGAACTTGTTGATGCGACCAATGGACACCGCCGCCTGGAGACAACATCGACAGACGATCAGACATCCACCGCACGAACGAAACAACGAGCGAAATTATAACGTAGAAGCTTAGTCAACCATGTTAACTACAATAAACTAAATTGACCAGTATGTGAGAGTACTGCTACACAACTGCTACGGGGATATGTCTGTCTGGAGATGAATATATCCACACAGTGAATATTGCAGATGTAATTATATACAAATAACGTTGTTTTAAACCACTAACTATGAACAATCACGTAAAATGAAACTTTTACATAGATGTATCATGAATAGATTTATATCTAAGAAACGTCATATCTTTCTATTTGACCTAGACCTGAATGCAGAATATGATTTTGTTATGACGTACATTATTACATTAAAAAGGAAAAGACGGACTACCGTTGAATAACATTGGGAAAACGTGTGCACTCTTAAGGCTCAATACCTGTACACTGTAAGCAAGTGTTGCTGGAAGTATGGACATCGGGAAATTCATGATGTTGAAGAGGGACAGTGACACGAACGCTTTGTTGGCGTCTAAGATATTCTCTGGTGAGGACAACACGTAGACGGAGAACGACCCGAGTGCCACCTGGCGAACATTCAAGTAAATAATCGAGATAAACAGCAGTTCAATACTACTTAGTTTCTTGATTTTTAAGATGTTAACTTTATTAGTTGGTCAAGGCGATTAATGCAGTAAACAAACTAACAGCGTTCCTTCCAGAAAGTGATATTTTATGAAGTGTGATATCATAAGCCAACAGGTGTTTATTGTAAAGAAATAAGTTCGGCAAATGTAACAAGGAACGGGCCGTAAATATAACCAACTGATGGTGTGGTTTATTGCAAGGATATGTGTCGGATACTGATGCGTTGTTTCTTGTGACGAAGAATGTATGATACTCCTGTGAATCAGCTGATGGCGTTTATTGTAACGACAGTTATCTGATGTTCTTGGGATTATCGACAGTGAACCAATTGACGGCGTGGTTTATTGTAAGAAAGAATGTGTGATGTTACTAAGTTAAAGTATAACCGTTGACGTGGTATAGGTTATTGGAAAGTTGAAAGGAAGTACAATACAATACAATACAATAAAACTTTATTGTCCCGAACCGGGAAATTCATTTTGCAGCGTTCGTCGTCATAAAAATATAAAATACAGAGTAGAGAAATAAAAAAAATGCTAATAAATTCATTATTAAAACAGTAAGTGAACATCAATCATAATAAAATACAAGATAAATTCTATAATATAATTTTAAAATTAAAGTTAAATTGTAATTGTGGTCTTCCGTTTACAAAAAAAAAAAAATACAACATACACACATAACGCCAGAGGTGATTATCGTTTTGAATTTAGGAGTCGTACTGACATTGGGATGAATGAATCTCGCTTTCTGTTTGTTTTGGATGTTATTGTTCTGAACCTTCTGGACGAGGGCAGAAGGACGTACTCGTTATATAGGATGTGTGTGGTGTCGTTAATTATTTTATTGGCTTTACGGAGAACCTGCTTTTCGTACAAAGCAGTGACAGAGGTTTGTTTGAGGCCGGTTATTTTGCTACTAATATTTACAACGCGCTGCAATTTATTCTTGTCTTTCTGGCTAACGTTCCCAAACCAACATATAAAAGAAAATGTCAAAACACTCTGTATACAAGATTTGTAAAACATGGATAAAATGGTGTTATCAATATTAAAGGATCGAAGTTTTCTAAGGCAGTAAAGACGCTGCTGGCATTTCTTGTACGTGACACTGCAGTGGCGGTCCCATTTCAACTTATTGTCAATTGATGTGCCGAGGTATTTAGTACGTCGGATACTCACGAAGTATGAGGCCTTGAACCAGCTGATGGTGTGGTTTGGTTTATTGGATGGAGTACTCGGACACTCACGAGGTAGGGGGCCATGAACCAACTAATGGAGTAGTTTGGTTTATTGGAAGCAAAATGTCGGACACTCACGAGATATGGGGCCATGAACCAACTAATGGCGCTGCCGGCGCCCATGTAGGCCGCTGTCTGTAGCACCTGTAATTCTTTCTTGCGCATTTCAAGGATTCGGTCCCGGAATGGTTCCTCCCACGCATACAGCTTCAGTACCTACAACACAGTGTCACGGGTGGCTAGAAGCTCTGAGTTTCTGCAATGGTATATTCTCTTTTCCACTTCCACAGTCTACACACCTCATTCACTTGTGAATCATCCGTGTATTTACTTGATACCATAATGTGTGCAAATAAATGAACATCAATGTAATTTGTAAACGGCCGATTCGCACAACAAAGAAATGTGTACACACCTTTATACCGTTGAGCAGTTCGTTCATCAGTTTTATTCTTCCGTCTTTGCATTTCATCTGTGTTACCTGTCAGAAGTAAAACCCCATGTCTCAATTACAGAAATACCTACGTTGACCCGTAGAATAATTAAGCAAAAGGAGACCCGATTTCTGCACATTGAGCATTTCGTCTGTACGATAACTGGCATTTAATATCACTGGTAGCAAATATTTTGAGTTGAACGCCTGCCACCAGGATGAATTTCACGTATTACGTACAAATGAAGTTACCTCATTATCATCATCATCATCATCATCATCATCATCATCATCATCATCATCATCATCATCATCATCATCATCATCATCATCATCATCATCATCATCATCATCATCATCATCATCATCATCATCATCAACATCATCATCATCATCATTTCATTCCTGTCACGCTTAATTATTTCTAGCTGAATACTTTTCATTTCTTATTACTTTGCGTCTATCTTTCTTTTACAAATCTTGAGGATAAATTTCTGTTAATACCATCATATTCATTACATGTTTACATCTTCAATTTAGCCATCTCTTCACGCATTGATTTCTACTGTAACACTTCTACTGACCACATTGTCGACACTGTGTCGTATGAGATGAATGACAGTTTATTTAACAACAATAACACAGGAATATACAACATAGTATGGGAAAGCAATACAATACATAATGGTAACGACAACACAATATAATACAATTCCACTGTTGTTAAAGCGACATAGCAGAAGTCATATGACTTAAATGCGTAGTAGTTATAGTAAAAGTTACAAGATTGAATACAAACCAACAATAATGTTTTTTCTGTTTCTACATTGTGTTAACTGTTCATAAATACGAAGAAAATAACGTCGACTTTAATGTTTTCTTAAATGGTTGCAACCTTGGCAACTGACACAGCAGTGTGCCGCGGCAGAACAATGCTGTCACCTGGAGTTTGCGCGTCTTCTGAGCAATGACGCCGTTGACAGGAATCATGAGGAGCATAAGCAGAAGACCGGCCAACACGGACGGCCCGAGCTGTTGCCACAGGAAGTACATGCACAGGGCAATGGTGAGTGGAGCCGACCAAATCAGGTGGAGGAAGGTCGGAGCATCCTGCAACTTCTGCGCGTCCACAGACATCAGGTTGACGATCTCGCCCACGCTGGTTTCTCGGCGGGCGGAAGTGCTCAGTCGAAGGGCCTGCCGGGAAATAATGGCGCACTCGAAAGATAGTTTTCAGTTCAGTTCAATATTATTTCAATACCATATATATATATATATATATATATATATATATATATATATATATATATATATATATATATATATATATATATATATATATATATATATATATATGTGTGTGTACAAAGTAAATTCAGAGGTGCTTACACAGTGTATATCAGCAGATTAGATGTACACATTGCTATAATAACACAATGCACAACATTATTATGAATCTAGCTGAAAGTCTTACGTACTTTACGATAGACCACACCGACGATAGCCGTGCGCAGGCGCATACCGGTAACGAGGCTGACGTGCCAATGATTCTGCGTGAACACCGTGCGCATGCAAGCCACGGTGAACAACGTAGCGACATAGAGATATCCGTGCCATATGAGTGGATCCTTCGAGCCAATGAAAGTTATCAGGAGACTGCAATCATCGAAGAAGGGCATGCAAACAAAATGGCGGACGTACTTTTCGATATATTACACCGACGACGGCTGTGCGCAGGCGCATGCCGATAACGAGGCTCACGTGCCAATGATTCTGGACGAATATTGTGCGCGTACAGGCCACGAGGAACATGGCGGCGATGTACATGTAGCCTCGCCAGGCCAACTGGTCTTTCGACCCAATGAAGGTTATCAACAGACTGCAACCATTGCATGAACATATCCGAAGTACATAAAATAGTACATGTTTGACAATGAATGTAAAACGGGATAAGAAATATGGTCACTTTGTGACCCAGAACAAATACGCTTTAAGTTCGTAGGCTCTATTCTGCGAATAGACCGATAAACATATTTTTATTTTGCGGTATATTTGTGTGCGTCTTTGCGTTTGCGTGTGCATGTGCACGTGTGTGCAAGGTCTTGGTCACATTACTATGTTTGTGATAACTGAAACAGTTGTAGAACAGTATAGTATAATGCAATTTGAAATAAAACCATATATGTAAATGTACAAAATAAATCAAGATTTGTGTCCAAGTAATTCATTGATGCGGAACATGGTATGCATGGTATGGTGCAATAGACTAGATAATACCGAAGTGAACAGATATTAACCGGAGTGAAACCGGGAAGACCCGAATGAAGACTTTGAAGGTGGGTCGACACGCGGTTAACTTTTTGTGGAGCAGGCGTTATATCGTGCGCATTAATACAAACGGGAATCAATTGTACGAACCTGAAAAGTCAACAGTTCTCTTCATGCCATTAGTAAGGAAACATGTTTATGCCAATATTAGATGCCATTACATTTACTGGTGCCGAGCTAGACCGATAATTTCTCGATATCTTCTGAGAGATTCTGCTGCCCGATTACCTGGTGTTTTATTTAAAACTGGTAAAGGCGAGAAAATATGTATGTATTAGAGTGCTGAAATACACACATATCAACGCCAAACGTAACGTAATGGGTACTTTTCTTAAAGTGCCTTGTCCTAAAATAACAACAGAACACGGCAAATACAAATTGCACAAGGCAAGTAGCAAATTGTCATTAACATATCGTACACAACAACATATTTTTAGAACAGCAAGGCATCGGAGGTACACATAAAAATACTAATACTACATAAAAAGGAAACAAAGCAAAATATCAAAGTCATAGTATACAAGACAATTCAGGTTTGCCACTTACTTCAGTATCTGTGGTGAGATCAGCGTAATGAGATCGTAGCATAGTTTGAACACGCCCCCGATAGCGAAGTAGCCGCCGAATGTGCGGATTATAGCTCTCCATATGGACGGCTGTCTGGTCTTTTTCCCCGTTGGAGTTTTCGTTGGCCTGCCTGGCTTCAGGAGGGGAGAATCCTCGGTCATTTCGTCATTGTCCACGTGCATGGAATGCATTCCATTCGGGATTGTGTCTGTCTTGACCATTCTGTCAGAATGGACACAATGTCGAGATCATGTTTGTTGTCTACATCAAATATACTCACAGACAAATTGTTTTCAAGAATGTATGTGTGTTCGCATGTCATCAGACGATTTTCATATCTGTTGTATAACTGCGTGACTGTTTTTACTATTATGTTGTTCATACGTATATATGGTTATTGCAATCATGAAATACGCATACTGGACGAAACGTTCCTGAACATGAAGACGCAACGCCGAGGAGCGGTGGTCGCGCGGTAGAGCGCCGGACTGTCAATCGAGGGGACGGTGGTTCAATCCCACCTGCCGCCGTTTCGAAACTTAAGCAATTTCGTTCACCTCACATTGCCTGTGTCTTTCGAAAGAGACACTAAAAGCCGGTGGTCCCATCTATCTGGGGGGGAAGTAAAAGATCCCACACAGGGGGTAAATATGTAACCTGTAGTGGGCTCACTATTTCTAGAGAAGGACAACTCTGAAAACCGATCTCGACAATACTCTAGTCGCAAACATGTAGCTAACATAAAGTGATGAGCTAACCATAAGAAGAAGAATAATAGTAAGACGAAGAACAGACGCCACAGGAGATGGACAGTAAACTGTCATCACGTGACACCAATGGACGATACGTCGATGAAATACATGTCATGCTGTCCAGTGCATGTGCCAGTTATTCTGACAGATTGACGCCTGACAAAACAAAGTCTTACTTCCACTTCGTCGTCTCCAATTCCTTCTTCCACTCGTTCTCGAACCTCGTCACGACCTCGTCACATTTGTCTTCTGGCTTCAGATCCCACAAGTCGTCGAAGGTGAGTTCACGACGGTATCCTCTCACCAACATACTGCAGGACACAGACGTGACAAGTGACACCAGGTGTTGGGGATAGGTTAACCGCTCGTGTACTGCATTGAATTTGTTGTGAACATATGAGTTGTACAACAAACTGTCTCAGTGGGACCGCTTTATCACGTGCGAAATGTCAGCACGTTATAACTATGCACAACTGACGGAGATGTGGTTATAAATACTGTCCTGGTGCCTTTGTTAAGCGACGAGGATTTTATAACGTCTATAATTTAAAACGTATGCAGAATTGTGCCGACACACAACAACATAATTGTAGAAGGCATATTTTGTCTTTACAGTC
>OZ024858.1:16022325-16039825 GCA_964017155.1 Oasisia sp. SBJ-2009
TGCAAAAGCTTTCACTTACAATTAAGTTATGCCACGCATGTACAGGGTTTGTTTATGAATAGTGCGAGTCTGATATTAGTCACTCGAAATCATAAGGTTGAACGTAATTTCTAACTGGTGAACGGGAACTAACAATGTCGTGTTAGGCATAATTACGCCATTGCTCGCAGAAATACATATGTCATGACACCGATAAAGTGCGACTGTCAACCCACCATTGAGAGAAAGTTGACGGCCGGTGAGATGTACTGTGCCGGGACAAGTTCGCTGCCCGACGTCCCGTCCCAGGCTGACTTCACAACTCCCGTCAGTGTGACGGCACAGAGACACACGCCAAGAAACTACCGCCAAATACAACTCCCGTCAGTGTGACGGCACAGAGACACACGCCGAGAAACTACCGACAAACACAACTCCCGCCTGTGTGACGGCACAGAGACACACGCCGAGAAACTACCGACAAACACAACTCCCGCCTGTGTGACGGCACAGAGACACACGCCGAGAAACTACCGACAAACACAACTCTCGTCAGTGTGACGGCACAGAAACACACGCCGAGAAACTACCGACAAACACAACTCCCGTCAGTGTGACGGCACAGAGACACACGCCGAGAAACTACCGACAAACACAACTCCCGTCAGTGTGACGGCACAGAGACACACGCCGAGAAACTACCGACAAACACAACTCCCGTCAGTGTGAAGGCACAGAGACTCACGCCGAGAAACTACCGACAAACACAACTCCCGTCAGTGTGACGGCACAGAGACACACGCCGAGAAACTACCGACAAACACAACGTTGACACGGTCGAAAACACATACACGTCACAATGTTGCAATTTTGTCACTGGAAGACATTGCTATAAACGTACAACATGCAGTGTTGTCAACACGTGTTGCGGTCTTCACACGTAAATTAGTTTCATCATGTAACAAGGTTGTCCCAATTCTCTCATGGAAACATATATCTAAAGCTATTTACATACTATCTAAATACATGCAACACGTAACTTAAGTTATTAATACATTTAAATGCAGTTTGTTTAGTAAATAATCATCAATAAATGCACAGAGACAATATGTTGCATATTGTCAGTTCTACATTTTTTTTATTTACGATATCCACAGTCCAACAATTATAAATGTAAACTATCCAGTGATTCACCACTTCAGAATTCCACAATGGTACTTACACTTGTGTTGACCATACACTTAACTGACACTGATCACTTACATTGGTATGTTGTATAATCACTTAATACTTGAATATCACGAACAGTTGCATGGCATGGAGTATGCTAAGCTATTTTGTAGAGTAAATGAATATTGAAATTTAATTACAATAATTAAACTGGCATTATTATTATTATTACTGTTACAATTAGTTTTATAATGTGCTCCCTTGAATGTGTCTTAACGTTTTCAGTTTAACTTGTTGTTTTAATAACAATATGATAATTTTCTTGTCCAATCATAGAGTGGAAATACATTTTGCACTTTGTAGGTTGCCTAGAAACATGATATTTAAGTCACATAGTAATGCATGTTTACAGTAAAATCAACCATGTAAATATGTAAACGGTAGCTAAAACTATATATAATATATATATTGGAATAAATAAATATGCTAAAATAATATGATAATATTATAATAAGATTAATTAATTAATTAATTAAGATGATAAAACTATTTTGCATTGGCAGCAGTAGAGACTGTGATAGGTCAACGATTAATTTTATTGTGGCTGATTCTGATACTTGATGGAGGACGGAATGAAGGATTTAAGGGCTCGCTGGGTTTTTACTGTTGGCATTCTGTACCTCCTTCTAGGTGGGAGAAGATCGTAATGGTCGTGTAAGAAGTGGGTGGGGCGAGATAAGATTTTGGTTGCCATTTGCAGTGTTCTTGACTTGTACAATTGCTCCAGACTGTTTTATTCAAAATACGTTGTCCAAACACTGCATGTTAGTTTCCACGGTCGGCTCCCGACACGACATAACTCACGAGTTTGGCGGCGTTACGACGACTCGTGTCGGCCCAGCGACTGCAGGTTGGACGGGCGGCCAGGACAGGCACGTAGAAGAGAGAGCAGAGCCACAGGTAGCCGCCCGGCAGCCACGCCAGCAACGTCGACTGGAAACAGCGGGTCAGGTCCGGGTTGGACGTGTTCACCGAGATGCTGTCACTCTACAAACACACGTCAGGCTCATGGATGTTGTCACTCTACAAACACACGTCAGGCTCATGGATGCTGTCACTCTACAAACACACGTCAGGCTCATGGATGCTGTCACTCTACAAACACACGTCAGGCTCATGGATGCTGTCACTCTACAAACACACGTCAGGCTCATGGATGCTGTCACTCTACAATCACACGTCAGGCTCATGGATGCTGTCACTCTACAAACACACGTCAGGCTCATGGATGCTGTCAATTAACAGAAAAACACCAGGTTCCTGGATGTCGTCACTATATAATCATGGTTGTTGAAGCCATACAATTGCGCACGGTGTCACACATTAAAAGTGAAAATGAAATGAGAAGGTTTTATGTGAGATAACCTGACTGCAAATAAAGAAATCTTGGTTATTTGTGAGTCTGAGTTATTATTCTATGTAACGTTTTATTATAAAAACCATTGTTTTATGTGTTTTGCATAGCTAACGTCTCGCCGTTTTCAGACAAATTTAGTTGTTCGCGTCTGTATTTTATCTCTCGTTATTTCCCTCTGAAGACGTTATTCGTACTCAGAGACTGGGCGAATATTGACAGGAGAATGATGGGAGAGCGACTGGAGGCTGGTATAACACCAGCGGAGACTGAAAGGTGACTGGATGGAACATGATAAGCGACTGACAGAAGACTGGCATTAATCTGATGCGATACCAGTAGGGGGGTGACAGGTGACTGTTAGGAGACTGGTAGGACTGCAGGGGACAGGAGACTGACAGGAACGTGGTGGGAAACTGGCGTAATACTGGAAAGTGACTGGTATGAATCTGGTAGAAGAATGACAGAAGACTGGTAGGAGCCTAGTACGAAACTGGTGGGAGACCGGCAAGAGAAAAGTAGGATATTTGTGTAGGAAACTGACAGGAGACTGGTAGGCATCTGCAGAGAATGGTAGGAGACTGGTTAAGAGGGATAATATGCTGGAAGGAGACTAGTAGGGACTGGCAGGTAAATCACTGGAGATTGGCAGGATAGTTGGAGGCTGATAGGAGACAGATGGGAGATTGCATGGAGACTGACAGAAGACTTGTTAGAGTCTGGTAGAAAAGTGACAGGATACTGGTATGAGACGTGTACGAGACCGATACGAAACTGGTAGTGAAGACTGGTAGGATAATGGCAGGGAATTCAAAGGAGACTGGCGGGAGATATACAAGAGACCGATATGAGAATGGGAGACTTTTATGATACTGACGGGAGATTGACAGGTGATTGGCGAGAAACTAACAGGCAATTTACAAGAGACTAACAGAAGACTGGCACGAAAGACTGACTAGAACACTCATAAATGACTGTCGCAAGAACTGTAGGAAACACACGCCCCAAAAGTTGAAGCACATGAGTATAGTTGGTCATCTTAATGTGGGACGAAACTAGCAGTGTCAACAAGGGGTGCAGTTGGGAGACCCGCTGAAGTATGCAGTTGGTGTTCTCAATGAGGGGAGAGGTGGCATGTTTTTGAGACCATCGATGGCAATGCAGTTCGTATGTTTAGCCTGTCGAGCGAGACAAAGGCACCCGCAACAAAACTAAACATGCTACGGGGCTGATTGTCAGTAAGTTAGAATTAGAAAACTCGAAACTACGAATAATTTGACCAGTCTACTGTTGCGTAGTCAGTCGTAACGCCGGGCGTGCGATTTGACAGAGAGGATGAGTACAGTCACCCGTCCTTCGAGCCGGGGTGACAGTAACACGACGACGTAAATACCGCCGAGCTATAACAACGACCGTTCGTGGTTTCGGGGGAAACAAACAGGCTCGTTATCGCACGCTGGGGATCAACCTCCATCTTTGTATTTGCTGGCGACGGGCGGGGAGATAAGGGCTGCTGCTGTGTAGTGTTAGTTTACTATGGACACGAAAATGGGGCTACGGTGACTGTTCACGTTTAGTACACCAATGCACGTGTTGCTTGTATGGATTTCGTGATGAATTGCATGACATCATTTTAATGCATTCTAGACAATAATGGGTATTTGTTGGACGGTTAGAATATAGCCATTTTGTTAAGAAACACATGCTTAAAAAAAAACGGTTATAAGTCGTAAATCGTACAGTGTCAGACAGTTACGGCACGTGTGCACGCGCACTTGACTTACCCAAAATGCATCGTCTTCGGACGAATTTCCACACACGGAGTTCCACCATATTACGTTCGACATTTTCGTTCCAGGTTTGTCAAGTCGGCAGTGTCAACGTTGCCTGCGGCTTGCGGCGGTCGGCTATAGTCGGTGCTCGAGTGGCTTTGTACGCATACACAGACAGCACGGGTTGTCAGTGCACTAAATGTCATCGACAGTTACGTACTGACCTTAAAACTCCATCGGCGGGTATTTATAGAACCTTCTTTCAGGTAGCTTCGATCCGCATTTCAATAGCAGCTCCACACATAAAATACAGTCGTTACCATACCGATGCTACCAGCCAAGCTACACACGTATCGACGCTTGTTCAATGCCCGACTTTGTAGTTTACGTACGCGGGGCTTGCGAGGCCTTGCGTTCGCTTGTACCACAGTTACGTCGATCAACAGGCGTCCGTTAAATTATAGAGTGACTTCGGCGCTATACACCGCGAGTAGCTACGCAGCCCTACGTCAGTTACGCGTTGCTCCGCGAGTATTGCATCAACCTCCGGCCGTCCAATGGGCTCGTGCCAAGATGTCTGTAAACACCCCAGGCCGGACGAGTGTACTTTGGATTGTACAAAGGACACCGAGCTTAGTGTGACGTACGCACGCCAATATGTGAAGGGCCTATTGTTCAGGTCATTCATTCAGCGCGCGAGAACTGACGTGATATCGCGCTTATAGATATGACCGTTAATGCGGACACGGTTAGCATAGCTCTAGCGTGATTACGTTTCTGTGAATAATCCAGTGTGAACAATCTGGTACGTAGAGTTAGCGGCGAGCTCTAAATCGTTGAAATTAATGCACATGTTAAAACATGTCACTAATGTATTTTACCGATTGTGACAATATTGTGCTACCCTTTTAGCAATGTTATATGTTTCGATCTATCTCATACTTATTTGCCAATAACAAATTTCAGCACGACAAAGTCCAGTAATTAAGTGCCCCTGTTGGGGTAAAATACTTATCAACAGTTACAAAATGTTCCACAATACTGCATATTCTAGGGGAGAATAAAACTATTTAAACAACCCATCACAATATCATTTAATGGACTTGCTCATTAATATCTATATTTTTACGCAGAAGGTTTTAATATCAAGTGGACTGAAAATGGCATCCGTTTTTGTACCAAGCAAATGCAAAAGCTCGTAAAACGCATTAAAATTAAAGGAACTAGATTTGATTTTGTTTGAATGGAAACCCGTTATCCGGCGCCATTTCTACATGCTTCTATGCATATTAATTATTTACAACTTGTAATAACATCGCAAGTGTAGATTAAGCGACGTAACGTCTCATTTTCAATTAGCCAGTCTTCCTATGAACGAAAATCGATTAGACCTACTCGGAATCACACGCAGGCGGTTACGGTCTGTTGCATCGTTGGCGAGTGGATGACAACTGTCATCAACATCCGCGCATGGAAGCCATTAATAGCCATCCTCTGACATATTCGTGGTGCGCAGTGAGTTTTATACCGAGAGAGGGTGGATAAACATAGACTGTGGTTGTTGGTGTAAAATGTTGGTGTAAAATAAAACAAAGATTCATGCAAACTAACCACAGGAAATTGTGGTACCATGGAACCAACGCTCCGTCAACGCCACGGATGTGGGCGGTTCGTCATATCCGGTATACGGCGAACGGGAGGTGTATAAAGCTGGCGTCGAATCCGGTCTTATAACGTAGGGCTACGATTTTAAACATACTTGGAGAAAATCTAAAGTCCGGGTCACGTTTTTCTTTTTAATAAAATATCATAGTCACTTTTGAAATTTGCATTATATAATATAGTTGTAATAAAAATGTTGACATCCGCTTCGTAGCTTCACACTTGACTTGTCTAGGTACATACAGTGTGCGCCAGTTCCATAGGACAGCAGCTACTATATGCTAAACGTGTTCATAGGTCACAATACATAATTATCGATAAATATATAATAAGTTATAATACATACGTCTTCGCCAATGCACACTATATCATTACAGATAAAGGTATTCTATTACCATTGTCTGTATTCTAGCGACATGGGCGGCCTGTAGTGTCCCATTGACGTCAGACTATGTAGCGTCCGTAAAGTTGTGGATGTTTAGCGTCAATAAAAGTTGTACAATGTTCAATTCACGTGACACATTCCACAGTGCCCTACGTATTGACGTATAAAAGGTGAAATGTCGAAATAAATATATATTATGTATATATATAATATATAATACATATATATCCACATATATCCATACATACATATATATATATATATATATATATATTTCAGTTGGCATGTAATGTTGGTCTGTCAACCGTGCAGTTAGCAGTTAGCACTTAGCTTTAGCACTTGCTGCGGTTACAATATACCAAGTGTGTGGTCTAGTCCTCCTGGGACCTGTCAGATATTCGTCGTTCCGTATTGCGGCACCGATACCCTCATTCCTTGCCCGACGTCCACGACAGTCGGGTCTCCCTCGGGCAACTCTGGCTGGACTGCCGCCCCGGCAGATCGTCGACTCTGGTGGCCGTACACGTCATTGGGCGTCGAAGGCGTCAGCTCGATGGTGCCTGTCGAGACCATCCGCCCGCAGGAGTCGCTCACACTTCGCGAGTGCTGCACGTTCCCCTTGACCTTCCCCCACAACGACGAGCACTTGTCGCCGAAGATGTACAGCGTGACGACGGCGACGAACGCGATGCCGACGACCAGCATCCCGATTCCGAGGACGAGGAAGTCGCGCAGCTTCTTGTTGGCGTACTGCGACAGGAGCACGCTGCCGAGCACGATGAACGATACACCGACGAGGATGACGAAGAGACGGGAGGAGTGGGCGTTGGACTGGCGACAATGGAACCATGACCACTTCGTCTTGTCGCCGTCCGACTTGTCCTTTTTCTTGTCAGACATCTGCTTCATGTTGCACGGCCGGCGTGCGAAGGATACGCGTTTTGTTGTGGCTCTACCTACACAAGCGAGCGCTGTAGCACCACGGGCCAGATGGTTGTCAAGTCGGGTGTTGTTCGGTGATTTGCAGGCTTGTGTTTCGTCGAATCTTTGAAACCAGATTAGTCGCGTGCAACATCTAATGCAACTCGGATGGCGAGGACAACAAATGCCCCGTCCTGGGCTTCTTTTGTAGCGAGGCTGCCATGCAAGGAGATCGTTTCATGCGGTCTTGACGAGGCTCACATCAGTGTTACTCGACAGTGATGTGTCGACCACTTGGCCGGTGTAGATTCTGAAACAATGAACCACAGTCAACGACTACTTAACTGGAATTGGAATATTTGAAGTTTACTACACGCCGAAATGGAAGTTGACTCCAAGTCGAAGCTTAGGAAACGTGTGTAAATAATTAAATTTTATGGTACAGCATATTATTCTAGTAAACAGCATAGAGTTGTTGTAGATGCCTGCTGTCCAGTTCGGTATAGCGTGTGTGTGCGTGTTTGTTTGTATATATGTGTGTGTGTGTGTGTGTGTGTGTGTGTGTGTGTGTGTGTGTGTGTGTGTGTGTGTGTGTGTGTGTGTGTGTGTGTGTGTGTGTGTGTGTGTGTGTGTGTGTGTGTGTGTGTGTGTGTGTGTGTGTGTGTATTTGTGTGTGTGTGTGTGTGTGTGTGTGTTTGTGTGTGCGCGTGTATTTGCGTGTGTGCGTGTGCGCGTGTGTGTATGTATATGTGTATAGGCCCCTATGCATGTGTGTGACTGTATGTATATGCGTGTGCGTGTGCATGTGCGTGTGTATGCATGTGTGCATGCCTGCGTGTATGATTGCATACATACAACGTTTTATCTACCTACATTACGTTTTGTTCCCGATGTGCTACAACGATATTCCACGTGCAATATCCAATAAGCGATAATTGATTCACGATTAGTCTCAACACCGACCGTAGTGTCACGCTCTGCTGCACTGGCCTCGCATGAACGAGAACCTCGATTGTTCGCTGTGAGACGGCGTCGTGATAACGAACGTGTCCTCGAGTTGGACGTAACACACACACTCGGCCTCAACGGCGTTGCTCTAGTGCCTATATCCTGCAACGTCTGCTTCTTAATCTTACATTCGACGACGTAACGTCGGCCTTGTAGCACGGCAGCCGTGGCTGATCGCTTCTACGACCCAGACGGTTTGATTGGAGTACGCGTATTGATAGTATGAACTATTAATAAAACGTCGTAAACACGACCGCGCATGTTTATCGTTGTGTTGTGGCCGTAACCAAGGGCAACGGTCGACTCGCTCACTCGCTTTGAAAGGCGACAGAGCGGTGCGGAATAATCCGTTAGTAGAGGTTAGATCGCGACGACTTGGCTCTAGACGACTGACTCATTGGGACAACAATGTGGCTACGGTTACGGTCTTATATTCACAACCTGAGTAGATCATATTCCTTACAGGCAAAACAGATCAAACGAAAGTAGCAATATTGATATTTTAATATGTAAAATGGTTATAGGTAGTTATGTATTGGACACGATCAAAAGACGCCCCAAGAATTAAGGATTTGCTATACACACATACTATGTACTTGCGTGCACACACGAACGCTCGCGCTGGTGCTCGCACACACTCAGTTCGCTGAGCTATTAGTCAACGAAGAAGGACATAAATGCTACCATAAATTTTGCAAATATGTTTCGCGATTTGTTAGATGAATGAGCATGCATGTAATATATGATTGCATAACTATGCATAAAATCTATCACATCATAATAAATACTAAGCTAATGTTTATATGACTCTTCAGCTGGACTCTCGTTCATTAGTCGTGCTAATTATTAGTTCATAACTATGGAACGATATTAGGGCCATAATTCATCATGTTATATTATTGCCGATAATCTGCAATAATATGAAGTCAGGCATAATATGAAGTCAGGCATAACACGAAGTCAGGCATTATACGAAGTCTGCCACAATAAGCACACGCTAACCTTTTAGAGCTTGTGCTGCCATCTCGCGAACTACGCCAACTTGAAAATACTGAAATATCCGTTACATTAAAAAGTTTGTCTCACGCTATTTCCCGAGCTGCTCGTTGGCTAGAAAACTGTTTCTCATAAGAACGGATAATATATTTATTGTTACATAATATGTTTTAGTATTAATATCACTGTTAATTGTTGCATGGATATATGTACTGATACATGTATCATTATCTATAATTGTGTATGAAATACCCGAATTAATTACACTGAAACATTATGTTTGGAAGTAATGTTTTCTTTATTCCATCACTTAGATTATTACATAATTATACATGTCTTTTTCCGTGAAACCCGTCAATTAAGGCTTTCATTTATGATATAAAAGGTAAAGTACGTTTGTGAACAGGAAGAATGGTAAAATACTTTAAAAGTTCATCCCTACTGCACCTGACGCCTTGTTTTATTAAACTGCTAAGAACGTTTTTAATTAGTCTTTAATTAACACATTAAGTAATTTAAGATTTTTCCAATAAGCAAGCACATGCTGTCAGCAAATACGTGCCCCAAGTAACTGCATAACTTCATATATGCTTCGTTTAAACGACAAATCACAAAATCAGCAAATATATCGAAGTAAAAACTGCATTTGCAGAACACAATTATAATCACACGACTGATTAAGAAATATGTTTTAGGTGGGTTTGAATTCTACACAATGTAAATTTGATGTGTTTTTGCGATCGCAGCGCATGACTGGTCATGCAGAGATTAATTTCTTCGCAGGGAGTTAAAAGAATGTTTGGGTATATTTATACCAACATTTTGATAAATTTTCTTTTGGGAAATTATTATTTTCATTTATGAATGAATTGCTTATTTATAGATGCGTACTATCAGTAGCTGCGATCTGCCACAACAGATAGCTCGGCGAAATTTGTCATAATATTGCTTTCTTTGATCTCATTCATAAACGTTATATATATATATATATATATATATATATATATATATATATATATATATATATATATATATATATATATATATATATATATATTATACATTATATCATCGTATAGCAGAAGATTGACATATTACATATTCAAACAATGCGGGGTGTCGTCACGTGACGTGAATTGTTTCTACGTGACAACGAGTTGAACGTTCGACGTCGAAGTACACGACGTGTTATATCGCGGCTTCGTTAGTGGAGTCGCTTATGGTGGTGGGTGATACACGTCCGGCAGACTAGTACGAGTAATTCGGATGAAACCATCTGAATCGTACGTGTATCGCAAAATGTGACGTTAAATCGTTCATGTATCATGCATGTTTGAGTCACTCGTACGAGGCACTCGTACGAGTGACTAGGAGTAAACAACCAATGAGATGATGGTTGTCAAGTCGGGTGTTGTTCGGTGATTTGCAGGCTTGTGTTTCGTCGAATCTTTGAACCCTGATTAGCACTGAGTTGAACTTTGACCTTCTTAAAAGTGGCAGATACTAACTTGGCAAAACTCTCACTTCAAATTTGTGTCGAGCTTTACCGTGAAATATTCGCTATGGAATGGTACAAACCCACGTTACAAACACAGAAGCATCAGTTACGAATAGCCTGCAAGTTCGCAATATTGATGTCCCTTGAAGCAATGCTCACAAAAATTGATCTAGGATATTATATTCTATAGACTATACTGGATAGGTTCGCTTTTTCCAACAATTAGTTAAAACGCGATGAGCAAACGATTTTTATGGGAATGAGTGGAGATAGTAGGTTTAATAAAATATATATACATTATATAATATATTTCCTCTTAACTGATGTATAACCTACGCAACTTCTATCAATGGTCCGACAGCATTTTAGCAGAGACAATTTTTTAGGATAGCCACACGAAAAAAACGGGACGAATACCCGTTCCATTATTTATAAAGGATGCAATATTTATCTCATCAATTCAGGAATACCATACTTTTCAAGTGTTATTGATAACTTGTCAGCAGTGTTGCAACATTACGCCATTACGTAATGAGGTAACCAAGTGCATATTGCGTAACTACATTATGACTACGTGACAACGTTCTCACTGACAAACGGTTTATTCCGAGGAGATTCAACAACTATAAAACAACTATTGTCACATTCTTTGGAGTTTTATTGGGTAAGTCAGCTTTGTCTATGCCTAATTAAACGCAACAAACCAAAACAATTATATATTTGTATTGTTGTGAATCAGTGGCTTCCTGTCATCTATTGTCTCATTTTAAAAATAATAGGCTATGTATAATACCTCAGTTGTTTCTCACCCGAGTGCATTTTTTTCTGCATGATCTCATAAGAAATACGTCTTTAATTAGTTTGTTCAGTTATATGGACCACTGTGTGTACTAAAATTCATTCTCGTCGTCACGTTTTCGCCGGACGAATATATTATTGTAAGTGGACCTACTTCTCTAAAGGAAAACATTTTGGTGGTATGACATTGGTGGCATAAGTGGTTCTGATTAATAACATCCATACGTTGCTGATCGATTTAACAATTATTTGGTGGAAGCTGCATATTGCGCTTGTCTTAAAGATACTCAATCCACTCATTCCCGTAAAAATCGTGTGCTTCTAGCCATTATTAGTCATTTCACAAAAAGCGTATGTATCAAATACACCCGAATGATTGACTAGTTGGTTTATGCAGACATGTTACTTCAATTTTCTTCAATTAATAGAACAAATGCGAACTTTTTCGATTTTTGTTTCTACACGGAGCGTGTAGAAACTATGTACGATTCCTAACTATGGAAATGGCGTTTTGAGCGGAATACGTTTAGTCTTCACGCGAACGAGGCTTGGGGCGAGATTGACCCTGTCGAGTTGTTTACGTTTAGAAACGGCGAGTGTAGGCACAAATATGATTTTTATATGCCACCAACACGGCAAATTAAGCAGACAAAGACAGCATCGACGCATGATTGGGAAGGAATATGGCACTAAGCAGTGAACAGAATGACTTCGCCTTCGGAACAGTGAGTGTCCTTTGCAAGCTACGGGCACGGCGGCCGTGGGCCGGCGGCGACCTGTCACTGACTACAGACCAGACACAGTCCACATGCAGCGTTCGCACATATGTTCTTCCAGATAGGTTAGTAATTACGAATTGCTCAGCTATAATCACGTATATATATATTTAGGCGTATGAGTATACGTCACTGATATTTCTGTTGTTTTTATTAAATTTATGTTATTGTTTACCTTCAACCTTGCCCTTGGCGCTTATTCAGCCAAGCCCAGTGGCAATGCCAGGTCCATGGTACGACAAAATGGCAAGGTTGAAGGTATGGCTATGCTATGATTATGACTACGCCAGGCATAGACTATGGGCCGCCTATATGACTATCACATGCCAGTGATTTATTATAATACTGTAACTATGTAATGTTTATGTCACATATGATAGGTAGTAGGTTAATATCCTAAGGCTAAGATTAATTAACTACCACTGTAGGCTTAATTAGCCTAATAGTAGCTAGGCATAATGTAAATGCATTATAAGTGATCCGTAACACTAACAGTTATACTTAGGCCTGCGTTATACTTATTCATAATGACAATATTTAATACATTTATAATAATAATTTAATACATTAAGCAAAATGTTATGATAATGTAATACATAAAAATAGGTATATATATATATACATATTATTTTAATTTATTAGTAACATTAATATAATAAAATAACAAGATATTGCTTGCATTTGGAAGCCTGGGAGGTGATCGTTCATAACATTGCAAGTTTTTCAAGTACATTAAAATTTAAATGTGTCACATTTTTAGAACTTGAGGTGTCATCACCATAAGGCATGCGGAAAAGCTCTTCATCTCAGGTAAATGAGTGTTGTAATATACATTAATTTACTCTCTCAACAAACCTTTTAATTTTTAACCTGTTATTTGTTTATAAAAGTGTTATAACAAATTTACAGATGTATGTCATTTGTGAATCCAAGGGGCTCGGGGTCTTGTGGATGTGCCTCCTATGCTGTAGGAATTTGGTATGCCTACGAACTTTTTATAATAGGTCAATGCTAATGTGCCTCAATATTGTTTGAAATATGACCCAGTTTAAGTGATAATAATAAGTTGTGACACAATTTGGTTCAAAGGCCAGTCGGTTTTTGTGCCCTCAAGACGATTTCTGAATCTATGTGATATTTTATTTGTCTGTATTAATGGGTGGGTGTACTTGTTAAATTGTCTATAAATAAAGACATCATAAAGTAAAAATATTTTATCAAAACTATTTCATGAAATTAACTACAAAATAATGGCAAGCACAATATAAGTATAATTACAGGTACAATCACTGCACTTCATATATGTATTTATTTCATCAGATAACAAGCAAAGCAGTAATAAAAAACTTAGGACAAAGTTGAAAGCGTGTTAACTACGTAAATGTAAAAAAAACAGTTACTTTCGTTTCACCGAGCATCCAGCACATGGTATATCAAATACTAATTAGTTCAAAAACATGAATCCCATTCATTAGGTTTTCAAATTATGCCTTTCACAGAGAAGACATTAGCTTTAGCAAACTTGTGCTTAGTGATACATGTCATGGGAAAGTTGTTCAATATTCTGAAAGAATTGTCGTACGAAGGTTCACCCATAACACACACACAATTGTTACAGAAACGTGCTGTAAATAGATAGCATAATATACATACTATGTGCATATAATAACACTATGTACATAACAAATATGCACAGCACTTTGTGACCATGTTGGATATTGTGCTTTATAAATAATAAATATATTAAATAAAGTAACTAGATTATACTTTATTTTAAAAAAATCAGTATAGATATAAAATAACTTGTTTTTTAATATATTTTGTTTTGTATCTTTACACATAAAAAGTGGGTAAACTAGTCAGGGTCCTTGCCATGTGGCTGAGAGTTACATGTGCAATTGCTATATGTTACTCAATTCTATGAAGAGTACTGGCTAGAGATAATGGTGAATACTTTTCTTTTGTACAATTAGTATTTTCACATATTAATTTCAGTGTGGCAGAATGTTTCCCACATTAGTAGAAATGTTCAATATAACAGGTCTGAGTAATGTATATATAACATGTGGGCATGCAAATTTTATAACATGAATAAAACAATTATATTACCCAGAGATGGAGTAATCGTACTAGTGTACTCGTAGTTATGTACTCGTACTCAAGTACGAGTGCTTTTTGAGTACGAGTACTCGAGTAGGAAGGAAAGTAATCGTACTCGAGTACATTACCAATATAATCGTACTCACGATTACTTCTCACGATTACATTTTTTTCATATGAATAGTTGCAAGCAAATATATTAGACAGATAAAAATAGCAATATTAGAAGTAATCTAATAAATGTAATAATAATCGAGGTATTCATTTTCTATTACTGTTGAGCATTTCAGTTAAATAAAATTATTCAGTCAGATTTCCCTAATTAATACCTTCTCTTCCCAGAGAAGCCACATCTCCCCACCCTCCTGCTTAGTACAAAGTACAAGTTATATTGTGACAGTCCCTGGGAAGCACTGCAGGAGAAGCATCCCCTAACATCTTGCTTTGTAATTTTAGAAGCCATGCCACAGCCCCACCTGTACTGTTTGCTCTTTCAGTATGGTGTGAATGACTGGGCAGTTAGCTGCTAAATCCCTGTCCATTATGTTTAAGTAAGTGTAAACTGTAAACCTGTCTAAATCCCCAACTGTTCTGTTTGTCCCATCTGATATATGACATATGTGAATTGGATATTATTGCTAATATGATCCCTGGGATTTGAAATGTTGTTATTTTATAATTTATATTTGGTCATGTGTATTTGACATTTAAAAGGGGACATTTGAAATTCTTAAATGCATCATATTTGTATTTGATTCAGAAGTTTAATATTTTCCTCTTGATACTTCATTGACATAGTTTAACCACCACTAAATTGACACTCATTATAACACTTGTATGCTATTTGTTACAGTATCACTATGATACCTTTAGTTTGTAGTATCATGATATATGGACATCTTGAGTATCAATCCAGTATTAAATGGTTCATTCAACACATGAGAAAGTCATCTGATGATTTATAAAAATAATAACATCTGGACAGTGGATAGCAGTTAGCAGTAATCAGTTAGAACACTAGATATTGGCACAGAAACAGAAAATGAATGACACCTGATTCGATGGACGTCACCTTTACCGTAGAAACAGGATATTCATTAAAGTAATTGTGAAAGTACCAGTAATCATGATTACATTCTAAAGTAATCATACTCGTACTCGAGTACATTCTAAAGTAATCGTACTTGAGTACATTTGTTTTATGAGTACTCGTAATCATGCATGTTCAAAGTAATCGTACTCGTACTCGAGTACATTTGTATTGTACTCACTCCATCTATGAATTATTACCATGATATTGACTTTGGCTACGTGTGTCGTCACATATAAAATATCATACATGTCAGAGCCATGTTAATTGTCACTTTGTTTCTTGTATAGGCAGATGTGGATGTACAGCAAAATGCCAGGAAGCTGGTATGCAGTATCATCAAAGAGAGTGAACTCACACAATGTCATCGATATCCAAGCTGATGTAGTTCACCAAAGAATGTTGAACCTGTCTTACAGTGTCGAGAGAGGTTGACCAAAGGCTCATGCCATATGTGACAGACCATGGCATCCACCGTTCCATCACCAACTGCAAAGCTAGTCAGGCGTCACCATATTCGCATGTCAAGCACTCTGCATTCTACATTCTAGTCAGTCAGGGTATCTGACCAGCATGGAATCCAGTGTACACACCACCAGTACTGCGGAGTACATTCGAATATTTGACATTTAATATGCAGCATCTTGCATGGCTCATAGCTGTATAGTCCTGCCCACAAATACAACTGTCCTGTAACTTGTTGAACTAGTGGTATTAAGCATTGTTCAGTCTCTTGTTGACCTGTAAAGAAAAGCATGTATTCAATTTCAGTAAACAAACAACATGCATCATGGTAGTGGAGTTGGGAGTAAACAATTATGCCATGCAATAACTACTACATGGTGTACACATATTCATTTTTGACATTTTATGTCAAACATGAATATGTGAGGTTGTCTGGTCAATGCAAATGTTGGAAATGACAAAATAAGGTTATTGTGATGCCAACAGCACATTCCCTCAGAAAATATTCAACCATTCATAAAATGTATGTTACCTTCTTCAAAACTGTATTATTGATTTTTTGAGTCACTGCTTCAGTATTTCCCCTGCTATATGATGAGAGAGGTGGACCACCTCAGTGTTTTTCTAAGCCATTTTGCACAAAATATGCCAGGATGGCCACCTCATAGGTATTTCTTGCTATAAACATATTTACACTTGTAGCTGTGCATTTGTTTCCTCTCTATTTCCCAGGGAATAAGTTAAAACATCCTTAAAAATGCACCATTTTGAAGGTAATTAATTATTTTTATCTATATAGCCATGCCCCACGACTCACACAGTGTATGTGCATTAATGTATGTGTTGACACACTGGGTATAATATGCATTATACAAGAGCAAAGGTTATTCTAGTTTTCCATGTCCAAGATAATATGTTAATGAAAACAAATGTATATTTAAATGGACATATTAAAATATTTTGATAATTTATACATTGTTGATTGTTAAAATGTTTAAATTACCTTGATTGATCAGATGTGAGCCTCCCGCAGACTACGTATCCTCCCTGCATCTGCCATACCCATGTGACTGCCTTAATCGTAGCCTCTCCTCTGCCTTGTCTCACTTTTGTATTGTAGTGTGGCCTGTAGCAATATTATAATTTGAATATATTATGCATTCAGACACTGCTGCGATGAAAATTTTGATAAATATTTGAAAACAGCTGGCACGTGTGAGTTGAAAGGTACCAGGTACATAGACTACAGCCAGGCATTCACTACAATGGAAACAAGTGCAAGAATGTTATATGTAATACTTGCATGATATAATGTACACCTACTGTATTAACATTTTATTTTTATGTTTATTTTTATTGAAAATATTCATCACCATCAATCATCGCTGTTATACAAATTTAAATTATTTTGCATCACATATAATAGAAATCAACAACATTCAGTAATAGTACTGAAATGTGAGTCG